>QRDG01000752.1:155813-402059 GCA_012064385.1 Puccinellia tenuiflora
GGCAACCCCCGAATAGGGGCAAGGTGCCGATATAAGGGTTGACTCGGAGTTGACCGGAGCACAGAAACCGACATAACCGTACCGGCTTACTCGGAGCTGACCGAGTCATGGTTAAACCGACATATGGTTATGTCGGATCATGTAAGTTATATGTCGGATTGTTCTTGGTTCTTCTTATGTGCAGGGCAGGCGAAACCGAGTTACTTGGAATTCGGCATGCCTGTGCCGGATAAGGAAGCTTACTCGGGCCGTGGTCAAGGAGCAGGTCTTGTCCCTACAATCACGGGTCAGGACGCAGAGCCACTTGCATGATGGGACGAGGCCACTTGACCAGAGTGACTGACCTCCATGCCGCTGACCGAAGCGGTACCAGGGAGCAGTGTGTGGGAGAAGACAGATGGGACGTGCCACGGCGCGGTGACGGAAGCGGTCAGAGGACCGGGCGTGGCTACAGTCCGGGCCACGCCAGCACTGATGTCAGCCCTATCTTGTGCCCTGGGCTTCCCTTTATAAGGAGCACCAGGGGCTCCTCTTACGGGCACGCACGCATGCACGCTAAAACACTTGCTCGTTTTCTTAGTAACTAGAAAGAGAGCCAGAGAGCAGCGCCGAGACTCGGTAGGAGCTTGGAACCTGCTGTTCGTTGCATATAGCTCAAGGAGCAGCTTGTAATACCGTGGTAATCCATTTATATCGATCATATAGGCAGGAGTAGGGGTGTTATCTCCTCACGAGAGCCCCGAACCTGGGAAAAACCGTGTGTGTGTTTGAGTTGTGTTCTTCGTGTGCGCGTTCGTGTGCGCAAGCCCTCCCCGGGTGCCTCCAGCGTCCATCGGCCCCACAAATCAAGCCATCTATGGCATCTGCCGTGACACCACCACGACAATTGGGCAATCCCTAACATGATGCCCTTCAACCTTGCACTTGAAGCATACAATCTTGGCCGAGTGATTGACTTGTTCTTGGCCCTTCTTATTGCTACTCTTGGACTTGTTCTTGATATTGGAGTTGAATCCAAGTCCACTCTTGTCATTGGGGGATTTTTGTACACTCAACATGTTGTCAAGTGTGGCCTTCCCTTTATGACGTTTCTCCACATCTTTCTTCAAAGAAGTGGCTTGTGCCTTGTGCTCTTTAGTCTTCCCTACAAGGTTAGTAGCTACACAAGTACTAGAGGAAGTTGAAGCTTCATTGTTAGAGCAACTAGGCACAAAATGTAATTCAACATATGATTTAGCATTAGTGTGAGATGAAGAATTACTAGGACTAGCACATGGCATTTTAGCATTTTATTAGAAGTTGTGCCATTGTCCGCATGGGGCTCACTTGATATTACCTTGGTAGCAATTGCCTCATGAGCTAACTTTAACTTATCATGAGATACGAGAAGATCTTCATGAGAGCTCGAGAGCTTCTCATGACTTTCTTCCAATATCTCATAATTGCTAGTTAGCAATTTAAGTTGAGCCCTTAGCTCAACATTCTCCTTTAAAATGGATGCTTCACAAGAAATAGAGTTAGTAGCACAAGCATCAACATTAATAGAAATGGGAGAACAAGTAGGAAGCTCTTTTAATAATTGAGCTTGGAGTTGATCATGAGACTTAGTGAGATGTGCGAGAGAATCTTCCAAGGACTTAACATCCTTTTCAAATTTCACATTAGCCTCAAGGAGTCTAACAATTTCAACAACAAGCTCATCATTTTTAATTTTAAAATCATTAGCCACCTTGAGAGCTCTATCATGGGTTTCATTTACTTTAGATAACTCTAGAGTAAATGTCTCCTCAAGATATTTCTTGGTGGTTTGGATTTCTTCAAGAGCTTGCTCAAGATTTGCAATTGTGTCCGCATAATTACGTTCGCGGCGAAGACTTTCATTTTCACGAGCTTCCAAATTTTCAATAGTAAGCCCTCGCTCAACAAGGGTGCTCATGATTTCATGTAGGTTCTCACAAGCATTTTCATTCTTTGAAAGAGCATTAAGAATCATTAGACCTTTTTTATTAAAGTAAGCATCATCTTCTTCATCATCATTATTATGGTCATTATCATCACTACTTGACGAATTAGAAGATATGCAAGGACTATTAACACAGGCATGTGAAACATTAGTTCTAGATGTGTTTAAGTCCAAAGATAAGTCATTGCAATAAGATAGAGATGTAATATCATCTATAGAAAGCTCACTATCATCATTGCGAAATTTATCCCTACTCACCATTGCATTAGTTTGTGGCTTGCCACATGTAGGTGAGGTAGAAGAAGTTGAGAGCTCATTACGCCCGGAGGTGGAGTGAGAACAATCATCCTCACTATCCATAGATACACCATAATTTTCTTTAAGCTTGATCCATAGCTCATGGCCATTCCGATAAGGAGAGATCGACAACGCAACTGCATGACTCAAAGACTTGAAAATCACATTAGAAGCTTCATCATCTAGATAAGAATTTTCCTCATCCTCTAGAGGAGAAAAACCCATATCTAGAATTTGCTCTATATTTGGATCAATGTCCCGAAAATAATTTAGCATGCGATTTCTCCAATCATTATAATTAGTGCCATCGAATATTAAAGAAGCATTGTGCACTAAACCACTAGACGACATCTTTACTCTCTAGGCCGTGAAGCCCTATAAAGAGAGAACCCGCTCTGATACCAATTGAAAGGACACGGATGTCGCCTAGAGGGGGGGTGAATAGGCGATTTAAAATTATTACGGTTAAGGCTTGAATAAATGCGGAATAAAACTAACGTTTAATTTATCAAGCCAAAACCTAAACTAGCTAGGTTCACCTATGTGCACCAACAAACTTATGCTAAGCAATATGATCAACTAGGTGATAGCAAGATATATGACTTTAAGCTCTATGTCTATCACAAGGTAAATAGCATAAGTAAGAAGCTCGGGATAGAAATACCGAGGCACTTGGAGACGATGATTTTATCCCGAAGTTCACTTCCCAATGGAAGCTAGTCTCCGTTGGAGCGGCGCGGTGTTCACCAATGTGAAGCACCGAGTAGCCTTGATATGGCACACCGTATCTCCGTTGTGTCTTACCACCAATGTGGCGAGGCACTTGTCACTATGTTGCCATTGAGGTTGACAACTAGAACCTTTACAAGGGTGAAGCTCACTCCACAAGTTGGAGGGTCTTCACCAAATGCACCGAGCCGCCAAGACTCGATGCCCAAGTCCGGGGCACACACCACAACTCAATTGATGGCTCCCGGCAATATCTTCGTAGCTACCAAAGCTCCGAAGCAACAAGGTTGAGCCACACTCCACAATTGGAGGCTCCCAACAAATCTCGTAAGTCACCAAGACTCCGAGAAAACAAACCGTCTAGGGTACCAACGTGCCCTAGAGGAACAAGCTCTAGGGCACCAAAGTACCCAAGAGTAACAAGCTTCTCAAACTTCACTTTCCACGAATCACCGTGGAGAACTCAAACCGATGCAACTAATGCAATGGCAAGAACACACTAAGTGGTCAAGTTCTTCCAACCCGAATCCAACCAAAGCAACAAATGCTTGGGAGGGATTAGGGAGGAAGAACAAAGGAGGAACACAAAGAAACTCCAAAAATTTAGATCCAAAGTGTTCTCCTCACTTAGAGGAGAAATCAATTGGTGGAAACACGGATCTAAAACTCCTCTCTCTTTTCTCTCAAATGAGTAGCATGAACTAGTGAAGAGAAAGAGAGAAAGCCAAGCTCAAGAGGTCAACAATGGAGGAGAGGAAATAGGTCAAGAGTTGGCTTAAAGGTTTGTTTATTTTTGGGGAAGAAGCCCCTTAAATAGGGGCTCCGAAAATGGAGCCGTTGGGTCTTTTTAGAGCGCAGGAAAAAGAAAAAGAAGAGAGGAAGGCAGGGCAGGCCGGCCTGGCTGCCGGCCCAGGCCGGGGAGGAGGCCGGCCACCCTCCCGAACTGCCCGGCCTGGGAACCGGCCCAGGCCGGGGAAGAGGCCGGCGGGAGACAGGAGATGCGGGGCAGGCCGGTGGCCACCCGGGTGGGCCGGCCTGGGAGCCGGCCCAGGCCGGGGAAGAGACCGGGAGCCCACCCGACGCGGCCAGCCGACGAACCGGCCCAGGCCGGCGATCTGGCCGGGGCTATGCCCGAACGGGCCGGCCTGGGAGCCGGCCCAGGCCGGCGGTGAGGCCGGCTTCCCCCTTTTTTCTTTTTCCTTTTCTAATATTCTGTTTAGAAAACTACCGATACCGAAAACGCAATATCTTCCACATACGAACTCCGTTTTCGGTAATCTTGGACTCGTTGGAATCGTCACAACGAGCACTACAAGAATATGCACAGAAACATCATTGTTCAACAAGATATGGTAAAGCCAAATGGTGAGAGGTAAAACCCTTTTATTAAAACCCGGAAAACCATATCTTTGCATATGACGTCCGAATAGCACAAAACCACTTTTGTTGGAAAGATGACGACAAATGCTACCCAATAACATGTGAGGATATTGAAACCAAGCAAGGGATATTTTGCTATTAAATGGAAGAGTGAAACCTTCCACATAGATGGACCGGCAAAATCTCCGACACCGAAAACTCAATAGGGAACACATATGAGAACCGTTTTCGGTGACCTTGGGCTTGTCATGACAAGCACGACAAGCACCAATATCACACCACGATAAGAGCCAAATAGGAACCAATAAAGATGATGCCAAGGATGCAAAGGTTTGAGCTCTCTTCGACCGATACGCTAAAGCTCACTTGAGAGCCCCTCTTGATAGTACGGTTACCTATCCTAAAACCCAGTCTCCCAACTACACCGCGAGACCGGTAAAATAGAAACCCTATCAAGATCATACCTTTGCCTTGAGCATTCCACTTGAGCTAGATGATGACGATCTTGATCTACTCTCAAGTGGATCACCTTTCTTGATTTTGCTCCGCTTGGTGAAGACACACATATTGCTCCCCCATACACCAAGATGGGAGAGACACTCTTCGACATATCTTCACATGGCCTTTATCTTGATGATGATCAACATGTGACGCCATCCACACATAGGATCTTGATCAACAAATGATCTTCTTCTTCACATTCCCCAATCTTGTATGTTGATCAACTTGCACTTAGCCTTGATCAACATATAGTCTTCTTCTTTTAGCCTTGACTCCAACATATGGAGTACAATCATTCCATATGGACCAACACTGCAAATATAACTCAAAGCACACATTAGTCCATAGAGATTGTCATTAATTACCAAAACAACACATGGGGGGAACCATGCCCTTTCATCTTGTCGTACCAGAGTTAGCAGCAAGCGATCGCCCGAGGGCAACCCACAATTTGGTGCTCCGCTCGGTGGGGCAGGTGGGAGCTCCTCGTCGATGCTGATGTTGACCACCGGCTACTTGACCGAGGCCTTGGTGAGCCTCTCCTTGAATACTCCGGGCTTCTGGGCTTCTCTTCTTGCTGCTCGCCGAGCAATTTCATCTGCCTCTTGGTTTTCTGCCCGCGGGATGTGCTTGAGCTCCATGCCCCTGAAGTGCTTCTCCAGCTTGCGTACCTCTTCAAGGTAGGCCACCATGTAGGTGTCCTTTGGCGTGTAGCTTTTGTTGGAGAAGTTGACGAGGAGCTGGGGGTCGCACTTGATGAGGATGTACTTGATGCCGAGGGCGATGGGGGCTCTGAGCCCGGCGAGGAGGCCTTCATATTCAGCAATGTTGTTGGAGACCTTGTCATTGTCCTTGAAGCACAATTGGACGGCGTAGTAGAGCTTGTCACCTGTCGGTGAGGTGAGGACGGCACCAGCTCCTGCACTCCTGGCCGTGAAGGCGCCGTCTAAGTGCATGGTCCAGTGGCTTGGTGTCGTCCCTCCTGAGGCTGTAACCTCCTCCTCTTGAGGCTCTTCTTCACGCGTGTCCGTCCATTCGGCCATGAAATCAGCCAGCGCCCTGCCCTTGATGACCCTGGTGGTGTCAAACTCCAGCTCGAAGGGTTGTAGCTCTATGCCCCAGCTTGCGACGCAATCTGTCGCGTTTGGGTTGCGGAGGACCTGCTCCAGGGGATATGAGGTGACCACCTTGATGGGGTGGCCCTGCAAGTAGTGGCGCAGTTTCCTGCAGGCGATGAGGAGCGAGAAGAGGAGCTTTTGCTGCATGGGGTAGCGCTCGCGAGCGTCCCGCAGTATTGTGCTGACGAAGTACACGGGATGCTCGACGAGGGTAGTCGTTGGCGTGGCAGCGGCTGACTCCTCTCCAGGCTTGGTGGAGTCCTCGATGAGGGTTTCCTGAGGCCCCACTTGGGGAGGCTCGACAGGAGGCTGGATGCTCGACGAGGGAGCCTCCTTGTCGGGGGGTTCTGGGCTTGGTGAGGCAGAGGTCTGCTTGGCGAGGACTGGATCTTCCCTTTCCGCCACCAAGACCGCGCTCGCCGTCTAAGGAGTGGCTGCAAGATACAGCTTCAGAGGCTCGCGAGGGCATGGGGCAACCATGATGGGTGGGCTCGCCAGGTATTTCTTCAGGTCCTCAAAGGCCTTTGCTGCTTCAGGGGTCCACTTGAAGGGACCGGACCTCTTCATGATCTTGAAAAATGGCAGCGCCCTCTCGCCGAACTTGGAGATGAAACGGCCGAGGCTGGCCATACATCCCGCTAAGCGCTGCATGTCCTTGAGGCGACGAGGAGGCTGCATCTGCTCTATGGCCTTGATCTTGTCGGGGTTGGCCTCAATGCCGCGGTGAGATACCAGGAATCCGAGGAGCTTGCCTGAAGGGACCCCGAAGACGCACTTGGCGGGGTTCAGCTTGATGTTGACCTTGCGCAGGTTGGCAAAGGTCTCCTCGAGGTCCTGGATGAGCGTGTCCTTCTCGCGGGTCTTGACGACGATGTCATCGACGTAGGCCTCTGCATTCCTCCCCATTTGAGCCCCCAAGGTGATCCTCATGAGGCGCTGGAAAGTGGCACCGGCGTTCTTCAGACCGAAGGGCATGCAGACGTAGCAGAACACACCACAAGGGGTGAGAAATGTTGTCTTCTCCTCGTCCTCCTTTGCCATCTTGATCTGGTGATAACCAGAGAAGGCATCCAGAAAACAGAGGAGCGCACAGCCGGCGGTGGAGTCCACGATCTGGTCGATCCTCGGGAGGGGGTAGGGGTCCTTGGGGCAGGCCTTGTTGAGGTCGGTGAAGTCGATGCAGAGGCGGCTTCCTCCGGTGTGCTTGGGGACGACCACACCGTTGGCGAGCCAAGTGGGGTGGACCACTTCCTTGATGATGCTGGCCTTCTTCAGCTTCTCTACTTCCTTGACGATGAAGTCTTGTTTCTCTGGCGCCTGGCGCCGCGCTTTTTGCTTGACGGGGCGTGCGTTTGGACACACGGCTAAGTGGTGCTCGATCACCTCCCTCGATACTCCGGACATATCTGACGGTGTCCATGCGAACATGTCAGAGTTTGCCCTGAGGAAGGCGACGAGCGCGCTTTCCTATTTGGGAGGCAGGTTCGTGCCGATGGTGACGCTAGCCCCCAAGCCGCTTGCCTCCAGAGACACTTGCTTTGTCGCGGCCTTCTCCTGAGAGAACAGCTGCTTCTTCTTCGCGGGGGGCCTCGGGAGGGGTTCCTCGTCCTCGTCAACGGGTGACGCCACCGCGGCAGCCTTGTAGGCCGCTTGCGCAGCGTACAGGGCATCCGAGACTACGCCGCGGATGACAATGGTGCCACCCGAGCCAGGGAGCTTGACGAGGTTGTAGGCGTGGTGGTTCACCGCCATGAACTTGGTGAGGGCGGGGTAGCCGAGTATGGTGTTGTAGGGCAGGCCGATGTGTGCGACGTCGAAGTCGATCAGCTCGGTGCGATAGTTGGCCTGGGTGCCAAAAGTGACGGCGAGCCTCACCTGCCCCAAAGGCGTGGTAAGACCCTCTGTCACTCCTGAGAAGGGCCTGGTGGGCATGAGCCGCTCGTAGGGCACCTGCAGCTTCTCGAATGTCTCGACGGAGATGACGTTGAGGCCGGCACTCCCATCAATGAGCATCTTAGAGACGGCGATGTTGTTGATGGTGGGGGTGCAGACTAGCGGGATGGTGCCAACAGTCGAGGTTGACTTGGGGTGGTCGCTGGAGTCGAAAGTGATGGGGCACTGGGACCACTTGAGGGGCCTGGAGGCCTCGACTCCAGGAAGAGCTGCTGCGACCTCGCGAGCGAGTTGCTTGAAGTGGCGGTTGGAGCGAGGGGCCTGAGCCCCGCCGAGGATGCAAGCGGCCCCGCGAGGCACCTGGTAGCCCTCGTCAGTCTCGGCAGGCAAGTTGTCGTTCGCGGGCTGGACGGTGTTGGCCTGGGGGTTCTGCTGGTAGTTGTCGTTGTAGTTGTTGTTCCGGCGTCGCCCCCCGCGGCCGCCGCGGGCTCCGCCGCGGCCTCCGCGGCCTCCGTTTGCCTCGCGAGCCTCGCGAAGCCTCTTGAGGTCGTAGCAGTCCTCGGTGGCATGAGAATGCCTGTTGTGGTAGATGTAGAAAGGACGATCATCTTTCTTCTCAGGTACCGCGGCTGGAGCGGCAGCTTGGCGAGGCTGCTTGGCGTCGGGCTCTGCCGCGAGGACCGCAGTGGTCTTGCGCTTCTCGGAGGATTTCTTCTTCTTGGACCCCTCGGCGGGGTCCCCTGGCTCGTTCTTGACGAACAAGCGGCCCTCTTCAGCCTTGGCGCACTTGTCCGCCAAGTCGAAGAGCTTGACGACGGTGGTGATGTTGTCGTGGATGCCAAGCTTCTCGAGCATCCGCACGTCTGTGACCCCAGCCTGGAAGGCCGAAATGACCTGCGCGTCGGTGGCGTTGGGGATCTTGTTGCGCACTTGGCTGAAGCGCTGGATGTACTTGCGGAGGGTCTCGCCGGGCTTCTGACGCACGGCGCGGAGGTCGTTATAGGTGAGGCCGCGCTCGTACGTGCCCTTGAAGTTGGCGACGAAGCACCGGCAGAGCTCCTCCCAGGTGTTGATGGACTCGGCGGGGAGGTTGGTGAGCCATGAGGATGCAGAGTCCTTGAGGGCCATGGGGAACCAGTTCGCCATGACCCTGTCGTCGCCCCCGGCGGCCTGGATGGCCAGAGTGTAGAGCTGCAGGAACTCCAGGGGGTTGTTCTTGCCGTCGTAGCGCGGAGGGAGGTCCGGCCTGAACTTGACCGGCCAGACGACGCGAAGGAGGCTGCGGGTGAACGCGGCCGTCGTGCCGTAGGTAACCGTGCCGCTGGCGAGGGTGGCGCGTAGGTGGCGCTCGGCGGTGGCGACGTCCTGGACGGCGCGGTTGCGGTGTTCCTGCCCGCGCTCGATGCTCACGTGTGCGTCCTCAGGGGCTCGCTGCACGATTTGGCAGTCGTGCGGCGATGACGCGTGCGATGCAGCGCGACCGTCGCGAGGAGGAGCCCCCGCTGGAGCAGGTTGCGGTGGAACCGGTGGAGCTGGAGCAGGTGCATGGTGACGAGGAGGAGCGGGAGGCGCGTCCCCCACGAGCGCGGAAGGAACCAGGGAACGAGACGGTGCAGGTGCGGCGGCTCGAGCGGCGCCGATGAGTTCGGAGACGCGGTTGAGCCAGGCCTCCTGAGCCTCCGGCGTGGGACGGTACTGCAGCAGCTCCTGCTCCATGAGGAGCGCAGTCGCCGGGCTGGGCGCAGGGCGACCCAGCGAGGAAGCAGCACGGTCCCGCGACGGGTGCAGGGAGGAGGCCTCCTCTTCGCCGAGGTCGTCCTCAGCGTGGTCGATGTCGTCGTCATCCGGGTGCTCGACGCGGGGCTCGGGGTCGGCGCGGCGCGCCGGGGCGGCGCTCCCACGCGGGCGGCCGCGCGGGTTGCCAGCAGGAGGAGCGGTGGCGGCGCTGGCCGTCCGGCGAGCGAGTCGTTCGGCGCGAGAAGGGCCGGCCATGGCTGCGTCGAGGTTGAAGATGCGCCTCAGCCCCCTACCTGGCGCGCCAAATGTCGGAGAACTGTCCCAGGAACTGGGTGTGTCTCGAGAAGGATCGAGTAAGGGGCTGAACACGGAATCAAACAGCCCTCAACGTGCTCCGGCGACGGTGCTCGTCGGACTCGCTGCGGGACAGCATAGCAGAGATGGAACACTCGGTCTTACCCAGGTTCAGGGCCCTCTTGTGGAGGTAAAACCCCTACGTGCTGCTTTGGTGTATTGCACTGCTTGGAGAGTTCACAGTACAAAGAGAGCTTGTCGAGCTCGAGGTGGCTAACAATGGCTACTTGCTAGTCTTCAGATCTAGGGTTTGGTCTAAGATCCCAGATTCCGAACCCTTTGCTTGGGCGTGCCCCTTCTCCTTTTATAGGCGTCTCGGACCTCTTCCGCCCAAAAATTTGGGCGGGAAGGGTTACCACACGGCGACGAAGGGGGAGGCGCGGTGCACCATAAAGGTGAAGTCCACCAGAAAGGTGAAGGCCATGGACGCGGTCCAGGGCAGGGACGGCGTCACCAAAGCTGGAAAAGGCCACCGTCCAAAGGGCGGCGGGCTGGCGCTGCGGAGGCGGAACGGGTCCCAAGGTGACGTCGCCCTTGGAGCATAGCTGCAGACAGTTCCCTTATCACCAAAGTGGCAATACTCGTTGTCCGCTTTGCTTGGTGCTGCTTTGTTGACTCCTTTACATGGAAACGCAACTGCAGCATCGTCGTCATCGCGCGCAAGCGCGCGCGTCACTCTGCACATGGCGCAGAGCCCATGTGCACTCTGCCGCGGAGGAAGGGATGGCTTCATGAGGAAGGAGCCTCGGCGAGGCAAAAAATCTCGCCGAGCCCTTCGGCTTGGTCCTTAACAGAACTGCGGGTGGCGTCGGAGACACCTTGTCGAGTTGCGAGCCCTCGCCAAGAGAGAGAATCCTCGGCGAAAAGAAAAGACCCCTCGCGAGGGGAATACCCTCGCGAGGCTCGCCAGGCTTGGAGAGCCTGGTCCTTAGCGAAAATCATCCAAAGAATCTTGTGGGCCCTGGCAGGCCGGCCCGTGGTACCCTGGTTTCCACTGTGCCGACACATACACGTTCTCAACTACTTGTGATTATATGTACTATATGATTGGAACATTAGCAAGCATCCGCAACTACTAACATTCATTAAGGTAAAAACCCAACCATAGCATTAAGATCATAAGGTCCTCTTTATCCCATACAATGTCAAAAACCGGGATGGGGCTCAGGTTTCTGTCACTCCGGCAGCCCTACCCCCCCCCCCCCCCCCCCGGCCTCCTTCACATACTACAAACCCTATGATGTTATCCATGCGCGCATAAGTATATAATGGGCACCATAGGACTGTACCATATCAACATACAACTCGAATCAACCAAATATATTCAATAACTCAACCATAAGACAACAAGGAACTACACAAACATGACATAGATCATAGGATAATATTTTGTAGCATCAAACACCATGTTTACATAGGGGATTACAGAGGTTTGTGAGAGAGTGGACCACTGTAGCTATGGAGGAATTGGCGATGGAGATGGCGGTGAAGGCGGCGGCCATGGAGGAAAGGGCAAGGCGGAGGCGGCGCGGGCGGCCAGCGGCGGCGGCGGCGCATGGCGGCGGCCGGCCGGCCAAGGGGGAGTGCCGCCCCCTAACCCCCTTCCTCCATGACTTCTTGGTGCTGTAGAGGAGCCCTCCCCCTTGTAGATGAGGGCCAAGGGTAGGCAAATTCGTGGCTTTTGGTGGCTGCCCCCAAAACTAGGGTTTCCTCTCTTTATATATGTCGAGACAATGCTTCCCGACCCTTCGATGGATGACCCCTTGATCCAATGGCTCTTGGGCATCTCTAGAACCTTCTTAGGGACCTCTCATATCCTTAATGAGGTCCCAAAGTCGTGGCTTGGGCACGACAGCGGCGACCGGATGTGTACTTACTCGGTAAAGAAAGGCACAAGAATGTTGTTCTTCCTCTTGTTGGTCAGCATGAACCTCCGGAGGTACTCTGTCGCCTTGGTCCGTGTCGCTGATCCTTCCACCAGCTGGCAGTCACGTATGTAGTAGGGATCCGCTACCGCGACGTACGGGGTATTATCTCTCTTGATCTTCATCGCCATATCGAGCGCGTATAGTCCAGCCGTCTAGAGTGAAAGAGATTGAAGATGTCCTCGTACGCTATGAAGAACGGATTCGTGGGGGCTTCATGGACGAAGTCCAAGTCCATTGGCACCCTGGCTGTGAACACCGGGTAATTTGGCTCCTTGTCTTGAAGAAGGAGGCGCTCTAGCACCAAGACAGATTCATGCAAAGCGTGCATGAGTCCACGTGCAAGGCGGAGCAGCTCCGGAGGCAGTATCGGTTTACTAGCTTCATGAACTCGGGTCAAGCCATCCGCACGGGGTGATACCGTGTCTTCATGACCCCGGATAGTCTTAGGAGCTGGCTGGCTCGCAGAGGCTCCTGGCCCCCTCTTTCTCTTCTTGTGCTTCTTCTTCATCTCCGAGGATGGTGAGGGTTGTCGGGGTGTGGACTCCGGGAAAACCGTCTTACGTAGTGTACCAGGGCTGAAAACATTAGACGGTTTGCGTAGAGCTTGATCGCCGGCCTCCGGAGGCGTGTCTTGAGATAAACCCTGGAAGTTCAGGCGATGCGTGCATGTAGTGGGACGAGCAGGTTAATTGCCTTGAGCGCGGAAGGGTTCTTCATCCACAGGAGGCATGTACATGTCCACGCTGGCGCCAGTGTTGAGGAAGCCCTCGACGTCGACATCATCACCATCATCGTCATTGGCAGCAAGTTGAGGTGCAACAGCAGCGCCTTTGGACGGTTGTGGTACAGACGCTCCCAACAGTTTTTGGTGGCGGCTGCTGGTGGCGACGACCGCCGGTTCCTTCCGGGTGGCGGTGATGGCTGCAGGCTTCGAGGGCCGGATGATCGGGGGCCTCGAGGTGGCGCCGGTGTTGCGCCTTAACCCTAGAAGACCACTCCCAAGATGAATCTGGGTCTTCAGCCATTTCATCGGCCACTTGATGCAATCTTTAAGGACCATGTGATCCTCGTCGGCCCCAGGAGGTTGAATGGGGGCGTGACGTCGCGAAACTCAGGCACTATCATAACCAACCTGACCCTCATCACGTCCTCGTCCATTTTACTGTGGTGCATATCGCGGCTCATTGGTTGTACGACAGTGCCCTGAGCACAGTCCTTCAACTCGCCGCCGGGCACCACCCTATGCAGTAGTATGCAAGGCATGTCCTGAGTCAAAACATATTGGGCATCATGAGATCGCAGTCATCATAGGCATAGTTATAGAAGATTCCGCGGACTAACAAATTATTACCTGGGTGATGGCGTCGAGCTCGGCAACTGTCGAGACAAGGGCGCCGGTGCCGGCGGCCGGCCTATCATTCTCCGGCCGTTCGGTTGCATTATGAAGCACAGCCGCCGCCGGCTGCGGCTCGGTATCTTTCGCGGTAGGGGGCGTCGTTGCGTTGGGCTGCGGGGTCGTCAGGTCCGGCGACACGTTTTCGTTCATGATGGAGTTGTTGCCGCTGACGCTGGGCACGTATATCGGCCCCTGGCAACCAGCCGCATTCCAAACAGCTAACCCCTCCATCAACCCAGGGGGTAAGAAACTTTTCAGCCTCTCGTCCACTAACCGCTCAACCGTGGTGGAGTCCACTTTTTGATTCTCCAATGTCTCCACCTTCTTCCTTAGCTCCAGAACCTCGGCTTTATCCTTACTCGGCTTCCTCCTCTCCTTTTTCGTCTCGGCATCCGAGTGGTAGTAGTTGATGAACTTCATGCTCGTACCAAAGCCGGACACACGGCCAGCTGACGTCGGCGGCAGCGACTTGTCCCTACCCTTGTAAACGTTCGTCGCCCTGTTGAAAGTCGTGTCCCACGGCTCCGTCGACCCCTGGGACGACGGGCCGCCGGCCTCAGCGTCAGCCTTCAACTCTGCCTCCTGCAGACAAATTAGGCATTAATTTAGAGATTTGGCTTCGTTATCTAACTAGATCAATGCAATGGACTTTCAGATATCCGCGGTAATTAAATTCCTTACCAGATACTTCTCGAAATCCTTCATTGCATCATCGTCAGTAACGAATTCCCCCGTGTTCTTGTCTAGATAGTAGCGGGACCGGACAAAGTACCTCGTCTGCTCGTCCGTGATTTTTTCCCACGGGTTCTCTTTTCCGAGACGTGCATACTCGGCAACCTCCTTGTCCCAAATGGGTTTTTTTCCTCGGTAACCGCCGCTTCCACAACGGTGGTTACCTGTGTTTTGCTCCCGCATGTCCTTCCCCCACTTGGTCCATTTTTTAGCCTCCTCAGTTCTTAAGGACAACTTTAATTCCTCGAACTCTTCTTGGTCGAGCATCGGCTCTTTGGCTTTTATCTCCTCCCAGCTGAGACCGTTCTCAATCTTCCGCTTTAACCGGAATTTCCAGCTGCTCAACGCGGTGCTCATCTTCGAGATGGCTAAACTGTCAACGTTTTTGTTGAATGGCTCCGGGAACGTGTACCGTTGGTGAAGCTTCTGGACGAGGAGGTCGACCAAAGCCTTATTGGCCGTGCTTCTGATGTCCTTCGTGTTGATGGACATGCTTTCCCGGACAATGCACCCTAGTTGCATGCTGTACCCTTTGGCAAGGGCCTCAGGCGCCACTGGTAGGCCACTTGGCGTGACCTTGATAACCCACAAGTGTAGGGGATCGTTTGCAGCATTTTCGATAAATAAGAGTGTCGAACCCAACGAGGAGCTAAAGGTAGGATTAATATTCTCTCAAGTTCTATCAACCATTGACACAACTCTACGCACACCAAACGTTTGCTCTATCTAGAAAATAAAACTATAGGAATAAAACGGGTATGAAAGGATGGTTTTGCAATATAATAAAGAACAAGAAGATAAAAGTTAGTTGCTGCAGCAATAAAGTATACTAAAAGACCATAAATAACATAACCATGAGTGTGGAAAAGTGGTGAAAGGCGTGGCAGAATTGTTCATAATTAATTAGTGAAGTTATTCGGTTCATCGTATTCGATGCAGTTTTCTATGTGAGAGAGGCAAAGCATACACGTTCTCAACTACTTGTGATTACATGTACTATATGATTGGAACATTAGCAAGCATCCGCAACTACTAACATTCATTAAGGTAAAAACCCAACCATATCATTAAGATCATAAGGTCCTCTTTATCCCATACAATGTCAAAAACCGGGATGGGGCTTAGGTTTCTGTCACTCCGACAGCCCTAACCCCCGGCCTCCTTCACATACTACAAACCCTATGATGTTATCCATGCGCGCATAAGTATATAATGGGCACCATAGGACTGTACCATATCAACATACAACTCGAATCAACCAAATATATTCAATAACTCAACCATAAGACAACAAGGAACTACACAAACATGACATAGATCATAGGATAATATTTTGTAGCATCAAACACCATATTTACATAGGGGATTACAGATGTTTATGAGAGAGTGGACCGCTGTAGCTATGAAGGAATTGGCGATGGAGATGGCGGTGAAGGCGGCGGCCATGGAAGAAAGGGCAAGGCGGAGGCGGCGCATGGCGGCGGCCGGCCGGCCAAGGGGGAGCGCCACCCCCTATCCCCCTTCCTTCATGACTTCTTGGTGCTGTAGAGGAGCCCTCACCCTTGTAGATGAGGGCCAAGTTGGAGGCAAATTTGTGACTTTTGGTGGCTGCCCCCAAAACTAGGTCTGCCTCTCTTTATATATGTGGAGACAATGCTTCCCGACCCTCCGATGGATGACCCCTTGAT
Source organism: Puccinellia tenuiflora (assembly GCA_012064385.1). Taxonomy (NCBI): domain Eukaryota; kingdom Viridiplantae; phylum Streptophyta; class Magnoliopsida; order Poales; family Poaceae; genus Puccinellia; species Puccinellia tenuiflora. Next base: position 171,530 of record QRDG01000752.1, read on the forward strand.
CCAATGGCTCTTGGGCACCTCAAGAACCTTCTTAGGGACCCCTCATATCGGTCCCAAAGTCGTGGCTTGGTCGAATCCTCTAAGTTTGGTAAGAGTTGGAGTCAATCACGTCACCAACTTTCGGAATCCCGTAATCAGATATTTTGCCTTTAGTAAAACGGAGATTTTCGGAGTTACGGACCTCCGATTGGGCTGTTCTTGGGCTTAAATGAAAGCTATGGAAATTTCCCACAACTGTATCCGTTGTGAGATCTTCAGTTGACGTTGTATTCAGGTCTCAAACGGATGATCTCTAAAATCTGTGAGGAGGACAGATTTCAGGAAAGTCAGAGTCCACCTCCAACAAGGCTCCTTTTGCGTTTTTACCAATTTCCAAGTGATTCCTACACATCATAGTGTGAAACAAGAACATTGTACACTTTTGCAACTAATAGTAGGTTAGTCAAAATAAATCATAAACTTAGTATAAAAGGCTCTTGTGCACTTTTGCAACTATTGTGTAGCTCCGGCGGCGGCCTCCTCCTCCTCCAACTCCTGAGACGCTTCCCAGAACGACTTGTTGGCGTCTCTAGCTATTTCTTCGACGCTCATGTTCGTAGAAGGGCCCGCGGACTCCGACATGTTTGCACTTAATTAAAAAGAGGCAAAAAGCTAGTACAACACAAATATAAGAAAAAAAATCACATAATTAAGTACTAAGATACCCCGGCCCATGCATTAGTCGCAATACCCCATATGTCCTATTTCTAGCAAAGTCATGCTAAAATTCACGAATTTTTTTGGCATGACCTTTGCTAAAAAAGGGACATATGGAGTACCCGAATTTGCCGGAACGGAAGTTAATCGATGTTCTGGCAATCTCAAGGGCCTCTCGGGGTACCTGCAAGCATTTCACAAAAATATCCACATCTCCGGCCAGCATCTCCGGTCGGCATCTCCACGACACGATGGTCGGAGCACAAACAACCACGACACGATGGTCGTGGTAGCACGGAACACAAGCACACACAACCTCACCTGTAATTTTTTCACAAATCGATTCCTAGGGCGTCTTCTTGCCTAGCACACACAAGCACCTCTGCACCTGTACAACCAAAAAAAAGAAAAGGAACATATTTCAGCTCGAGTTACAACCATCAGCTACAGAAATAATTTTACACTTGCACATAGCTCAGAGCACAATGTGATGCCTAGTATATTTTGTTTTTGTTGACATCCATGCAGAAATAATTTGTGGTATGGGTGGGGATGTTCCCTCAGCTAGGCATAGAGGTGCTATGCTATGTCATCACAGGGATTAAAAATCACAAGCAAGCATCAGTTCCACTAGAGCAAGCAAGCAAGCATCACTGTCACACTGTCATCAGTTCCTCAGCTAGGCATAGAGCAAGCAAGCAAGCATCACAGCCACTGTCATCAGCTAAGCATCACTGTCACAGCCACTGTCGTCACAAAATTGATGATCAAGCAACCTATGCTAGGCATAGATGAGCAAGCAAGCATCACATGGATTAACATCAGAGCATCAGCACATCTCTGAACCCAACGGTCCAGAGTAGCACACACATGCTCACTGCCACTAGCAAGAACCATGAAACCTAAAACACACTATCAGAGGTTGAAAAAAAGTTAAACCTAAAACACCTAGCAAAAATTAAACCTAAAATTACTGCATTTATGAGAGACACTATACTACACTATGCAAAAATTAAACCTAAAATTAAATGGAGAGTTTGATTACGAGAGACACTACACTATGCATTCACATAGCACTAGAGCATCACACAGCATCCAGCATCACAGCACTAGAGCATCACAATATCCAACATCCTAGCAACTTACACAACAAGAATGAAGCAGAAAAAGCATCAAACTTGGGCTTGGGATTTTAACAAACACCTAGGGTGCAGCTCTAGGTAGGGGAAGGAGGAGAGGGAGAGGGGCAGCACCTCGGGGAGGGAAGGGAGGGGAGGTCGTCGAAGGCGGTGGAGGTGCTCCTTGTGGGCGCGGTGGAGGTGCTCCTCGTGGGCGTGGTGGAGGTGCTCCTCGTGGGCGTCGAGGTGCCGCAGCGGAGGGTTGGGCTGGGGCGGCCGGCGGCGGCGAGTTGGGGCGGTGGTGGTGCGGCGGCCGGCGGTTGGGCGTCGAGGGCGTGCGCGGGTGTGTTGGGGGCGAAAAAAAGGGAAGAGCCCAGAAAATGCCTAAGTGCTGGAATTCTGTGGCGCATCCCCCAGCAGATGCGCCACAGAATTACAGAACTCTGTGGCACATCTGCTGGGGGATGCGCCACAGAATTACGTGGTTAGATTTAGTGCTAAAAAGCACTGGTGGCTGTTATTCTTTTTAAATTCTTTTTTTTAAAAAATTGGTTAAATTTAAAGAAAGAACACACACATATTTGTTATTCTTTTAAATTCCTTTTAAAAAATAAATTTTTTGTTAAATTTAAAGAAAGAACACACACATATTTGTTATTCTTTTTAGAGAAAGAATAGACACCCTTTAGTAGGTAGAATACTTGTCTCACACATACACACAATATATATGCTTGTCTCACACATACACACAAATTAATACACAAAAAAAGTCTTCTTCGTCCCGGCGGCCGGCTCCGAGCTAGCTTCTCTTCTTTCCCTTCTTCGCGGTTGAATACTTTAGGCCGGGCACCTTGAGATTTCTTCGCGTGAATGTACAACCTTAGTAGGTAGGGAGGTCTTCCTTCTTTCTTTACTAGTAGTAGGCTTGTCGAAGTACTTGTCGAATTCCTCCTCGATCTTCGAATCGCCATTCTTGTCCAAGTCTTCCTCGTTGGCGTCTCCTTCCGTTCCGATGATGCTCCTCTTGCCCCTCCTCATAACAACACGGCTAGGCTTTGACGGGTCGGTAATGAAGAAGCATTGCTCGACTTGTCTAGCGAGTACCCATGGCTCATTTTTCGCGTTCTTCAGTTTGGCATCGGGTATTACCATGGTGGTGAAATACCGGTCTTCTTTGACGACGTCCTTGGCCCATCTCACACGGAACATTGGCACCAACTATCAGTAGTTGAGCTCCCATATCTCCTCGATCCTTCCGAAGAATCTTTCCTTGACAGTAGCCTCATCATCGCCGTAGGATAGCATAGTTACTCCTGAGTTTTGATATTTGCTATTCCTGTCCTTTTCCTCGATGCAGAATCTGTAACCGCTGATGTCGTATGTCTGATAGGTCTTCACGTTGTGCCCGGGGCCCTGTGATAAGGAGAATATGAGTTTTTCATCTTCCGTAGCTGGCGGTATGCTCTTTGCTTGAACCAGTTGCCTTTTCTTGAACCAATGCGTGAAGCTGGAGTTGTGCTCTCTGGTTACGTCTCCCTTCTTTCTCGGCCGGCCCAGGTCGATGTAATTCTGCTCGATTAAGCTTTTGTGCTCTTCCACCCAAGGTTCGATCAATTGTAAGTGTTGTAGCGTGACCTGGTGAGCCCTGTCGAAGTCGTCTTGTCGACCATGAATGCCGACATGGACTGAGCGGTAGCCCTCGCGGTGACCAAATCCCTCGAGCATGTCGAGGTGCATCCTGGTGGGCAGACCAACATCCTGGTTCTCGGTGCTCAGATAATTCTGATAGAAGGAGATACGCTCGTAGGTTAGAAAGCCCTTGGCCATGCTTGCGTCTGGACGGGACCTGTTGCGAACGTATCGTTTCATGACGCCGTTCTGCCTTTCGAACGGCATCATGTAGTGCAGGAACGTCGGCCCGAGCTGCTTGATGTCATCAAAGACATTGAGAAGGAGATGCACGCAGATATCGAAGAATGCGGGCAGGAAGTAAATCTCGAGCTCACATAGTATCACCGCGATCTCTTCCTGTAGCCTGTGGAGCTGCCTCACGCCGATCGACTTCCTGTTGATGACGTCGAAAAAGTTGCAAAAGCGAAGCAGCGTATCACGGACGTGCTCGTCCATTAGCCCTCAGATCACAACGGGGAGTATCTGCGTCATCAGCACGTGACAGTCGTGAGAATTCATCCCGCTGAACCTCTTCTTTGTTGCGTCTAGATATCTACTTATCTTCCGCGCGTAACCGTGACGAAATTTGACTCCTAGGAGGCACCTGAAAACTTCTCGAGCTCCTCCGGACTCATAGTGAAGCAGGCAGCGGGAAGCACCACCGCGTTCTTCTTTACCCTTTTGCGGCGACCTTGAGTCCCTTCCGTATGATCATCATCATCATCGTTGTCATTACTATCGGGGGCCTGAAGATCTTTCCTCATTCCAAGCCATTTCAGATCGTATCTTGCTTTCGTCCCATCCTTGGTCCTGTCGGACATGTTACAAAGAGTTCCAAGCAGACTCTCAGTAACGTTCTTCATAATATGCATTACATCGAGGCTATGGGGCGTGTGGAGTACCTTCCAGTACTCCAAGTCGTGGAAAACAGACCTCGCTTTCCATACACCCAACAGCGGATCTACCCTCGGTCGCTTCTTTCCGGCGCAGGGCACTCCTCCCAATTTTTCAAAACCTCATCGATTTCTTCGCCGCTCCTCGGGCACGGGGCTCTTTCGAGCTCGTCTTTACCATTGAATAAATCACCGCGTTTCCTCCACGGGTGATCCATGCGAAGCCACCTTCGAGCCCCTGGGAACACGGTTTTCGAAGACCCGAGATCCCTTGGTAGCTAGAGATGCGGGGTCTCATCCATTCACTTGACACATGCGCAGAATCCGTGGCCTACCTGGGCCGATACATATGAGCAACTAGGATAGTCCTGCACCGTCGTGAGCAACGCGGCTCTCATATCGAAATAATCCCCAGTTTAGGCGTCCCACGTACGGACTGGCGTCTCCCACAACCTGGCTAACTCCTCTTTCAACAGCGCGAGATACAGATGTATGTCGATACCTGGTTGTTTCGGCCCCTGAATGAGAATACTCATGTGTATGTACCTTTGCTTCGTGCACAGCCACAGGGGAAGGTTGTAAGGCCATACAAACACGGGCCAGATGCTATGCGTGCTACTCTGGTTGCCGAACGGATTGATTCCATCGGTGCTCATACCCAGCCTGACGTTCCTTGCATCGTGCCCGAAATCTTCGAAGGCGATGTCCAATGCTTCCCAATGGCAAGCGTCTGAAGGGTGTGTCAGGATCACGCCCTTCTCCGGATCTTCTTCGGGCTTCTCTGTCGGAGAACTGTCCCAGGAACCGGGTGTGTCTCGAGAAGGATCGAGTAAGGGGATGAACACGGAATCAAACAACCCTCAACGTGCTCCGGCGATCGATGCTCGTCGGACTCGCTGCACGACAGCACTGCGGAGATGGAATGCTCGGTCTTACCCAGATTCAGGGCCCTCTTGTGGAGGTAAAACCCCTACGTCCTGCTTTTGTGTATTGCCCTGCTTGGAGAGTTCACAGTACAGGGAGAGCTTGTCGAGCTCGAGGTGGCTAACAATGGCTACTTGCTAGTCTTCAGATCTAGGGTTTGGTCTAAGCTCCCAGATTCCGAAAAACAAACCCTTTGCCTGGGCACGCCCCTTCTCCTGTTATAGGCGTCTCGGAGCTCTTCTGCCCAAACATTTGGGCGGGAAGGGTTACCACATGGCGACGAAGGAGGAGGCGGTGCACCATAAAGGTGAAGTCCACCAGAAAGGTGAAGGCCATGGACGCGGTCCAGGGCAGGGACGGCGTCACCAAAGATGGAAAAGGTCATCGTCCAACGGGCGGCGGGCTGGCGCTGCGGAGGCGAAACGGGTCCCACGGTGACGTCGCCCTTGCAGCATAGCTGCAGACGGTTCCCTTATCACCGAAGTGGCAATACTCGTTGTCCGCTTTGCTTGGCGCTGCTTTGTTGACTCCTTTATACATGGGAACAGGCAACTGCGGCGTCGTCGTCATCGCGCGCAAGCGCGCGCGTCACTCTGCACATGGCGCAGAGCCCATGTGCGCTCTGCCGCGGAGGCAGGGATGGCTTCATGAGGAAGGAGCCTCGGCGAGGCGAAAAACCTCGCCGAGCCCTTTGTCTTGGTCCTTAGCAGAATTGCGGGTGGCGTCGGAGACACCTTGTCGAGTTGCGACCCCTCGCCAAGAGAGAGAATCCTCGGCGAGGAGAAAAAGACCCCGCGCGAGGGGAGTACCCTCGCGAGGCTCGCCAGGCTTGGAGAGCCTGGTCCTTAGCAAAAATCATCCAAAGAATCTTGTGGGCCCTGGCAGGCCGGCCCGTGGTACCCTGGTTTCCACTGTGCCGACAGTAGCCCCGGGCCCACGACAGGCACGCCGAGGCCCATGGACGAAGGCGAAACGTCGAGGGGCCAAAGTTGCCTGACAGGGCTGCGACACGTGGAGCGCAGCGGTTGCACCCACGGCCACGACCTCCTCGGCTCCAACGGGCGACGTGGCGGGGCCCGCCACGACTCGGGAGCTGGTCAATAAAGCCTGGGCGCGCGGTCGGCGCCCGTCACTTCTCCCATAACTCCTCCGCAAACTTCTCCCCACACCTCCAATCTCTCCAGAGCGCTCCAACTCCAGAGTCTTCGTCTTCTGCTCCGGCGATCGATGGCGCCCAAGAAAGCCAACACCGACCCGAAGGGCAAGGCCGCAATGCGGGCCGGCACGTCGGCGGCGATGGCGCGTGCTGCGGCTCTCGAGGGAGCGCTACCGCGGACCCGCGTCACCGCGGCGGGGGTAGCCAAGGTGCGCCATCTGGCGGCGGCGAGCACCAACGAGCATGGCGCCACCGAGATGAGGCCGGCCGGCAGCAGGCTCACCGAGGCGTTCTACCCCATCTTCCTCCATGGTCTCTACGCCGGCCTTGTGCCGCCGTTTTCCGACTTCCTCCTGGCGATCTTGGAGGTGTACCAGATCCAGCTTCTTCACCTTCATCCCAACTCCATCCTCATCCTTGCCATCTTCGCCCACCTCTGCGAGGCCTACATCGGCATCCGTCCCTCGGTGGCGCTCTTCCGCAGCTTCTACTCTCTTCGGAGCACCGCCCAGAATGAGCGGCTTGGATGCGTCTCCTTCCGCATCACCGACGCCAGGAGCGAGAACTACATTCCCATCGCCTGATGCGGTGAGAACGCCATCACCAAGGTGACGAAGAAGGTGGAGAAGTTCCGCGAGAAGTGGCTCTTCGTCGACGCCAAGGCCACTCACCCTCTCCTGGAGGTGCCCGAGGCGCCCCCGAGGAAGTGGGCGCGCTGGGCGAGCGCGGACTTCAGGGGCCCGAGGCTCGACGCGGTGTACGTGTTCATCCAGAGCCTCCGCGAGGCAGGGGTCACCGGCCAGATGGTGGCAAAAGACTTCACGAGGCGCCGGATCGCCCCCCTGCAGCTGCACGCCGAGCCGGTGTGGCGGTACAACGGCAAAGAGGACGCAATGCGCCTAAGCAGGGATGGCTTTGCGCCTGAGGTTCTACGCCAAATCATGGGCGTCCTCTTCGCGACGTCAGAGGTCCCGTCTCCCACCAAGGAGGCGGCCAAACCTCTCATCTGCTTCGCCGAGGAGAGCATCGTGGAGCAGCGCGCGTGCATGCCCACGTTTGACGAATGGGGAATGGTGCCCGCGGGGCACCGCGGGCCTCACCCTAACCCGTGGGCGGCGGAGCCGGAGTACATGGACGAGTCTCCGGAGCCTGAGGAGGCCGAGGAGTCTGCTAAGGAAGAGGCCTCGAGAGACGAGGACCCCCTCGGCGAGGACGAGGCCTCGAGGGGAACCGACCCCGTCGGTGAGGACGCCGGCTCCTCAAGGAGCGTTCCCGCTGAAGTGGAACTCCAGGTGCTCTCCTCCAGCGACGAGGAGGATGCCTTCCGCGTCGCCCGCTCCCAGCACGTCGAAGAGGAGGAGGAGACGAGCGGTGGCGGGGGAGGGAACTGCGAACCCCGCTCCAAGGCCGTCCATGACCGGAGGGCCGCAACCGCGAGGGACCCTCCTCGCGCGGAGACAGGAGCGGCTCGGGAGGAGGCCGGAGCAAGCAGCACCCAGCCGCCCAAGGCGAAGAAGAGGGTGTGGGTGATGGCCGATGAGTAAGCCTTTGATTCTTTCCTTTTTCCTTTAGCATTCTGTTTCTGAGAGAACTCCCTCGAAGGATCTTCAACTTATCTTCCTTCCAGGCGACCTGCGGAGCCAAAGAGGCGGCGGCTCTGCAAGGCTGGAGAGACCACCAGCGCCGTCGCGGAGACGCCCTTGGCTGGTGAGCCGCAGCAGGCAGCTATCCCTCCCGCGGTCGAGCACCGCGCGGAGGTGGTGGTGGTTGAGGAGGCCACGCCGTCGCCAGTTCGCGCGGCCACTCCTCCCGCGGCGGAGCACCGCGAGGAGGAGGTGACCGAAGAGGTGACGCCGTCCTCGGCTCGAGCGGCGACTCCTCCCGCGGCCGAGCGCCGCACGGAGGAGGTGGTAGAAGAGGTGGCACCGCCGTAGCCAACAAGGACAGCCACTCCTCCCGTCCGGACCGAGACGGTGGGGGAGAGGATGGACGAGGAGATCGTCATGGAGCCGCCCCCAACGGAGGGGAGGCTCCCCCACAAGGGGCCGACGTGCCCGAGGCCGCGGCGGATGCGGCCGTCGCAGAGGGGGTCGGAGGCGCCCCTGAGGAGCAGGAGGCGGAGGCACCTCAGGAGCCCACCGGCGCTAGAGCTGAGCGCGAGAGGGCGCCCAGCCCCCAGAGGGCAACCGAAGCGAGCGTCGAGGGAGGCGCCCCCTCAAGCCCCCAGACCGCACCGGAGGCGGTCGTGGGCCCGAGGCAGGGGGCCCCGGGCGCCTCGACGAGGGTCGAGGACTCCGCACCCGGTAGTAGCGTGGACTTCACCTTGGCGCTGCAAGAGCCGCGGCGCCAAGCAATTCATCGCCAGATCGTCCTCGACCAGGCGCGGCGGGCGCTCGACGGGCTGGAGGAGCAGCTCGCCGAGGAAGAAAATGCCCTGGCGGAGGAAAGGGCAAGGCTCGGCGAGGCCTGGACCCTTCTTCACGAGAGGGTGGAGATGTGCCGCCGGCAGGACGCGGCGGCCCAGGCGGAGCGCCAAGAGGCCCTCCGCTTCGCCAAAGAGACCCGCGACAGCGTCAAGCGGGAGGCGCAGGAAGTGATGGAAGAGCTCAGTGCCGCCAGGGAGGCACTCGAGGCGGAGACCGCCTCCAAACATGACGAGCTAGCAGCCGTGGAGCAGAAGTTTGCTGCTGACTCCGAGGTTGCCAGGGCCAGCCTGAAGGAGCTCCGCGAGCTGCTGGATGCCCGCGAGGGGCAGCTAGCGCCCCGCGAGGCGGAGCTGGTGCGGCACGAGGAGGAGCTCTCCCTCTGCGAGTAGGAGCTGCACAGGCGCGAGGAGCAGGTCCAGCTGCTCGAGAAGGACCAGGCCACCCGCGAGGGGCAGCTGCAGGAGCGCGAGGGCCGGGTGGCCACTGACGAAGCCAACCTCACGGCGGAGCGGAAGAGGCTCCAAGAAGAGGCTGACCTCAAGGTCAAGCTCGTCCGCGAGGGCCTCGCCAAAGAATATGACGAGAAGGCCACGAAGCAGGAGGACCGCTTCAAGACCAAGCGCAAGGAGTTCGAAAATCGCATCAAGGAGCTCGAGCAGGAGGAGAAGCGGTTGACCTCTTGCCTCGAGGTCTCCCGGGAGGCCCAGGCTCGCGCGGAGGGGAACGCCATCGCCCTGGAGAGGGACCTGGATGAACTCCGGCAGCAGGTGGGGCCGGCCACAGCTCTGGCGGAGCAAGCACGGGACCAGCGCCAGGTTGACCGGTCCATGACGCGCCAGCGCCAGAGTATTATTCAAAGCTTGGTGAGCCGTGCGCACGTGGTCGGGGACGATCTGAGGATCGACGTCCCCTCCTTCTCCGCAGCGACTGACGATGAAACCACGTATTCGTACTTCTTCGAGCAATTCCTCGGGAGGCTTGAAGGGGTCGCGAAGAGCTTTGACGAGCGCGTCGTGGAGGAGAGCCGCGACCTCCTTGTCGTCGCCGTCACCCACATCTTTGGCAACCTCGTGAGGCTCCAGCCCTCACTTGATCTTGAGGACGTGATGGCACCGCCGCGCGCCATCAGCAACAAGGCGCGGGAGACTGCCACGCAGGCCGCCATCGCGTTCGCCAAGAAATTCGACCAAGTGGTGATCGAAGGCGACGACGAGGGGGATGCTCTGGAAGAGGAGGCGGAAACCGCCGTGGACAAGGCAGGCACTTCAGGAGGCGCAACGGCTTGAGCTCCTTGTCTGTAGCTGGGCGTGCAAAGGGCACATTTATCTTAGTCATTTTGGTTGTAAACTTTGTAAGAACTTGTCAAGTTATATTGGAGTGTGCTTGTGAATGTCCCTCGGGTGGCTTTTGTCTTTCCCCTTCATGTCTTTTTCGCTCTACGTCTTAGGACCCTCTCTTAGCGCTACACCACCGCCGCTTCGGTATGTGAGAGTCAGGGCTCCACAAGGCCGGGGGGTGTGTGAGGCCTCAAGAAGTAAGAGCTCCTCGAAGCGCGATGCTTGGGGCCCCCCCTTTGACGTGCAAGCAGCCCATGAGGCGTAGGAGAGAGAAAAGAGACTCGAGGGGCAAAAACCAGCGAGAGGAAATTCGACCAAGTGTTTGTACTTAGCTTAGCGAGGCATTCTGCCTTGGAGAGGGTGTTGGTTCCCTGGCGAGATGTTTTTGCCTTGGAGAGGGTGTTGGTTCCCTGGTGAGATGTTTTTGCCTTGGAGAGGGTGTTGGTTCCTGGCGCTCACTTTGGACCTGTTTTCCTGCGTTTTGACAGATAGGCGTACCACAAGCGATACATAGCTAGATAACTTATGCGTGCTCGTAGGTTCCTTCATGGGTGTCTCGCGAGGAGAACAGGCACCAAGGTCCTTGGTGAGTTGACGTGCACGGGAGCCGGCTCATGAGTTCAGAGCTCCTTGGGAGTTGACATGCATGAAGGCTGGTTCGTGAGTTCAGAGCTCGGATCCCTTGGGTTTGAGGCGCTGCCGGGATGCTCCCGTGGCATGGCACCATGCTAGCCCCCGCTCGCGAGATACACAGGATGGATCATACGAGCGAGAAATAAACAATAATAACATAACAGCTTACCGAAGCCAGAAAATATGTTGGCGCGATGCGCAAAGGTTCAAAATGACCTGAAATAGATGTTCATTACACTGGCGTGGCCAGAAACACAAAAAATCCACCATGTCAGGCATGGGGTTCCACATGCTGTGGCTGAAACTCTCGAGGGGGCGTGCTCATGGCGACGCATGTAGAGAGAGCTCAGAGGGGGCCCCTATGCGGGGGTGGCTTGTAGAGCCTGCGGTCCACCATGGCTGGGCATGGGGATCCACCACGCCAAGGCATGGTGCCTGAAGAGGTTACCTTGCCGAGGCGTGATGGCTTGGGAGTCTTCTCGAACGGCCCGCGGCACATATAGTAGAGAGGGGAGCCCGAAGTTTTTCCTCGTGGAGGATGATGGTGCGTGGTGCTCCCTTGATGCAAAAAGTTGCTCGCCGAGGGCGATCAGGGGTAGAACTTGCGCAGGTGCTGGATGTTCCAGGGGGTTGTTCTTGCCATCGTAGCACGGAGGAGGGTCCGGCCTGAACTTGACCGGCCAGACGACGCGACGGAGGTTGCGAGTGAACGCGGCCATCGTGCCGTAGGTGACCGTGGCGTTGGCGAGGGTGGCGCGGAGGTGGCGCCCGGCGGTGGCGACGTCCTGGACGGCGCGGTTGCGGCGTTCCTGCCCGCGCTCGATGCTCACGCGTGCATCCTCAGGGGCTCGCTGCATGATTTGGCAGTCGTGCGGCGACGATGCGTGCGATGCAGCGCGGCCATCGCGAGGAGGAGCCCCCGCTGGAGCAGGTTGCGGTGGAACCGGTGGAGCTGGAGCGGGCGCGGGCTGACGAGGAGGTGCGGGAGGTGCGCCGTGCGCCACGTCCCCCACGAGCGCAGAAAGAACCAGGAAACGTGACGGTGCAGGTGCGGCGGCCCGAGCGGCGCCGATGAGTTCGGAGACGCGGTTGAGCCAGGCCTCCTGAGCCGCCGGCGTGGGACGGTACTGCAGCAGCTCCTGCGCCATGAGAAGCGCAGTCGCCGGGCTGGGCGCAGGGCGGCCCAGCGAGGAGGCAGCACGGTCCCGCGACGGGTGCAGGGAGGAGGCCTCCTCTTCGCCGAGGTCATCCTCAGCGTGGTCAATGTCGTCGTCATCCGGGTGCTCGATGCGGGGCTCGGGGTCGGCGCGGCGCGCCGGAGCGGCGCTCCCGCGCGGGCGGCCGCGCGGGTTGCCAGCAGGAGGAGCGGTGGCGGCGCTGGCCGTCCGGTGGGCGAGTCGTTCGGTGCGAGAAGGGCCGGCCATGGCTGCGTCGAGGTTGAAGATGCGCCTCAGCCCCCTACCTGGCGTGCCAAATGTCGGAGAACAGTCCCAGGAACTGGGTGTGTCTCGAGAAGGATCGAGTAAGGGGCTGAACACGGAATCAAACAACCCTCAACGTGCTCCGGCGATCGATGCTCGTCGGACTCGCTGCAGGACAGCACTGCGGAGATGGAACGCTCGGTCTTACCCAGGTTCAGGGCCCTCTTGTGGAGGTAAAACCCCTACGTCCTGCTTTTGTGTATTGCCCTGCTTGGAGAGTTCACAGTACAGGGAGAGCTTGTCGAGCTCGAGGTGGCTAACAATGGCTACTTGCTAGTCTTCAGATCTAGGGTTTGGTCTAAGCTCCCAGATTCCGAAAAATGAACGCTTTGCCTGGGCACGCCCCTTCTCCTGTTATAGGCGTCTCGGATCTCTTCCGCCCAAACATTTGGGCGGGAAGGGTTACCACATGGCGACGAAGGAGGAGGCGCGGTGCACCATAAAGGTGAAGTCCACCAGAAAGGTGAAGGCCATGGACGCGGTCCAGGGCAGGGACGGCGCCACCAAAGCTGGAAAAGGCCACCGTCCAACGGGCGGCGGGCTGGCGCTGCGGAGGCGAAACGGGTCCCACGGTGACGTCGCCCTTGGAGCGTAGCTGCAGACGGTTCCCTTATCACCGAAGTGGCAATACTCGTTGTCCGCTTTGCTTGGCGCTGCTTTGTTGGCTCCTTTATACATGGGAACGGCAACTGCGGCGTCGTCGTCATCGCGCGCAAGCGCGCGCGTCACTCTGCACATGGCGCAGAGCCCATGTGCGCTCTGCCGCGGAGGCAGGGATGGCTTCATGAGGAAGGAGCCTCGGCGAGGCGAAAAACCTCCCCGAGCCCTTCGGCTTGGTCCTTAGCAGAATTGCGGGTGGCGTCGGAGACACCTTGTCGAGTTGCGATCCCTCGCCAACAGAGAGAATCCTCGGCGAGGAGAAAAGACCCCTCGCGAGGGGAATACCCTCGCGAGGCTCGCCAGGCTTGGAGAGCCTGGTCCTTAGCGATAATCATCCAAAGAATCTTGTGGGCCCTGGCAGGCCGGCCCGTGGTACCCTGGTTTCCACTGTGCCGACATTCTCCCTTTCCGCGTGCCATTGCATGAGCTTTGCTTCCTTAGGGTCCACGAAATACCGCTGCAGACGGGGAGTGATAGGAAAGTACCATACCACTTTTCGAGGAACATTCTTGTTCCCACTCTTGTACTGTCCCTGGTCGCACACCGGACATGTGGTTCTATCCTTGTACATGCCCCGATAAATTGCGCAATCATTGATGCAGGCGTGGTATCTGTCGTACGGTAGGTCAAGATGGCACATGACTTTCTTGGCCTCCTCGATACTGCTTGGCAATGTGTTCCCCTCGGAAAGACGATCATTCTAGAATTTCAGGTTCTTGCTGAAGCTGACGTCGGTCCATCTGTTTTCCTCCTTCATCTGTAGAGCATCAAGCATTACATGCAAGCGCGTATCTTGGGGCCGGCAATTAGGATACAACGGAGTCATCACGTCTTTCTTTATTTGCTCCAGCTTGGCTTTCTCTCTGGCTGCACGTTTGGCGTTGCTCGTCTCCTTGAGGAGGAGTTCTTGAACATGAGGGTCCCGCAAGGCCGAAGTTAGCGAGGTCTGCGTGTCCGCGTCTTCTCCACCACCATATACTCCTTCATCATGACCGTGTCCGCCGGCATCTCCTTCGTCATGATGATCTTGTCCGCCGGCATCTCCTTCGTCATGATGATCTTGTCCGCCGGCATCTCCTTCGTCATGATAACCATGTCCGGGAGACTCTTCGTCTTCTCGCCCGCCCTCGTCTTCATGCGCACCATTTGCTGTCGGCGCCTTGTTGAAGCCTATCCAGAAACCGCGTCTGAGCAGGTGATCCTCCAATTGTCCGGAATCAGGGTCGATCCAGCTCACGAGTTTGCATGTTCGACACGGACATCTTATCTGGCGCCTGTTGCACCGAATCATGTCCACCTTCGCTTCTTCCTTGTATCTACCGATTTGACCGGAGCTCATCATGATGACCATGGTTGCTATAGATAGAGCAGAAATGAGAAACGAGAGTATGTTAAGTAGAACCGCAACATGCACACGCACACACACACACACACATGCATGGTCTCTGGAAAAATTTGGCATGACCTCTCCTAAATCTAGGACATATGGGTAGTGCAAAAATTTGCCAAAATGGAAGTTAATCAACATTTTGGCAAACATCCATGCACCACGCCGGCGCAAGCAACAACAAAAAGTTTCTTCGCACATGCAAAAATTCATGCACACCACACAAGTTTCATGTACAAGCATCGTCTCGCCATCGTGCAAACCGCCCGTCGACAAGCGCTTCACCTACAACCATACACATCGCCGGCCACACAAAACATGCATATGCATGTCCATCCAACTATATTCACCTAGTAGGTTTGTCACCGAGACGTGACCGCGATCGATGATAGAGAGTGTGTGGTGTTGGAGAGAAAAAGAGATGTATTGGGAGAGGAGGAGAGTATATATGGAGCCTCCCCGGTCCTCACCAATTATCTATCAAACAAAGTAGCTTTAACTACAAAAAATGGAGAAAAGTATGGGCAAAATGGGATGGGAGGGAGGAGAAACACGAGCTAGCAAGGTGGGAGGAGAGGGGAAGAAGACACACAATGGGGTTAGGTAGGGGGCTGCCACTTTTGTATTTCTGGACAGCAATTTTGTGGCGCATGGATACACATGCGCCACAGAAATGTAACTTTCTGTGGCCCATGGAGCTGGATGCGCCACAGAAATCGCTCCCCCCAATCATTGGTGCCGGGGCCCACCCATATTTCTGTGGCGCATGGGGCCAGATGCGCCACAGAAATATGGATTTCTGTGGCGCATCCTATTCCATGCGCCACAGAAAAGATGGTGTAGGATGCAATCCACCCGTTGGTGGTGGGGTCCACATATTTTCTGTGGTGCATGGGCACAAGTGCGCCACAGAAAGACCTAATTCAGTGGTGCATGGGCTAAACATGCGCCACAGAAAGTTTAGGAATTCTGTGGCGCAGCGCCCATAGTGCGCCATAGAATATTTTCTGTGGCGCACGGCCACTTTGGTGCGCCACAGAATAGCATTCTACCTATAGCTAGTTTCCTAGTAGTGTGACGGTGGATCCCTTTCAGTCGCCGTCGCCTTCGTTGGTGGCCATGTCAGCCTCCAGCGTGGAGTCGGGCCGATGGAGAAACGCGGCGGAGAGGCACTGTCCCGTGGTGTGCCGCGGCGAGGGGCGGAGGAAGGGGTGAGCGAGAGCGGCGGCGGCGGCGCAGGAAATGGAGGAAACAAGAAGGTAGCAGGAAGAGGGTAAGAGGAAGAAGGAGGAGGCCGGGGCGGCCTATTTAAAGGCGGAGGCTGCCTCCTGGGCTCCTGCCACGATCCCCATGATCGGGGCCACATGGAGGGCAACCGTTGGACGTGCGTAGCGGTTACGACCACAAAGGATCCCAGTACCTCCGCAAGACACGGCAACCGGCGCAGAAGATCCCGACCCGGAACCCGAAGCGACGCGGCCGAGCCGGGTAGTGGGGCGTCAGACTGACGGGACGGCTAGACGTCATCCCTGACGTCAGTTCCAGCCGGCTCGGCCCTGAATTCAAGACGACCAGCCGGCCCGATGCTGAATTCGAGACATCCTGCTGGCCGACCTAGGCTGGCAAACTCGAGCCGGCATTTTCTAACCGGCGACAACCTCTACACCGACAAACTCAAGGACAGAAACTACATCAACACGTAGACGTTTACCCGGCCGTGCCGCCCGGACAAACCCCAACGTGTTCGGGGGCTAGTGTTGGGGGGATGACCCCCCAGGTGGACATAACAGTTTACAGGACAAGATTTCAAGGCAATCCGGCTAGACGAATCCAGCCGGATCCTTCAGCCGGACCAGCCCAACGCCACCTGCCAGCCGGATCACCTACAAGGAGAAGACCACGGCGTCCCATCGGACACACGCCGGCTGCTCCCGAGCCGGACCCGGCTGCTCCCCAGCCGGCCAAGGTCCCCGACAGAGCGGCGTGGCTACAGAGGCAGCCGCAGGCCTCACGTCGCCCACTACGCCAGTACGACGGCCTCCACGACGCACAGTGCCGGACGTGTCATAGGTCACCGACCCGCACCCGCCGCGGCCGGAGCCGACCAGACTGGAGGCGCGCCACCCGGCCTCGCACGTCCCCGACAGCGAGCCGACCAGACCGGCAGCGCGCCACCCGGCCCTGCACGTCCCCGACAGCGGCGCCTCCATACCGTGCGGCGCCCACTGCACCTGAAGGAAGAACACTGTGGGAAGGAAGAAGACTGTAGCCGAACCCGCCGGGTCCGGGTCGGGCAGCCGGCCCCCGCCTATCAGCGTGTAATGAGCCGGACCCACCAATGTACAGCACATCCTCAGCCCTATATAATGGGGGATGCGGCCTCCAGAGAAGGGGTCGATCGTTCTGTTACTTAGTCGAGTAAACCCTATACTACTCACCCGGCCGCACCAGCCGGACCATCACGTACAGCTGAAGGAGCAAGTTTGTAATCTACCCACCGTGAATAAGCAAGAACACAAGCAGGAGTAGAAGTGTTACCTCAGCAGGAGGGCTCCGAACCTGGGTACATCGTGTGTCAGTTCATACCTTAGTGCCCAATCCCGTTTGTAGATGCTGCCGGCTGTGCAAGCTGCTCCCACACCTCACAAGCATACACTTAGACATATGTCCATACCACGACAGACACCCTCTAAAAGGGCCTCCAATGAAGATGTGCCGGACACAATTTAGCCACTCCCCATGAAGATAGTCTTATGTTGTGTGCTGGCGCGCTGCCATGATGACAAAGTACGCTACGCGTCGCTTTTGGCTGCGGCTCGAGCGAGCGGCTTAATTAATTAGCTCGGAGAGCGACGCCATACTATGAGGAATCAATGGATCGTTGTGTTTGATAATTAGTGGAGTGCAGCGACAGTGAGCTACCCGGGTGTCCCGGGGCCATGCAGGGGTCGCTCTCCGCTTCAGTTAAGCTTGCCCAGAAAGAGCCCAAAAAGAGGATACGTGTAGGCATCATCAACTAAACCATGGTTTTATTTCGACCCGGATGGATGGTTACGTCCGGTTACAGTTACATTGATGCATGCCCGGCCTAGCCTTGTCAGGTAACATCATATATATTCAGATTTCATTGTGGCCAACTAATCGGACGTCGTCGTCGTTTTGCGGGTACATGGATTAAGTATGGATGTGACGTTGAACTCATCATGTATGATAGTTAAAAATAATGTCGAGATATCATCTTTTGTTAAGAAGTTTTCCCATGTCTATGACTAGTAAGCAAGACTTCTACTAGTGGTACACGGATAGAGCGGCCCTTGTGAAATGTGACTTATTGCTTGCAGCAAATATTTAAAGTTGTGTGCACAATGATTTCCTTCGGTGTGCACTATATCACACACGGTTTTGTTAGAGGAACAATCCGCGAATGTTCAAAATATCGCACCAGATTATGCGTAACAAACCGTGGGTGCAACATTCGATGGAAATAATCATATGCGACTTAAGAAAACCTCACAAACTGTAATCATTCGACGCGTCGTGCCTCCACGTCTTTCTCTCCGTCATTTACGGTTATTAAGGGTTCTGTCTTCCCGCCTCATTTTCCCACTGTTTCACCGCCTCTTCACGCTCGTGTAACTCGCTACGGTTATTCCTCGCCACAAGTCGGGCGAATATAAAACGGCGCAAGCGACGGAAGTACAAGAAGATGGCAATTGCCGTGTTCAGAGTGCCAACAATTACTCACGAGTCCCCAATAATATTTTTCCACTGCACTAGGAAGCCGGCTATACTCCTCAAACTTGACCTTGCAAAGGCATTCGACTCTTTTTCCGGACATACCACTTAGAAATGTTGCGGGCTAGTGGATTCGGGAATGGATGAAGAGAATGGATTGCTTCGATCCTTGCCAGCTCCTCCTCGCAAGTGCTTATCAATGGAGTTATGTCCGCCTCCGTACATCATCGGAGAGGGTTGAGGCATGGGGACTCCCCCTCCCTTCCTCTTTATCCTAGCCATGAACCCCTTGCAGCGCATGCTGGACATGGCCATGAAGGAAGGGTTGATCTCCAAGCTTTCCGGCAGGAGAGCTATGATTAGAACTATCCTGTAAGCGGACGAGCGTTGTTTATGAAACCTATCTGCTCTAATGCCTCGATGATCAAATTGATCCTATTCTGTTTTGGCCACACCACCAGCCTAACAACCAACATGAGAAAAAATGCGGCTCTATCCATCAGATGTCAAGAAGTTAACGCTTAGCACATCCTCATGCCTCTAACAAGACTGCCCATTTCTTCTACAGTATTTAATACTCACTATGTTTTTTAAAACTTTAATGACTTTTTCTGATCAACAATGTACATGTGTAATTATAATGTCACTTACAGTAGGTTAACAAAATACAAATACATATGAGAAAAGTTTTATACAAATCCAATTCATACATTTTGATGTTATTAATCGTCAAAGACATGAAATAAATATGGTGAAAACATATGCATCATATCCTTACATTTTGGGACATAGTGAGTATCTTACCACAATAAAATGGTTAATGGCGGAAACAAATAGACACCACGATCCTCTTATGACATAAGAACAAACCAGTGTGACTCACAATAACATGTTTAATTAGCATGATATTCGATTTTTGATGGTAGCCCGGCAGGTTCTACGGAAATCTATCTAACTAGATTTTCATGTTTAATTTCACGCAACGTATTTTAAATAATACAATGGCAAAGAATTTGTGTAATAGCATAAAAGCATATCAAATAATAATTTAACATGCAAACATATTAGAACACACTATTTTATTTCACAAATACGAAGTACAGAACATGCACACTTTGTTAAATTTTGACCACGAAAAACTAGTCTCATTGGTTCAGTTTAAAATCTACAAGTTTGTATAAATATGTGTGCTTAAGCATACACTAGAAAGCGCTATTATAATATTTGTTTGATCATACTATTTGAAGATTTTACCATAAATGTCCATAAATTATATAGATTGGGCATTGTAAAAAATATTTTAAGAACAAACTTATGTTATAAAAATACAATTTAACATTTTTCTGTGAAATTCATTATAAATAAAAACACACCTACTAGTATTTCCAGTTATGTTGTTTGAACTACGCATCCGAATAGAAATTATACTTGTAAGAGTCTAACATGCTAAAAATAAGACATAGACAAGTATAGAAGTTTCGTAGAAATTGTATTATTTTGATTCGTCTCGGGGCCTAGTTTTTCATTAAACCAGTCCTGCTTCTCATGCCCCTCTCACTCCGGGTCCTGAGAAAATCGGACTTTCAAACTTTCCTTAAAAAATTAACACTCTCCTTATGCAATGAAAAAGCTTCCTGATGTCCTGTGATGGTCGGTTTGTCCTGCTCAAAAGTGTGCTATCCTCGGCAGCCATATACATGACGATCGTTCACAAGCTGCCGGTTTGAGTTATTGAATGAATTGAAAAGAGATGTCTGAAGTATTTTGCCCATGAAGGCACCTATGTAAGACTTGGTTTTCGAGACCATATTATTGTAAGACTTTGAATTCGGTACTGTAATGGTTGTAACTTTTGATATTCAGTTCGAGTTATGTGAAACGGCAGACTGATCATGGGATCTTTGTGTTATGCATAACTGGGAATGTCGGACAGCTAGTCCGGGGTCCCCACAATGTCGAACATGGTTCTTGCAAGGAGAGGGCAACTCTAATGTAATGGAGCGCAAGGTCGTGTTCAATGGGACGTACTATACCTACCAAAACAAATAGGGGGCCTTGGTGTCCATGGTCTACGCAAATTCGGGTGTGACCTATGCATAGGATGTCTCTGGATGGCTTGAACATCTCCTTGACATGCCAAGGGTTGGCTCCCCTCTGCCTTTCGACAAATCATACATACAACTCTTCGCCGCCACAACTAAGATCACGCTGGGGAGTGACGAAATCGCTGACTTTTGGAATGTTGGGAGTCTAGATGGTATCGCCCCCAAAGAAATTGCCCCAACCATGTACATCATTGCCTCTACGAAGCGGGGGGAAGATAAACAAGCTCTTGCCAACCATCAATGGTTGCTCGATCTTCCACACGGCTTGACCCCGGACATGTTGCCTGAACTGCACAACCTTGTGATCCTGCTTGATAACATCCAATTGAGGGAGGAGATAGCTGACTCTATCCTTGGAAGAAAAGACAATTTTGAATCCGCTTTGTCTACGAATAAGGAAGCTATAAGTAATGACTCCGTCCGCTTGCGCTTTAAAAATATTGATGAGTATACGGTGAAATCTGCCTACACACTACAGTTCGTATGAGTTACCATATTTGACATCACATCCATTATTTGTAAAGGATGGGCCCTCGAAAAATGCGAACAATTCGCCTTGATAGAGTGGCTTAACAGAATCCCGACGAATGATGCATTACAAAGGCGGGTTGGGAGAATGAATATATTTGCCCGTTATGCATTCGTAGCCTAGAGGCGCCTTTCCACATGCTTTTTGAATGCCACTGGTACCATGATGTTGGGTCAACATTGGCTCCATCAGCCACGCTTGCTGGCACCCCACTACTGGACATGGATCTCAAGCATCATCCATTGGATTCAACTCTGCTCCGAGAATTACTCAACGGATCATCGCAAAAGTGTCCAATCTTTGCTCATGTTAGGGTGTTGGGAAATCTGGTGCGGTTGCATAGAAGGATCTTCCAACATACTGAGATTACGGTCGAATCACTAACTCAACGAATACAAGATGAGGCCACACTTTGGAACCTAGCAGGGTAATCTATGGCAAGCGCTGAGCGTCCCTCGGGGATAGAAACTCCCGATCCCCCGGATCCACCGCTTGACACGTGTCTTCTCATTTCTCTCCACCTCCCGCAAAACTCTCCTAGCCACAGAAAAAACAGCGCTCATGGGCGAAAGAAAACGTGTGCAGTTCGTGCCCCTGCACCCGTCGGCAAGCTCCGCTGCTCCAGTGAGAGACCTCCTCGGCGGTGACCACGTTGGTAGCACTGCTACCGTCCGCTCGTAGCATCGCCGCCGACCGCCGCCTGTCGAGCGTAGCATCGTCGACAGCCTTCAACAGCGTCGTCGCCGGCCTTCAGCAGCACCACTGCGGATCCCTTCAACAGCACCATCACCGGCCTTCAGCAGCACCGGCGCGGACCCCTTCAACAGCACCGTCGCCGGCCTTCAATAGCACCGCCGCGACCGCCACCGGTCGATTGTAGCATCGCCACCAGCCTTCAGCAGCACCGCCGCTCTCCTATGGGAGCAACGCCGCCGGTCAGGCATATCATCGCCACCGGCCTTCGGCACCACCGTCGGAGCAGCACAGACGGTCGGCCGTAGCATCATGGCTCTCCTATGAGAGCACCGTCGCGCTCGTTCGGCAGCATCGCTGCTTTTCCATGGGAGCACCATCGTGCTCCTTCAAGAGCACCGCAGCTCTACCATGGGAGCATGGCCGTGCTCCTTCGGTAGCATCCCTGCCTTTACATGGAGCACCGCCGCCCTCCTATGGGAGCGCCCTCGGCGCTCCTTCGGCAGCATCGCTGCCTCCCCATGGCAGCACCGTCGTCTTTCTTTGTGAGCACCGCCGACGGCCTTGACTAGCAGTTGCGTCGATATCCAATAGGTGCTTGCGTCGATATCCAATAGCAGCAGCGCTGGTTCCCCAAAGCAGCACTCCAGCAAATTGGCTGACGACATCGCGGGCCGTGGCCGCAGAAGAGGCAGTTGCAGGTCGTCGTCGTCGCCCCTGCTTGAGCTTGGGGCCGTGCGGCGAAGGACGAGGATGCGGCAAGGCTCGTGCTCGAGCTTGGCGTGCCTGGCGGAGCGGGCGAGTACCATGGGCAGCGCCGGAGCAAATAGAGCGAGAGCCATGGTGGAGCAGGCGAGCGGGTGGAGCCATGGCGGAAAAGAGGAACGGAAAGAGGAGCGGGCGGAGCCATGGGGGCGAGCGGTGGCGCGAGCGTAAAGGGGACGAGCGGTGGCGCGAGCAGCAGGAGGCTACGCAGCCGCGAGAGCTCCTGTGGTCGCGGCGACGCGAGCTACAGGGGCGGCGTCGTGAGCTGCAAGGGCGCTGCGCCAGTGGCGAGGGGGGTCGAGGGAGGTCACCACTGGTGCTGGAGATCCGACGGAAATTCCACCGGAGATGGCCATGGGGAGCTGCGCCCAGCGGCAGAGGTGCGCATAGGGAGGGGGGACGGAGGCGCGAGCTCGCGCTGGAGCTTGCAGGGGCTGCGCCGGCGCTGTGGTCATTTGCCTCTAAGTCAAACGATGCAAGGAAGAGATAAGGTACGGATTTTTTGTGGACAGAGATGAAGGCACGTGGCACACGCGCGAGTGGGGTTCACGTTTTGATCCGACGGCCACGCGTCCGGATGATGTGAGCGATTATATCCCCCTCCCGTAATCTATCCCCTTCGATCTTGGCCGAGGCCCTTTGGTTTATAACCCTTATTGCCCTTTGTGGGTGCTTTTTTGTAACGTACTCCTTCTAATCAATGAATTTAACAGATCTCCTGCTGACATTAAAAAAAAAGTCCAGACTCCTACATCATATGTTTAATGGTCTAATGCACTAGTTGCTCCGTTTCAGGAAAGGATGTACTAGTTGCATATCCTTTGTAGAATCGGTGTACATTCCGTAGCACAAAACATGCTTCCAAGGGCCGTCCACAGCTCCACACAAAGGCAATTTGCCAAATATAGCACTATCACGATGTATTAGCGAAATTGCTTCCGTTCGAACGCCTCGACTGCTCACGCGGTTTGCGCACCAACGCCCGTGGGTGGGACCCACCCACGTGGCCTTCTTTTTCCTCTCCCTTTCTTCTTTCTCCCCTCTATTTGTTTCTTTCCCATCACCGAGCCGGCGCCTTCTCCTTCGCGGCTTTCTTTCCCATCACCGAGTCAGCGTCGACGACGCCGCGCCGACCGCCAGGGAGGCGCGAAGGAGAAGGCGGCGGCGAGCCTGGACCGGCGAGGCGAAGCCGAGCAACACTTAACGAGGGGGGTGTGGGGTGCTCGCCGGCGACGAGATCCGGTGGGGGTGTGTGTGTGTGTGTGTCTGGGGGGAGGGGGGTTAGAGGAAAGGTCGGGGGCGGCGGCGGACCGGCAGAGGACAAGCAGGTTCGAGCAAGGCGGAGCGGCGAGGGGCGCGCGGGAGTTCCGCGGCCGTGGGCGGCGGGGCAGGCGGTCGCTGCGGGGGCGCTCGTCTTCCTCCTCCCGTCTTCCTTGTCACGTAGGTGTCGGAACAAGGCGTCGCGCACGGTCGGAAACCGCGCCAGCGCGCGTAAGCTAGCCATGCCCATGTATTAGCGCCTTTATTCTCTTACTGATGAGCAGATTTCAATCGCGCAAACTAGTCCACTATAGTAGTTTTGATATCTGAACCAACTATCAGTTGCAAGTCTTAAAGGAATAGGAATGCCATCTCATTACTCTGTACCGTACGAACTCCACAGACCAAAGCCCAAAGCCTCCTGGATTCAGACAACTTGCTTGGACCAGGCTTAGAATGTTGACGACATGATACACGCAAGTATATTAGGATCTGTACGTGTAGTTGCAAACCAGGAGAGAGATTTCGTGCAACCGGGGACCAGTGATTCCGGTGTTTCAAAAAATTCGAAAACACTATTCACAAGTTTCCAAAAATTGTGAAAAAAATCATAGATATAGCCAATGGTGTATTCCACAAACCTGTAAAAAAAATCAATTTCAAATACTTTGTATACGGTTCTACACAAAAATGACAAAAGTTTAGATCTGAGTATACATATTTTCAAATCACCAAATTATTACAGATTTTTCATTTTTATATAGCTCATAATATTAAGGATTTGAAATTGATATTCTACACGTTTATGGGATACACTATTGGCTACATGTATATTTTTTTTCACATTTTTTTGAAACTCATAAATATGATTTCGAATTTTTTTTAACTAGCAGAAGCACCGAAGCTCGAGAGCCGCTACTACTTTCCGTACACCATAATTTCTTACGAGTTATCACTTGGCCAAACTCAAATATTTGTTCGTGCCTTCACTCATCTTAGCCAAGCGAGGTGGTACTAAAAATCGTGGAACTGTCTGCCACCGTCCGAATACTGGCTTTAATGGGCCATGCTAAGCTACAAGATTTAAGTGGGCTGCTCATTCGTACATGGCTGCTCAAAAACAAATCTGTACATGTCTGCTGGTGAGCAACGTGCTACATTTCTTAAGTTGTCTTGGGCTAGGATATTTCCACGACAGACGAGCTGGACTGCATCCATTAAAAAAGAAAACGAGCTAGACTACATGCTATCACTATATAACCTCTTGCCTAACTTTTGTTGAACTATTCGGGCTCGAGCCAAACAGCTCACGAGCTTCAAACCAGGCTTGAGCTTGGCTTGTTAAGGCCTCGGGCCGAGACGAGCTGATCCTATAACAAGTCAAGCTCGAACGGTTTGATGAGCCCGAACTTTTTTGACAGCCCTACCGGCAAAGCAAACCAACTCAGAGGTAGAGCCAACACCCCGGTCATTTCATGGTGTATCCTATACCTCCACTTCAGTGATCTCTCTAATATATTTAAATATAATATTTACATGTTTCATAAAATTATGAAAGTTTAGACATGATGAATGATATATCCTACAAGTATGAAATATCGTAATGCAAAATTATTTACACTATGGGCTGCACAAACATGAAAAAATCTGATAAAATTTGAAGATTTGAAAATATGCATACTTACATCCATACTTTTGTCAATTTTATATAGCTCACAATACATAGTGTTAGAATAACATATTTTACATGTTTGTGGAATACACCATTGGCTACATCCGGATTATTCTTTTGAAACTCGTAAATATGATTTTCTTTTTTTAAAACAATAGGATCACTGAAACTCAAAAGTCAGAAATATCCACTCATCCTGTATGAACTTACAAAGCTTGTAGCGTGCGTTAGCGTAAAAATGCTCATGTGTGCTACATCACTGGCAGGGCTGGCCCTGGAGGGTGGCTAGAGGGGCAGGCGTCCCAGGTCCAAGAATTTTGGGGCCCTCGAGATATATGTATACAATATATGACATGTAGAAAAAAAAAAGACAATAGCTATTCTGTGGAACGTGGCTGGCTCCGAACTAGTAATGGGCCGACTGGACCTTTTGTATCCGCTCCGCTCGCCTCGGCAGTCGATCAAACATTCCAGTTAATTAGTGATCAAGTCGATTAGCTTTAATAACTATTTGCTAGACGCTCGTCCGATCAAAACGAAAACCATGATATTTTCGTCACAGTGCTCGACTCTGGTCTCTCTCATCTCGCCAGCCGCACGCCCTCACTCACGTCTTAGCGCATCTCGATTGCCGATTGGTTTCCGTATTTTCGATTCCAAGCGCCGCGCCGCTGTATCGGTAGATTGATCGATCCAACTTCTCTAATTTTTTAGTATATGTTGTTTACGTTATCCCCTAACTTTGATTAACAATTTTTTATTTTCAGCATTATTATAAAGCTTTTATCGGGTGCTGCAAAAAGAAAAAGGGCAAATGATGCACAAAAATCGATAGATTCATAGAGAGGATCCATTCAAAAAAATTGAATAGTAATACGAGCATTTTCAAAAAATCCAGACGAGTGGCGCTAGTTCTTATGGGGAACAAACTAATGTCAATCTACAAGATGAGATCAATACAGAAGACAACGTCGACATGAATACGGATGATAGAAATGTGAGTGATCATGAGCACGTATTTGACAATGTTTTTTACTTCTCTCGTTTGATTTCTATTTCATTAACTCATGTATATGACTAGTTATTTATACTAAGGGGTCCAACATTTTAGTTTTGTCCCGGATCCTCGAAATCTCAGGACCGGCCCTGATCACTAGACGACCCAGGTAAGACTATACTGTACCTTTTTTGTTTCGATTTCTATTTTATTATTTCTTTATGGGGTGAGGGGCGTTTGATGTGTTTTTTTTTTCATTTTTCTTCTTTCCTTTTTCTTTTTTGTTTTTGTTTTTGTTTTCCTTTTTTGTTACCTTTTATTTTATACAAATCATATAGACATATTATACTGTATAATCCTAGTTATTTATTCTTTTGAATCACCTGAATATTTTTTAAGTATGCAAACTTTTTTAAACATGCGAATAGTTATTTTCTAACTGTATGAACATTTTTTGAACTCATGAACAATTTTTTTAATCATGCGAACAATATTTGAAGATCTGTTTGCTATCTTACGAACATCTGGCTGCTCTCTTACGAAGATTTTTTGTAACCCGTGATTTTTTTTAATCGAGTGATCAATTTTTTTGAACCCGTGAGCGATTATTTTTAATTGTGTGAACATTTATTTAACCGTCTAATTTTGTTTAATGTACGAATATTATTCATCACATGAACATTTTTTTAACTCTGTAAACATTTTCTCCTAACTTTACAAAAATAGTTGACTTTCTAGATTTACAATAAAGATAAATACAAAATAAAAAACATAAAATAACGTTCTATGCTTATTTGGGCCGGACCAAACCAACAGCCATGAGAACGTGGGCATTGCCTGCAGAGCGGAGGCAGCAAGCGTCGTATAGGAGCTCCCGTCTTCCATGGCGTTGGCACCCAAGGACGGGACAGGAATACAAGATCCAACGCGGCCGGCGCCAGTCACAGCCCACCCTACTCCACGAACGCCGAACCCGACTCCTGAGAGGCCGATCGAGACGTGAATGACGAATCGATCGATCACGCGGTTCCCGTCGCTCCGTGCCCGCCGCGCTTCACTCGGACGAAACGTGCCGGTGACCCGGCGTTGCTTGCTCCCAGCTTCGAGTCTTCAGCGGCGGCGTTGTTTATAGCTTCAGAACGAAGCAGTCGGTGCGGTTTGCACGTGAAATGTATAGTTTGTCAAATACTACTGCCGACCTTGCAGCTCGACTGCCGCGTCCCATGCTTTGCGGGTAGGGCACATGCCTAAGATCGAGTATTCGAGTGTGTGTATATAAAGGGGAACGCAACTTGTCAGTTGACACGCAGCTAGCTCCTGTTGGATATTTGTCAACCCCTCGCTGGTTCTTCACACGAAGATCGAAGAATTCCCCCAGGGCGGGATCGACCGTGGGAAACACAGAGCTTCCTTCGGCAGTAGTATGACGGTAATTGAGCTAATCTTGCCTTCGTCAATGGTTTGGGACGATTCAAATGTAGTTTATTCCTTCCAATCTTCCATGTTGTCGTTTCATCACCATTTTTCCTTTCTGATGATGATGCTGTCTTGGTCCATTATATCACATACAAGATCGTGGAGATGTGCGTGCATATGTGCTGCGAAGGGTGCGAGAAGAAGATACGGAAGGCCGTCGAAAAGCTAGAAGGTACGTAGCACCACTGTAATTTCTAGTATCTCTGAGATCATGAACACAGATCTGAACATGCCGTGATTTGGTTGGCCACAGGAGTGGACGAAGTGGAGATCGACATGGAGTTGCAGAAGGTGACGGTGAACGGGGACGTGGAGCAGAAGAAGGTGCTCAAGACGGTGCGGAGGACGGGCAAGCGCGCCGTGCTGTGGCCGACTCCGTGCGTCGCCGGCGCGGGCGGCGGCGCCGGCCAGCTCCTCTCGCAACACCCGGGCGGGGCCCAGACGTACGCGACCCACGCGTCAGGGCCCACCTCCTCGTACAACTACTACAAGCACGGCTACGACGACTCGCGCCTCTACGGCGCCAACTCGTCCGTCGTCGGCACCAGGGCCACGGATTACTTCAGCGACGAGAACACCGGAGGCTGCTCCGTGATGTGACCATGTGAATGTGATCAGCACGACCATATCAGGTGGATATATGTTTTAATCTATGGTGATGATTCCATTCATTCTCTCTCTGTAAATTAAGCACAATCTTTTGAAAAAGTTCGAACAGAATCAACAATTTTTTTGTTTAGCCATATTGTCAAATTGAGAAGCCGTATGTCTGAAGTCTGAACAGTGTAGCCTTGGAACTTTGGAAGGTGCGGGCATATGTATGGCCACGCCAATACATGAGCCGCTTTGTTCGAATGGAACAATATATTGTTGCTGGTGCCAACGCGGGCTGGAGGCGGGGCGATACCGCCCGGACGCGGGCGGGAGCCAGGCGGGAGCGAGGCGAGACGAGAGCAGTGGGCGGTGGATCCATCGCCGGGCGGGAGCGGACGCTACCGCCCCGCTCTCGCCCGCATTGGCGGCGATAGGGGGGCGATAGGGAGGCGGGAGCGGGGCGATAGCGGGGCGGCGCGCTGGCGGGGCAGGGCGAGAGCGAGGTGAGAGCGCGGTGTGGCAATGGCTAGCTGACGTGGCGAGATCTGATTCGTCCAAACAAAAGCGACGTGGAGGAGAGAGAAGCCGACGTTGCTATAGCCTGCCACTACAGCCCGTGCACTGGCACCGTAAGATGAGAGTGGGGTGTGTTTTAGCAAGATAAATATTTGTATTTATCTCTCAGTGGCGTTTTAGGTGCGGGCGTGCCAGTATACTGTTGTATACAAATTAAACGTACGGAAACACATGGAAATAGAAAATATGTATTTTGTCGGTTATGAACAATTTACATATTCTGTTTCACATGTATTTTGTTAATGCGCCTGAATATTCATCTGACTGAGACGATTGTGAAACTCATGATTCCTGGAACCTCGGAAGGATTCCAGTTAATTACATCTGCGGATCCATAGTCGCAGAATACCTCCGATTAAGCTGCATGAAACGGTCATCTTTAATCTATATTTCACGTCCTCTTAAGTTATACATCCAAATAAAACAACTCAATCAAACACACAATAGAGACACACATTTTAACGTGGAAAACCCAAGTCGGGAAAAACCACGGTGGCACGGAGGCCAAATCCACTATATGAAATGTTTACATGTGAGGGGGATTACAACGATCATTCTATTGCTTGGTGATGATGTAGACGGATCTTATTTCATCAACGAATGAAAATTCCGTCTTGTTTGCCCATGGTCCATCGGTAGCAAAATTGTACATGAAGTCCGAAATCGCCGGTCAATTGACATCGTCGGTCACGGGAAACATTATACGAGGCTGAGATGAAATAACCAGTCGATGTAATTTTCGGCTCTGTACATTTAATTAAGCTGGAGCTTTGTTTTTCCAGGGTGGATGCTCATGCCTTTTTCTTTGGATCATCACATGTATAGGCTTTGAACAGATATTTTGGAGACCATCCAATGCCACGTGAGCTGATGACGAGACAAAGATATACTTCTATTTTTGGGAGATTTCAGCGAACCGTGAGATGCCTCCGTCGCTAACTCTAATTTGTAGCTCGGACCGTCATATATCTGTGACGGCGACATAAATCGCACGGAGCTGGGAAACAATTTGTGGATTGGACTGTGAAAGGCCAACGGCTGCAGGATAAATCATATAGAGCTGAAACTTGTGGGTCGGATCATGAACATCACCGGCGGCGATTAAAATCGCGTAGAGCCGAGACGACTAATCGTGTGGATTGGATCATGAACATTACCAGCGGTGATCAAAATCGCGTAGAGCTGAGACAACATAATTCTTGAAGATCGAGCTATGAACATCACCAGCGGCGATCAAAATCGCGTAGAGCCGAAATGACACCCATTTTGAATAACAAAACCACGAACATCATCAACGGCGTTTTGAGTCGCGTAGAGCCGAGAGACACTCATCTTGTAGATCATACCACGAACATTATCGGTGGCGATCTGACTCGCGTGGAGCCGAGATACACCCATCTTGTAGATCAAACCACAAATATCATCGGCGGCGATCTGATCGCGTAGAGCCGAGAGTCACTCATTTTGTAGATCGTACCACGAACATCATCGGCGGCGATCTGAGTCGCGTGGAGCCGAGATACACTCATCTTGTAGATCAAACCACAAATATCATCGGCGGCGATCTGATCGCGTAGAGCCGAGAGTCACTCATTTTGTAGATCGTACCACGAACATCATCGGCGGCGATCTGAGTCGCGTGGAGCCGAGATACACTCATCTTGTAGATCAAACCACAAATATCATCATCGGCGGCGATCTGAGTCGCGTGGAGCCGAGAGACACTCAAGAAAAAGAAACACCCATGGCGGCGATATAAATCGCGTGGAGCCACAAGATGTCGCAAACCTGCAACACAGAGGAAGAAAATATTATTCAAATCGCATGCTACCTTCATGCGCCTTTGATCCAGAGCCAGCCGTGCTCGGGACGAGGTGTGTTTCGTCTGTGTATCTGAGATGGAGTGGTACAAAAAATGGAGATGTGTGGCTGTATGGTGTGTGTATTGTGAGAGTCCCACCCCTTGACGCAACACCAGAGTCCTCTTTATATATTCCCTGATGCACCGTGGCATGCATGGAGATAAAAAGATAAACGCAATCAGCGACGCCGCCGCGGTTGTTAGCGAGCCAGTCGTCTTATCCTGGAGTTTGTTCCGATGAAGTCCTTAGCCGTTGGCTTGGCATCGTCATCTTATCCATACATCGTTTACAGCTCCATGCATGTACGTGCACGAGCAGGTACCAAATTCGAATGCATTGGACGTATCAAGCTGTGTCAAGCTAGCTGATCAATGAGTTGCTGGTGTTTAAATCGTGTTGCCGCCAAATAAAATAAAACACCAACGAGTCCATATGTGCGTAGTGCGTTACATGCAGCCACTTCACTGTGGGTTCTTGAGTCGATCTTCACCATGTGATCAGACTCAAAAAATATCGAGTCACTATGATTTTACATAGTTATCGGCTCACACCAATTTTTTTTGTGCCGTGTGACAAAAACACCATCAAACAAATGCCCCTCGCCAAGCTAAATTCAAACGCAGAGCAGTTTGAGTTTGGCTTGGCGAAATTGATTAGTCCATATCTCGTCAGAATAACTCGATCCTCATAATCTTAACTGTAGAGACAAAATCTTAATCACAGAGTAGACCCAATGCCTTGTACTTCTTTATGTGTCAAATGTGAAATGCACAACTCTTGGGCAATCAGTAACAACTAGGCTGGCGGCCGGCTCATTCTGTATCAGCTACTACATGTTTCTGTACGATGACACTCTTAAACTTGTGAAATTCATACTGCTCTTAAGCACCTTCATTTTACCAACAGCCATCATTAGTGTTTCTCTATTTTTTATTAGGAGACTTGTCTTGTTTTCTGGTAGCACGACTAGTATACCAGGCCACCATTACTTATTTTTTCTGCATGTCGAACCCGAAACTCTAGCTCAGTGAAGCCACCCTTTGCACTTCAGGTCGTTTCATTAGTCTTTATTGTTGTTGTGATGCGTCCATTGCATCCCTCTGAAGTAACAAATAGCATAGGATCTTTGACTACCAATGGATAAAATTAGTGTTTTTGGCAAGATCACAGCGAAAGTCCCTGCCATCTCGAGGCTCATAGTGTAAGTCCATACTATGAGCTGATCATATACATATATCGTCCAGGTCAAGTTAGACCTGAATTAGACAAGTCACAGCGAAACATGCTATGTCCGTGTCGTGATGAGGAAAAAAAGTGGTTGACAAGATCAGGGCGAAGAACCATGCCGTATCCTTGTCATAGTAGAAAAAATGAGGGTTGACGGGATCAAGGCGAAGAACCATGCCATACCCATGTCATGATAGGAAAAAGAGAGTTATCTAGATCAAGGCGAAGAACCATGCCATATATTGTCAGGAGGATTGTTGCTATCAAGGCGAAGAACCATGCCATATATGTGTCACGAGGGTTGTCGAGATTAAGGCGAATAACCATGCCATATATGTGTCACGAGGGTTGTCGAGATCAAGGCGAATAACCATGCCATACCCGAATCGTGATAGAATAGAAAAAGGGTCCTACTGCGACCATGATGGTGCCAGCCAATATGTGTGTTTGGTTGTATATGTTATTTTATGGTGATCCAAATCCGTTTTCTATAAGTGAGAAGGCTAACGACGGAGCGAAGCGAGGCCCGTCGCCGGTAGGCTTGGGCCGAAGCGAAGCGGAGGCGTTAGCCCACCGCGATGCCCCGAGACAGGGGGACTGCCGGGGGCGCTGCCCCCGCGGTACGGTACGAGTTGTAACCGACCAGGACACCTATTGTTGCCGACCTAGTTTAGGTCAGGACCACTATAAATACGTCTTGTAAGCCGCCGCCGGAGATAAGCCACACATTGTAAATCCCGGCGCGTTTGTAACCTCACCCCGAAATAGTGAAGTATTGCTGGCTGGCGCCCGTGGTTTTTCTCTTCCTTGTTGGAAGGGTTTTCCACGTTAAAATCTCGTGTCCCCCGTTGGTTTGATCTTGCTTAATTTCATCGTTGTTTTGCTATCGTTTGTAACAAGTGGTATCAGAGCCTTGGTTTCAGATTAGGGTTTTACGATGGCATCGATGAAGTTTGATCTACCGTTGCTGGACTACAAGACGAGGTTTTCTCTGTGGCAAGTGAAGATGCGTGCGATCCTCTCGCAGGCTTCGGATCTTGATGAGGCGCTGGATGCGTTCGGAAAGAAGGACGCGAAGGAGTGGACTCCTGAAGAAAAGCGCAAGGATCGTAAGGCTTTGTCATTAATTCAACTTCATCTATCTAATGATATCTTGCAAGAGGTGCTGCAGGAGAAATCTGCGGCAGCGTTATGGCTTAAGCTGGAGTCGATCTGCATGTCCAAGGATCTAACCAGCAAGATGCATGTGAAGATGAAGTTGTTCTCGCACAAGATGCAGGAAGGTGGTTCTGTGATGAACCACTTGTCGATCTTCAAGGAGATCGTGGCCGACCTAGTGTCGATGGAGGTAAAATATGATGATGAAGATTTAGCTCTTCTATTGTTATGTTCGCTGCCTAGTTCTTTTACAAATCTGCGAGATACCATATTGTTGAGCCGCGATGATCTAACCCTCGCGGAAGTATGTGAGGCCCTGCAGACCAGGGAAAAGATGAAAGGTATGGTGCAGACTGACGCATCACCCTCCAAGGGCGATGCATTGCAGGTTCGAGGCAGGCCTGAGCAGCGAGATAACAACTACAACAACAACAACAACAGAGATAAGAGCAGAGGCCGTTCAAAGTCCAAAGGACGAGACAAGTTCTGCAGGTATTGTAAGAAAACCAATCACACCATTGATGATTGCTGGAAGGTGCAGAATAAGGAGAAAAGGAACGGTACTTACCAACCGAAGAATAAATCTGACGGTAATGGTAGTGGTAAGGTTGCTGTTGTTGCTGGTGATAATAGTTCTGATGGTGAATGCTTAGCTGTTTTTGCTGCATGTGTTACCCGTGATGATGAGTGGATTCTTGATACTGCTTGTTCGTTTCATATTTGCTGTAACAAAGATTGGTTCAGTTCTTATGAGATTGTGCAGACTGGAGATTTCGTGCGTGTGGGGAACGACAACAAATGTCATATTGTTGGCGTTGGATCTGTTCAGATCAAGACCCATGATGGGATGACACGCACGCTGACGGGAGTGAAACACATACCATCCATGGCGAGAAACTTGATCTCGTTGAGTACCCTTGACTGTGACGGGTACAAGTATGCCGGAGGGAATAAACGCCTGAAGGTATCAAAAGGTTCTCTTATTGTTATGGTTGGTGATATGAATTCTGCCAAGTTATATATTCTTAAAGGTAGCACTTTGTCTGGTACTGCTGCTGTTATTACTAATGATGATCCAAGTACAACTAACCTTTGGCACAAGCGACTTGGACATATGAGTGAACTTGGTATGGCAGAATTGGTCAAGAGAGAACTGCTGAAAGACTGCAATATGAGTAAGTTGCCGTTCTGTGAACACTGCGTGTTTGGTAAGCATAAGAGAGTTAAGTTCAATGCTTCCGTTCATACCACTAAAGGTACATTAGATTATGTACATGCTGATTTGTGGGGGCCTTCACGTAAGCCCTCTTATGGTGGTGCTCGTTATATGCTTACTATTATTGATGATTACTCTAGAAGAGTTTGGCCTTATTTTATGAAAAATAAAGATGATACTTTTGCTGCTTTTAAAGAGTGGAAAGTTATGATTGAAAGGCA
Organism: Puccinellia tenuiflora; assembly: GCA_012064385.1. NCBI lineage: Eukaryota > Viridiplantae > Streptophyta > Magnoliopsida > Poales > Poaceae > Puccinellia > Puccinellia tenuiflora. The sequence goes on from QRDG01000752.1 coordinate 205,998, forward strand.
AACTGAGAGGAAGGTGAAGTTGCTTCGTACTGACAATGGTGGCGAATTTTGTTCGTATGAATTTGATGATTATTGCAGGCAGGAAGGCATTGTCAGGCATCACACCATCCCGTACACACCTCAGCAGAATGTGTGTAGCGGAGCGGATGAACAGGACTATCATCTCCAAAGCTCGCTGCATGTTGTCCAACGCCCGTATGAACAGGCGTTTTTGGGCTGAGGCTGCCAACACCGCCTGCTACCTGATCAACAGGTCACCGTCCATTCCCCTTGACAAGAAAACTCCTATTGAGGTATGGTCTGGTGAACCGGCTGATTATTCACAATTGAAAGTTTTTGGTTGCACTGCCTATGCTCATGTTGATAATGGAAAGTTAGAGCCTAGAGCTGTTAAGTGCTTATTTCTTGGTTATGGTTCCGGAGTGAAAGGATATAAGTTGTGGAATCCGGAAACTAAAAAGACTTTCTTCAGCCGGAGTGTTGTGTTTAATGAATCTGTTATGTATCAGGACAGTCTGACTACTGATGTTGTGCCAGATTCTTCTGATAAGGACGAACCACAGGTTCGTTTGCAGGTGGAGCAGATGGAGCACCTAGATGAGGAGGTAATAGAAACTGTTGATGAGGAGATTGTGCAAACCTCACCTCCTGTTTTGCAGCAACCGTCCATTGCTGCTGATCGGCCAAGGAGAAATATTGTTCCCCCCTAACCGATTAATTGAAGAATGTGATGTTGTTTATTTTGCTCTAAGTTGTGCTGAACAGGTGGAGCATGAGGCTGAACCAGCTACATACACTGAAGCTATTGCATCGGTTGATCGTGACAAGTGGATTGGTGCAATGCACGAGGAGATGCAATCACTTAAGAAGAATGGCACATGGGATGTTGTGCGCTTGCCTAAACAAAAGAAGGCCGTCCGCTGCAAGTGGATCTTCAAGAGAAAGGAAGGTTTGTCTCCTAATGAGCCTCCAAGATTTAAGGCAAGGTTAGTAGCTAAAGGTTTCAGCCAAATTCCCGGTGTGGATTATAATGATGTGTTCTCCCCGGTTGTCAAGCATAGTTCTATTCGTACATTCTTCAGTATTGTTGCTATGCATGATCTTGAGCTTGAGCAGTTAGATGTGAAGACTGCATTTTTGCATGGAGAACTTGAGGAGGAGTTATACATGGACCAACCAGAAGGGTTCATAGTGCCTGGTAAGGAGGATTTCGTGTGCAAGCTAAAGAAGTCCCTTTACGGTTTGAAACAATCTCCTCGACAGTGGTATAAAAGGTTTGATTCTTTTATGATGTCACATGGCTTTAAGAGGTCTGAATATGATAGCTGTGTGTACATTAAATTTGTTGATGAATCACCTATATACTTGTTGCTATATGTTGATGATATGTTAATTGCTGCCAAGAGCATGAAAGAAATCACTACGTTGAAGAAACAGTTGAGTAGTGAGTTTGAGATGAAGGATCTTGGTCCTGCTAAGAAAATTCTAGGTATGGAAATTTCAAGAGACAGAAAATCTAGATTGCTATTTCTTAGTCAGGAGAATTATATTAAGAAAGTTCTTCATCGTTTTAACATGCATGGTGCAAAGTCTGTTAGTACGCCTATTGCTCCTCACTTTAAGTTGTCTGCATTGCAATGTCCTAGTACTGATGAAGATATTGAGTATATGTCTCGAGTTCCATATTCTAGTGCTGTTGGTTCCTTAATGTATGCCATGGTGTGTTCTCGACCTGATTTGTCTTATGCTATGAGCTTGGTCAGTCGATACATGGCTAATCCTGGTAAAGAACATTGGAAAGCTGTTCAGTGGATTTTCAGGTACCTTCGCGGCACATCCAACGCTTGCTTGAAGTTTGGCAAGACTGGTGAGGGACTCGCAGGCTATGTGGATTCAGATTTTGCTGCCGACTTGGATAAGAGGAGGTCCCTCACAGGTTATGTATTTACTATTAGTGGATGTGCTGTTAGCTGGAAGGCTACCTTGCAGGGTGTTGTTGCACAATCTACTACTGAGGCTGAGTATATGGCTATTGCTGAAGCATGCAAAGAATCTGTTTGGTTGAAAGGTCTGTTTGCTGAGCTTTGTGGAGATGATACTTGTATTAACCTGTTCTGTGACAGTCAAAGTGCCATTTATCTTACTAAGGATCAGATGTTCCATGAGAGAACAAAGCACATTGATGTCAAATACCATTATGTGCGTGATGTTGTTGCACAAGGTAAGCTGAAGGTATGCAAGATCAGTACTCATGATAATCCTGCTGATATGATGACAAAGCCAGTTCCTGTTGCTAAGTTTGAGCTTTGCTCGAGCTTAGTTGGTATAACTGTTTAGCCCAAGAGGCTAGTTGGCGCCGAAAGTGTTTTCTTTGATGTGTTCAGGGTGAAGGATTGTTGATGCTACAAGATGGAATTTGGCTCAAGGTGGAGTGTTATTTTATGGTGATCCAAATCCGTTTTCTATAAGTGAGAAGGCTAACGACGGAGCGAAGCGAGGCCCGTCGCCGGTAGGCTTGGGCCGAAGCGAAGCGGAGGCGTTAGCCCACCGCGATGCCCCGAGACAGGGGGACTGCCGGGGGTGCTGCCCCCGCGGTACGGTACGAGTTGTAACCGACCAGGACACCTATTGTTGCCGACCTAGTTTAGGTCAGGACCACTATAAATACGTCTTGTAAGCCGCCGCCGGAGATAAGCCACACATTGTAAATCCCGGCGCGTTTGTAACCTCACCCCGAAATAGTGAAGTATTGCTGGCTGGCGCCCGTGGTTTTTCTCTTCCTTGTTGGAAGGGTTTTCCACGTTAAAATCTCGTGTCCCCCGTTGGTTTGATCTTGCTTAATTTCATCGTTGTTTTGCTATCGTTTGTAACAGTATACATAGTAGTATTTTTCTTCCAGTGAGAGGCGAAATACCATGCCATATATGTGTCACGAGGGTTGTCGAGATCAAGGCGAATAACCATGCCATACCCGAATCGTGATAGAATAGAAAAAGGGTCCTACTGCGACCATGATGGTGCCAGCCAATAGGTGTTTTGGTTGTATACATAGTAGTATTTTTCTTCCAGTGAGAGGCGAAATACCATGCCATATATGTGTCACGAGGGTTGTCGAGATCAAGGCGAATAACCATGCCATACCCGAATCGTGATAGAATAGAAAAAGGGTCCTACTGCGACCACGATGGTGCCAGCCAATAGGTGTTTTGGTTGTATACATAGTAGTATTTTCTTCCAGTGAGAGGCGAAATACCATGCCATATATGTGTCACGAGGGTTGTCGAGATCAAGGCGAATAACCATGCCATACCCGAATCGTGATAGAATAGAAAAAGGGTCCTACTGCGACCACGATGGTGCCAGCCAATAGGTGTTTTGGTTGTATACATAGTAGTATTTTTCTTCCAGTGAGAGGCGAAATACCATGCCACTTTAAAGGAATATCCTGCAACCATCCTTGAATGATGGTGCCAGCCAGTTTTTTACCACTACATATACGGATCACATTCTCTCTTGAGTTGTAGCGAAATACCGTGCCACACGTCAAGGTAGTTGTCTCAACTCTATTGCGGTCGTTTTGCTACTATGATGCCATCCAATGGAGGTGAAATGTTCCACAGTCTGACATGAACCGTATTGGTATGACTCACTGCCCCTTACAAAAAGGCAAATCAAACATCAGTATGCCAATTCCGATGACTAGACGGTTAGGATAAGTAATGGTCATTGATGTTGCTATATTAGGTATTCAACCATAGAGATGTCATTGGTGGATGTACGACCAACAGGCCTAAGAAAAAGGCAAATTAACAGCTAGCTTGACGAACCATTGAAAAAAAACGCCATTGTTATATGCCATGTTGGATATAGCTCTGAAACTGATCTCAAAAAGTGATCATAAGTTCTGATTATTGGCATCATTAACCATAGATTTTTCAAATGGTAGGATTGAAATTTGTCCCTGTGTGTCGCCAAAGCAAGCCTTTCTGTACTCCCAAGCCTCTGCTGACTTATCATGATTTGTTGTTAGATTGGATGAACCCGAAAAACTTGGGCGATTTACTTTTTAATGGAGAAACATCACAAGTTCGATGTGTCTTTTCAACAGACCACACATTGTTCAAACTGTTTCGACCCATCACGAAGCTTAGAAATGCCCCAAACCTTTTTGAAGTCTACTTGCATGCCAATTGTCTGAGACAACAATGTGATGCTCAATGGTTGCATGGGTCCAAGCATGATCCTTAGTAAAAATGCACTGAGCCTATGACATAATATGGTGAACTGGCAATGTTTCCAAACGTGTGTCTGGATATCTTTCTTATCTTTCTTTATGAAGCCGTTGTGCACTGACCAATAGTGGATTTACTAGATGCGTACCGGTGAATACGGAATACATACCGCCATGTAGAGCTCCGAAGCACGACCATTTTTTTTATGACTAACGCAAAACTGTGTGGTGTTGTCGATGACCATAATAATGACATGTACAGCCATGTGCCACAAAAATAAACTTGATGGTTGATAGAAAACCGTATCCTGCCCCGGTGATGATAAATCGCGGCCGTGCAGCGTCCTCGGTGATGTTTTATATCGTCACTGTGCAGTACCCCCGATGATGATATAAATCATAATGTAGAGTCGGGAGACACCCCAATAGATGCCCGTACCCATACATCAAAAGCCAAGCGGACCTGGAGAATCAATTTCATGATCTGAATTCTCGAGTGCCACATGCAGCATATAAGAGATTAGAAGCTTGCTTGAACACTTGAATTACACTGTCAAATCTATTCAAATTTAAACTGAACCGTATTGTACATCACCTTTGATAATATCTTCTCAGCCGAGCTAACTCTTAAAACAAAACATGACTCAGAATAGCATAGGATAATCTTACTTTGGATGATCACCACTACATATCATGTAGATCGTTGTTGCTTTTCTAATCTCGACCGTACCTGAAGATTTGGTGTACTGATCGACATGGATAGATTGCTATGTTTGTAATATCCTTGTCCAGGGATCATTTATCCCAACATATTTTCTGGAGATTTTCTTGCAAATTTCCAGGTGATCTACTGCATCATATACACCTCACATGTGTCAAGAGTCAATAGCTAGTTCAGTAAAGAAAATCATGTGAGCATATTGTATCATCAACACGCAAGATAAGTTCCATGCTTTAGGTAATTCAGTTGTATAAAAATCTTCAAAATGACATTTTCACATCTGAAAATATTGGACCTTTGATGCTTATGTGAATCCACCGTACAAATTTTGAAGTCATATGTCGACTAGTTAGTATACTCCATTTTCATTTTTCAAGTATTGACTTGCATGAATCACATGGCCAGTGTATACACTATCGATGAGCTCGTTGTGTCACAGACCGCTGCCCCCTGCATTTGACATTTTTTTATAGGACCCACCCCTTTGATTTAACCGAACATAAGCTTGCAAATAAATTCTAGCTCGTACTAGAACTCATGCGTTCCATGTCACAAGATGTTGTACACATAGACACTTTATGTGTGACGAAAGATGTAGCAGAGTATATATATGTGTCCACATCACCTAGAGAAAATAACATTGACCCTCAACAACGCTTGTATGAGTCTCTAGGCAGGTTGAATCTTTCCATTGAAGAAAAAAAATGCTTCTCTTTACTGAACTCTTGGGGTGGTTTACTCCGGTATGTCCATCCATGCACCACTATCACGAGTTAGTACCGTTTGGATTCAGTTGCTCAGTGAAACTCATTGCTGGCTCATGAAATTATTGCCGCAAATGGTCTGAAGATGAGTCGGAAAGCTGCAACAATTATTTTCTTTTAGGCACCTTGTTAAATTTATAGAGCGTAGTGTGACCCTTGTAGCATTGAAAACTGATGAGTGCTATGAGTGAGCTGTAAGTTTTTTTTTTTTTTACCATGTCCCATGAATATACTTTGCATTTAGAACATCATCAGACAAAATTCCTCTTGGCTTTTCTGGAATTTTATATTTGTAGGTTCTCTTAACCCGCACTGATGCCATACAAATGACTTCGGATGTAGATGATCTGTACGCTATGAAACACCTGCGCACAACTGTCGAACATCATGAGAGTTGAGACATAATGATGAGCCGATGGCTGATATATTGTGTCTGCCCAAAGCTTCTTTATGTAGACTGGAATAGAATTGACAAATATGGAGCGTACATTTGGGATGGACAATGACCTGGGTTTCAATCTCGCACTCCTCGGTTATTAGCTCCATGTCCTTTGCCTTATAGCAAGAAGGCGATAATGGAATACTAGTGTCTTGTCTCCAAATTCCTAAAAGGACCATTGTCCGGTGTGTATGTGAGCAATAAAATCTTGTATGCACTTAACTCTCTACCCTTGCATGGTCAGGAAGAGGTGACATGTTCTAGCTGATCTTTTAAATAGGATCCTCAGTTCCTCACGATGTCGCAGTGCAAGGATCATTTTCCACAGTCCCGTTGATCTGGGAGATTTTTTTTGTACTTGTTCGTAAAAAAAAAATGCTAGTTGTAGGGGTGTTACATACGTACATAGACGTTGTATGCTCCCTCTAGTGAACAAGTCTAGATGGACTCCTGATTCCCACTCATACTCTGGTAAAATAAGACCGAAATGTGCCATGTACCCGATGGTATCATGTATGCATGATAACCGATCTGTGGGACACTTATTGCTATTTCGGTGCAATGTAGCTGAAAATATTAAGTGTCTCCTTAAACTATCTTACTGCTCATGATGTGGCTGGTGGCTACTCAGCCCCAATTGTCTGACGTAATCTGTAACCAACGAGTCAAAGCAATCTCGTCTCCATATCATGCTCACAAGTATATGAATATACCTATCAATTGAGTTTATCTGCACAGCTGCAAGTAACCTCTTATTTCCACTGATCAGGGATGTCATCCATTACTTTGTGTTTACATGAGTGATGCTCATCCATCAAATGAACAACATAATTGAGAACTGACGAGGTGATGTAGATGCCATTGAAGTGCAGCAAAGATGGGAGGAGAATCATGTCCCACCGGGCGTGCCATTTGTTTTAGCAAGATAAATATTTGTATTTATCTCTCAGTGGCGTTTTAGGTGCGGGCGTGCCAGTATACGATAGTATACAAATTAAACGTACGGAAACACATGGAAATAGAAAATATGTATTTTGTCGGTTATGAACAATTTACATATTCTGTTTCACATGTATTTTGTTAATGCGCCTGAATATTCATCTGACTGAGACGATTGTGAAACTCATGATTCCTGGAACCTCAGAAGGATTCCAGTTAATTACATCTGCGGATCCATAGTCGCAGAATACCTCCGATTAAGCTGCATGAAACGGTCATCTTTAATCTATATTTCACGTCCTCTTAAGTTATACATCCAAATAAAACAACTCAATCAAACACACAATAGAGACACACATTTTAACGTGGAAAACCCAAGTCGGGAAAAACCACGGTGGCTCATAGGCCAAATCCACTATGAAATGTTTACATGTGAGGGGGATTACAACGATCATTCTATTGCTTGGTGATGATGTAGACGGATCTTATTTCATCAACGAATGAAAATTCCGTCTTGTTTGCCCATGGTCCATCGGTAGCAAAATTGTACATGAAGTCCGAAATCGCCGGTCAATTGACATCGTCGGTCACGGGAAACATTATACGAGGCTGAGATGAAATAACCAGTCGATGTAATTTCCGGCTCTGTACATTTAATTAAGCTGGAGCTTTGTTTTTCCAGGGTGGATGCTCATGCCTTTTTCTTTGGATCATCACATGTATAGGCTTTGAACAGATATTTTGGAGACCATCCAATGCCACGTGAGCTGATGACGAGACAAAGATATACTTCTATTTTTGGGAGATTTCAGCGAACCGTGAGATGCCTCCGTCGCTAACTCTAATTTGTAGCTCGGACCGTCATATATCTGTGACGGCGACATAAATCGCACGGAGCTGGGAAACAATTTGTGGATTGGACTGTGAAAGGCCAACGGCTGCAGGATAAATCATATAGAGCTGAAACTTGTGGGTCGGATCATGAACATCACCGGCGGCGATTAAAATCGCGTAGAGCCGAGACGACTAATCGTGTGGATTGGATCATGAACATTACCAGCGGTGATCAAAATCGCGTAGAGCTGAGACAACATAATTCTTGAAGATCGAGCTATGAACATCACCAGCGGCGATCAAAATCGCGTAGAGCCGAAATGACACCCATTTTGAATAACAAAACCACGAACATCATCAACGGCGTTTTGAGTCGCGTAGAGCCGAGAGACACTCATCTTGTAGATCATACCACGAACATTATCGGTGGCGATCTGACTCGCGTGGAGCCGAGATACACCCATCTTGTAGATCAAACCACAAATATCATCGGCGGCGATCTGATCGCGTAGAGCCGAGAGTCACTCATTTTGTAGATCGTACCACGAACATCATCGGCGGCGATCTGAGTCGCGTGGAGCCGAGATACACTCATCTTGTAGATCAAACCACAAATATCATCGGCGGCGATCTGATCGCGTAGAGCCGAGAGTCACTCATTTTGTAGATCGTACCACGAACATCATCGGCGGCGATCTGAGTCGCGTGGAGCCGAGATACACTCATCTTGTAGATCAAACCACAAATATCATCATCGGCGGCGATCTGAGTCGCGTGGAGCCGAGAGACACTCAAGAAAAAGAAACACCCATGGCGGCGATATAAATCGCGTGGAGCCACAAGATGTCGCAAACCTGCAACACAGAGGAAGAAAATATTATTCAAATCGCATGCTACCTTCATGCGCCTTTGATCCAGAGCCAGCCGTGCTCGGGACGAGGTGTGTTTCGTCTGTGTATCTGAGATGGAGTGGTACAAAAAATGGAGATGTGTGGCTGTATGGTGTGTGTATTGTGAGAGTCCCACCCCTTGACGCAACACCAGAGTCCTCTTTATATATTCCCTGATGCACCGTGGCATGCATGGAGATAAAAAGATAAGCGCAATCAGCGACGCCGCCGCGGTTGTTAGCGAGCCAGTCGTCTTATCCTGGAGTTTGTTCCGATGAAGTCCTTAGCCGTTGGCTTGGCATCGTCATCTTATCCATACATCGTTTACAGCTCCATGCATGTACGTGCACGAGCAGGTACCAAATTCGAATGCATTGGACGTATCAAGCTGTGTCAAGCTAGCTGATCAATGAGTTGCTGGTGTTTAAATCGTGTTGCCGCCAAATAAAATAAAACACCAACGAGTCCATATGTGCGTAGTGCGTTACATGCAGCCACTTCACTGTGGGTTCTTGAGTCGATCTTCACCATGTGATCAGACTCAAAAAATATCGAGTCACTATGATTTTACATAGTTATCGGCTCACACCAATTTTTTTTGTGCCGTGTGACAAAAACACCATCAAACAGGGTGATAGTGGGGTAAGAGTGGGGTAAAAACTGACGTGGCGGGACGATATTGGGGCGGTACACTGGCACCAGCCTAATTATTCCTGTAGCCTAATTATTCCTGTAGCATGCCACTATACGAGCAACTTAAAGCATACACGTTGGTACACGAATGTAATATTCCTTGCTCCGATAGTTTATTCCCTGTCTGATAACCGTACGGTGAGGCTATCACTACCCACCTTCCACGTTTCCACCCATTCCGTTGCCTAGAGCTGATGACAACAGTGTTCAAAATCAAAACAATATTGTTGGCGTTTAAGTGGTACTACCTCCTATTATCAGATTAAATGTCGCAGGAAAGCTACTACTCCTAGGTTAGTACAAATTCTATACAACCTGACGACAAACTCGCCGACTCCATATCGCTGGCCTGCTTTATGAAACCCGTGTCCTCGTCGAATTATTCTTAATAATTGTGAGAAAACTCTCTTCTGGAAAGATAGCATGATGAAAACCATATACACCACTTGTTGTTTAGTTTCCTGGGTTTTACAACATTACCTCTTCTAAGTTGAGAACTATGAGTAAAGTAAAGAAGAGGGTGGGGGCACATTAGATTCAGAAGAACTCTATGGCGGGAGAAACTGCAGTTCAAATGGAAAATTTGAATACTTTGGTGGATCCACTGAATGATAAGCCTAATAGAGTTATGTAGCGCCCCGACCCCGGAATTATAAATAGAGGCTATGTAGTCAACACAACCATCAATGTATAAAACAAAGATCGAGACTTGTGTAACAGAACTAGCACAAAGCATGACTCTACGACACAAAACATTTATATAGCAACTTATATAACGAAAAGAATACAAATATTACAAACAAAAGGATCACAGATCCAACAATTCAACAAGCGGAAGCGGGTAGTGTTGTCTAACAACAAGAAGCAAATATATGGCCTAAGAGGCCTACAATAAACATCACCCAAGCCAGCTTGTTCCACGGTCCCAAGCTGCCACCTGGGAACCCCAGACTAGTAGTCGACGTCCATGAAGAAACCACCTAGTCGCTCGGGGTCGTCCTCCTCTGAAATACAAATACATAAAGGCAGCAAAGAGAGACTGAGTACGACGTACTCGCAAGTTTAGTAGGGCGATATAGGCCCAATGACTGACGGAGGCTCTAAAGCTTTATATGTATTTCTTTTGCATAAAGCTAAGTTTCACAAACAGAAATATAATTGACCCATGGCATTCGTCTACTCAGAGTATTTTACAAAGGGTTAAGAGAGTATCATTATCATCTTCGGTTCTCGACGAACCTACTCATAACCATCACCACTCATCTCACACAAAGGCAATCCCTCGACTCACCCTCGAGGAAATGAACCTTTATCACAAGTTTATTATGCAACCTCTAGCTGCCATATCAATAGGTTAACGTTATCTATGAGCTAATGCGCCTTTCCCAAGAGTTTGTCCATAACCGTGGACACGGCCTTTCGAAAAGATTTACCCTGCAGGGGTGTACTATTTTACCCATTGGTACCGTCCGGCTCACCTAGTTGGCCCTCTTCCGGGGAAGGCCGGCAAGCGGGCGCGGTTAGACCTTTACAATGCATGAGACTATCCAAGAGTCATCTGTGGCCACAGGACAAGTTTACCCAGCCTCAGCCCCTGCCCCATCGCCACATCCTAACACCACCATCCTCATCATCCTTTTTCCGCTCACACACACGACAAATGGAAATAGCAAACTAGAGGACCCTTGGATACGCCCTCACAAATTATTCGGTCAGTAAGGCGCCCATACACCCACCAATGGCAGCACGCTCGGTTCTTGGTTCTAGCTAAAAGCACTCTCATCCTAGGCGGCAAGAATGAGGAAAACCACCCTCCCCGAGGGCAACTCATCCAAGCCTTCTTAGCATTTTAATTAAGCATCTCCATTATCCACCATGACCGAAATCATTCCATCAATATCAACAATTATGGAATTAATAACGGACATAACTAGCATCTCACTAAGCATGGCTAAGCATAGCTAAGCATATGAATACAACAATTATAACTTTGTCTCCGGCCAACACATCAACCTAGGTTCATAGGTAGGAATACATGCGATTGGCTCGGGGAAGAAACATGCATTCATAGGATTCTATGTTTACCAAAAGAGACCTTTGAACCGCATGCAATATTATGCTGGATAAAATAATTTGATCAAAACATAGGATGCTATATGCCAAGAAGGTTAGGTTATCTCTTGCCTTGCTGCCCTGTCGTGAAGTACTGCTCGTCGGGGTAGTTAACGAGACCCTCGACTCCGGAATCTATCGATACCCAAAAGAGAAAGGCAAAGAACACATAAATCACACGAACTCAAGATGCAATGCTCAATCACATGATGACATGTCAAGTTGATGCAAAGGTATCATTATATAAATTAAAAGCAAATTTAAATGAGGAGCCAAATAATTAGTGCAATTATTTGGAACCAACCCCATATTTACCTTAGTAGCCACATTCTTTATAAAATATTAAATTATTATAGAGGTGGCTCAAATATGCATGAACATGACAAGAATGGATAGGATTCGTCATTCCGATCAATTCGGTAATTTATTTGTAACTTTCGGAGTACCGATGAATAAAAACAAATTAATTAAATAATTGAATTTAATTCATTTAATCAATTATGATACACATCAAATACAAGTTTGTGATCATGACATGATATCAGCACGGTTTGAGTAGCATTTGACATGTTGATCACTTTTGATATTTTATTCATAATTTTTGGCTAATTATTTAACAAGTTATGAAATTCTCAAATTAGGCATTATTTAACCTAATTTGGGAATTCTTAATTAACCAAAAGAATATAATTCCAAAAGAAGTTTACAAGGATTCCAATTGGTGGAGTTTGTTTTCCCGAACATTTTGAAATTTGAATCGTCGAATTTGAAGCACTTTTGAAATAGTTATCGATTATTTAAAATTTGTTTCACATAAAAAGGAAAACAAAAACCCCAGACGGGCCGGCCTCAAGCCGGCCAGGCCGGATAAAAGGCTGGGCAGGGACCCGAGTGGTCCGGCCCAGAGCCGGCCCAGGCTGGGCAACCGGCCGGGAGTGTGGCCGAAGCGGCCGGCCTCGTGTCGGCCCAAGCCAGGCTTGCAGGCCGGGGTGAAGGCCGGGCGTGCGGGCAAGCGCGCGTGGCCGGTCAAACGCCGAGACCGGCGTGGCCGACGTGGTGATCGTGCTCCGGCGGCGCGCGGCTGCGGTGATTGTTCGGCCGAACGGAGACCACCTACGAGATCTACTCGGCGAGGCGATCTAGGTGGCGGTGGCTCGTGCCCATTTGGTCCCCGAAGAAGCTCCGGTGACACTCCGCGCGGCGGCGGGCGGCGGCTCTCGTCGGTAACTAGATACGGAGGGTGAAAAGAGAGGGAGGCGATGTCTCGGAGGCGGCCCGGCTTACCCCGAGTACGATGGCGTGGTCGGGGAAGGCTGGGGAGGCAGGGCGACGTTGATCTCGTGCTCAAACGCGGCGGCCGGAGGCGAGGGAGATGGCGTCGATTCGGTCAATCCCGCGCCTCCCGGCAAGAATAGCTTGGCCCAGCAGAGGGAGGAGGCCTAGGCGAAGATGGAGCCACCTTCGGATTGCTTCGGAGCGGCCGGGATCGACGGCACGGTGCGGCGGCCGGAGCTGGCGAGGACGACGACCGGACGATTCCTAGGGTTAGGGTTCCTCGCACGGTGAGAAGAGAGAAGGGGCAGGTGAGAGTGGAGAACGAGGTAGGGCAGCAGAGGCGCGTCGGGGAGGGCCTCTTGTCCATCGGGGAGCAGGTGGCGCGGCATGGCGCGTGCGGCATGGCGCCAGTGGCCATGTCGCCACTGTGAAAGGAGAGGAAGGAGGTGAGAGGCTGACAGGGAGGGCCCCCTGTCAGATTTTTGATCTTTTCCAATTTTTCTTTTTCCTGATTTTTAGGCAGCTAGGTTTAGCTATTTAAAAGAGCCATTTAGGCAATTTTGTAAATTATGCAAAAATTCCATTAGGCTCCATTTAGCCCTTAGGTGCTCCACAAAAATCTGTGTGGCAAAATAAAATGTTTTGCACCACATTTGTTCTTAGAGTTTAAATAGTGCATTTTTGATAACTTTCAAAATAGATTTATTTGGAGCAATTAAACATTTCAATAAATTATGAAAATATTTATGGAGTCTCATATTATAATACTGCAGCACCCCATATTCTTACTTTGTATTTTTGGAAAAACTTAACTTGGTTCCAACAACGGAAATTGAAAGAACCAAATTGACTTCTCAATTGACAAAGTTTGGAAAAAGAGAATTGGGGATAAGAAGCAAATTTGGAACTTCCGAAACAATTTGGAAGTTCAAGAATTAAAGTATTTTGCCAACTGGAGCTTTGCATTTGGTTTGGCCATTTTGGCAATGCATTTAGTTTGGAAAGAAATGTGAGGAAGGGTTTTGCTTCCCTGGCCTTTAATTTGCAAGTGTTGCTTTATTTTAGTTTAGCAAAACTTAGATGGATGCCATGATGCAATGCAACACAAAAAGCGAAAATTTGGCCCATATTTTAGAGTACCAAATCTGGGCTGTTACAATTCTACCCCCCTTACAGGAATCTCGTCCCGAGATTCTAGAGTAGAAAAAGGGATGAGGGAAACATGACAACACACCTCTTCCTCGTTGCATAGATTTAGCTAACTAACATGACATGCCAAAGAGGCGGAATGAAAAGGGGATAACTTAAGGGTGATAGACAAAATGACTCTTGCCCAAAACCATAGGTTATTGAGAGAACAAGGGACTACTTGACCCTAACGGGAGTCCATATCCTCAAATGGTATCTGACGGCTGAGTGCATATGATATGGATATGAATGAATTCGATGCTCCAGAATCAAATAAGACTGAAGCTAGATAATCATTGATTCGAAGCATACCCATAAGAACACGGGGGTCCCTTTCAACTCCTTCAGCCGAGACGTGGTTTAGGCGACCACGGTTGATGGGCACGGCCTTGGCGGCTGGTGTAGAGGGAGCAGGTGCAGGTGCTGAGGTAGCCGGTGCCTTCTGGGGACACTCCCTGGAGAAGTGCCCCGTCTGGCCACAGCTGAAACAAGTGGGCCTCTGCGGTGGTGGAGGCAGCTGAGGGTGGTACACACTTCCACCCGCACCCAAGGTCGAAGTAGCTGGGCGAGGCGGAGGTGGCAGGTACCCGGTGGGCTTCGGCGCGAAGGGCGCCTTAGGCACGGTGCTGAAAGGCACAAATACCTTGCGCTTCTTGCCTTCAGTAGAAGAGGAGCTCTGGTGATCAGCTGGAGCTGGCCTCTTAGAAGCCTCCAGCTCCTTCCTACCCTGCTCCATGGTAAGAGCCTGATTGTAGAGCTCCTGGTAGGAGGTGAACTTGAAGGTAGGAGCTCGTATCGGAGACGAGGTGCGAGCCCCTTGCGGAAGAGGTATTGCTTGTCCTCATCATTCGTCACGTCCCGAGGGGCGTAACGGGAGAGGTGGTTGAAACTCCCGTCCATAGGACTGGACGTCCATGCGTCCCTGGGTTAGGTCCAGGAACTCCCGCCTCTTGAGCTCGAGGATGGGCTTGGGGATGTACGCCGCACGGGAAGGCGGTGCGGAACTCCTCCCATGTAACACATGGCCCGCGGCGACCATTGCCACGTGGCTCTCCCACCAGGAGCCGGCGGCTCCTTCCAGTAGGTAGGTGGCGAAGTTGACGTACTCCGCCGCAGGAACGGGAGAGCGGCAAACTTGCGCTCGATAGCCCGAAGCCAATCATCCGCATCAAGCGGCTCCTTAGCCTCGGAGAAAGAGGGAGGTTGGGACCGCAAGAACTGGTTGAGGTGGTGCAGTCCGTGTTCCTCCTGGCCCCTTGCTGGACCAGCTGCTCGAGCAACCGCTCATTGCGCAGGCGGTTTTGTTCAATTGCCATCATAACCTCCGCCATTGAGGGTGGCGGTGGTGGATCAGGGCTGCTATGTTCCCCACGACGGGTAGGAGCCATTCTGAAGAATTGGAACAACGACAAGTTAGTAACCGATTCCGACAGATAAGATAGATCATTGTTGCTTCCAGATATAGATATAAATAACATCAGGGTTCAACAGAAAGATCTTGGGTTAAAGATCAGCTTCATGCACTGGGACCCTCAATAGCATAACACTCACAAGGGTGACAGCCCTCATGAATAATTAACCGGAGCCCTAGCACAATCCGGGACCTTCGGTTCAAGATCTTGGGCTAAAGCAAAGAAATATCTTNTTGGAACTCTACCAATTAATGATGCTAAAACTGTAATCACTTTGGAGCATGTCATGAAAAGGTTGGACATTATAAAAAATGATATGCTAAGTGATGATAGGATAAAAGAAATAGATAAGAGAGTTCTTGATGGTATTAACAAACTTGATGGTTCTTTAAAGGATATTACTAGAAGGATCAAGACTCTCGAATCCTCAAAAGTTAAAATGATCAACCTGCAATGATTGATAAATTAGAAGAAGTAATCGATACCTTGGGAGCTACCTTTTCTTCACTTAAATCTAAAAATGGAGTAACTCCAGCAGTTAAGGGACCTAAGTTTATATTTGTGCCAAAGATTTCTTCAAAAATTGATACACCTTTTGTAGGGAAAGAGGAATTGAAAACTGAAAGAGGTCCCAATTTTGGAAGATTTGAAAGAAGAACTACCAATTGGTAAGGCTAAAATTCTTGACTTCGTCCCACGAAGTGTTGCTGCTAATATGCTTATTAAGAGCCCTCTTTCAAATTGCACAATTGAGAGGTTTGATGATCTTTTTTTTTGAATTTTCTACTGTGGGGGAGACCCCCACAGTCCTTTATTACCGATAAAAAATATTTACATATTGTAGCGCCCCGACCCCGGAATTATACAGAGAGGCTATGTATTCGACACAACCATCAATGTATAAAACAAAGATCGAGACTTGTGGAACAGAACTGGCACAAAGCATAACTCTACGACACAAAACATTTATATAGCAACTCATATAACGAGGAGAATACAAATATTACAAACAAAAGGATCACAGATCCAACAATTCAACAAGCGGAAACGAAGTAGCGTTGTCTAATACACAAGAAGCAAATTATGGCCTAAGAGGCCTACAGATAAACATCACCCAAGCCAGCTTGTTCCACGGTCCCAAGCTGCCACCTGGGAACCCCAGACTAGTAGTCGACGTCAACGAAGAAACCACCTAGTCGCTCGACGTCGTCCTCCTCTGAAATACAAATACATAAAGGCAGCAAAGAGAGACTGAGTACGATGTACTCGCAAGTTTAGTAGGGCGATATAGGCCCAATGACTGACGGAGGCTCTAAAGCTTTATATGTATTTCTTTTGCATAAAGCTAACTTTCATAAACCAAAACTTAAAAGACACATGGCATTCGTCTACTCAGAATATTTTTATAAAGGGGGTAAGAGAGTATCATTATCACCTTCGGTTCTCGACGAACCTACTTGCAACCATCACCACTCATCTCACACAAAGGCACTCTCTCGACTCACCCTCGAGGAAATGAACCTTTATCTCATGTTTGTTATGCAACCTTTAGCTGCCATATCAATTAGGTGAAAAGTTATCTATGGTCTCGTATATCCGTTCCCAAGTCGTCCATAACCGCGGACACGGCTTTTCGAAAAGATTAACCCTGCAGGGGTGTACTATTTGAAGTCGCCAGGTTTCCGCAGGAACCCCAGCTCCTTATCCATTGGTACCGTCCGGCTCACCTAGTTGGTCCTCTTCCGGGGAAGACCGGCGAGCAGGCGCGGTTAGACCTTTACAATGCATGAGACTATCCAAGAGTCATCTGTGGCCACAGGGCAAGTTTACCCAGCCTCAGCCCCTGCCCCATCGCCACATCCTAACACCACCATCCTCGTCATCCTTTTTCCGCTCACACACACGGCAAATGGAAATAGCAAACTAGAGGACCCTTGGATACGCCCTCACAAATTATTCGGTCAAAGGGGGTTCCATATGCCCCCACCTCCGGAAGCACGCTCAAACTTGGTTCTAGAGACAAGAACTCGCACCTAGGGGCTAGAGTGAGGCAAAGCACCATCCCCGATGGCAACTCACCCAAGCCATCTTAGCATTTTAATTTAAGCATCACAATTATCCACCATGCCCGAGTCATTCCACCATCATCAATAATTATGGAATTCAACAACGGACAAACTAGTATTTCAACTAAGCATTTCTAAGCATGTCTAAGCATAGCTAAGCATATGAATACAACACTAATTCTATATTCATCTCGGCCAACACTTCAACCCTAGGTTTCATAGGTAGGGATACATGTGATTGGCTCGGGGAAGAGACATGCATTCATAGGATTCTATATTTTATACCAAAAGACATTTGAACCGCATGCAATATTTTGGTGGATAAAATAAGTTTATAAACATAGGATGCTAGATGCCAAGAAGGTTAGGTTATCTCTTGCCTTGCTGCCCGGGCGCGTAGTATTGATCGTCGGGGTAGTTATCGGTAACCTCGACTCCGGAATCTATCGATACCCAAAAGAAATACAAAGCACACATAAATCACACGAACTCAAAATGCAATGCTCAAACACATGATGACATGTCCAATTGATGCAAAGATATCATTATCTAAATTAGATAGCAACATTAAATGGGGAGCCAAATAGTTAGTGCAATTATTTGGAACCAACCCCATATTTATCTTAGTGATCACAATTCCTTATAAATTAGCAAATTATTAGAGAAGTGGCTCAAATATGCATGAACATGACAAGAATGGATAGGATTCATTCTTCCGATCAATTCGGTAATTTATTTGTAATTTTCGGAGCACCGATGAATAAATAGCAAAATAATTAAATAATTGAATTTAATTAATTTAAACAATTTATGAATAACATCAAATAAAAATTTGTGATCATTATGTGATGAGTGCATGGTTTGATAGCATTTGACATGTTGATCACATTGGTATTTTATTTGTAATTTTGGGATTAATATTGAATAAGTTATAAATTTTCCTAAGTTGGATATTAATTACCCATTTTAGGAATTCTTCACAACAACAAGATAAAAAGTCCCAAAAGATCATTTCAATGATTCTATATGGTAGAGTATGTCTTGCTGATCAATTTGGTATTTAACTTGTAATTTTTGGACCATTAAACAATGAGATATCAATTATTTAAAATTCTGCTTTTATCAAAATAAAAAGAAAAACCGGGGCAGGCCGGCCAGGCCGGGTGCAGGCCGGCCATTATGGCCGGGCCACGAACAGAGAAGCCCCGGCCACTGGGCCGGCCCATATGGCCGGGCAGGGAACCGAAAGGCCCCGGCCTCGTGGCCGGTCAGGCCGGGATGCATGGCCGGGCGTGCACGGGCAACGGCGGGCGCGATGGCCGGCGGCAATCGTCGGTGGGAGAAGAAGGAAGAGGGCGCGGAAAAAGGCTATCAAGCACGTAGGCCTCACCGTGGATCTCAAGGAGGGGTCGGTGTCGGCGGGGAAGGCCGGAGACGGGAGAACGGCGGCGGATCGGACTCGGCGGAGGGCGGCCGGTGAGGGAGGTGTCGAGGACGATTTGCTCGATCCAGAGCCTCCAGTCCGATTCCGACGACGGGGAGGAAGAGGAGGGCACGCTGGAGCTCTCCGTCGGCTTGGATTGGCGCGGGGAAGTACCGGGGCGACGGCGGCACGTTCGGCAAGCACGGCGGCGGTGGGGAAGCTCGAAGAAGAGGAAGGCCGCTTCGATCCGGGAAATTAGGGGGGAAAAGGAAAGAGGAGGCAGAGGGGGAGCAGGTGAGCTATGGTGGGGGCTCCTTATCGTCCGAGGGCCACGCCATGGTGCGGCACGGTGAAGCGGTGGCGGCATGGGCGCTCCCCTGTAGCGACAGTGAGGAGGGAGAAGACCTTTTCGCGGAAAACCCCCCGACAGCTTTTAAAATTCTTTGCAAAAAGGTCCTTCAGCAGACTTTAACGATTTAAAAAGGGCACTTAGATATTTTTATAATTTCCCCAAAAATTCAAATAAGCTAGAAATAACCTTTAGAACCTCCACAAAAATTGGTGGTCCAAAATAAAAAGGTTTAGATGCAAATTTATTCATATGGTTGCATTTGGGTCATTTTTGATAAATTGCATAAAGCATTTAATTGAAGCAATTAGGCATTTTCAATAATAGTAAAAATATTTATGGAGGCTCATTTTATAGTAATGAAGCACCCCATAATTTTATTGTAAATTTTGGGGAAGTTTAACTTGGCTCCAAAATATAAAGGGAATTAAGCCAAATGGGAATTCTCCAATTTATATATTTGCTTGTCAACAAATGGACTTTGACAAGTGGTTACAAAAGGTAATTTGAAACTTCCTAAACAATTTGGAAGTCCAAGAATAACGTCTTTTGCCAACCTGAGCCTTGCATTTGATTTGGAAAATTTAGGAAGGGTTTTGCTTCCCTAGTTTTTAATTTCCAAGTGTGGCTTTATTTAGGATTACCAATTTAAATAATAATGCCATGATGCAATGCACAACAAAAAGTGAAAATTTGGCCCATATTTTAGGGTACCAAATCTGGGCTGTTACAAATCTACCCCCCTTACAAGAATCTCGCCCCGAGATTCCTAGAGTAGGAAGAGGGATGAGAGAAACTTGGCAACACACATCTTCCTTGTTGGAGAGATTTGGCTAACTAACAAGACGTGCCAAAAGGGCGGGAAGAACAGGAGATAACTTAAGGTGATAGACAAAACAACTCTTGCCCAAAACCATAGGTTATTGAGAGAACAAGGGACAACTTGACTCCTAACGGGGAGTCCATCTTCTCAAATGGTAGTTGACGGTTGAGTGCATATGATATGGATGTGAAGGAATTCGATGCTCCAAAATCAAATAAGACTGAAGCTATATAATCATTGATTCGAAGCTTACCCATAAGAACACGGGGGTCCCTTTCAACTCCTTCAGCCAAGACGTGGTTTAGGCGACCACGGTTGATGGGCACGGCCTTGGCGGCTGGTGTAGAGGGAGCAGGTGCCGGTGCTGAGGTAGTCGGTGCCTTCTGGGGACACTCCCTGGAGAAGTGCCCCGTCTGACCACAGCTGAAACAAGTGGGCCTCTGCGGTGGTGGAGGAAGCTGAGGGTGGTACACACTTCCACCCGCACCCAAGGTCGAAGTAGCTGGGCGAGGCGGAGGTGGCAGGTACCCGGTGGGCTTCGGCGCGAAGGGCGCCTTAGGCACGGTGCTGAAAGGCACAAATACCTTGCGCTTCTTGCCTTCAGTAGAAGAGGAGCTCTGGTGATCAGCTGGAGCTGGCCTCTTAGAAGCCTCCAGCTCCTTCCTACCCTGCTCCATGGTGAGAGCCTGGTTGTAGAGCTCTTGGTAGGAGGTGAACTTGAAGGGCAGGAGCTCGTATCGGAGACGAGGTGCGAGCCCCTTGCGGAAGAGGTATTGCTTGTCCTCATCATTCGTCACGTCCCGAGGGGCGTAACGGGAGAGGTGGTTGAACTCCCGTCCATAGGACTGGACGTCCATGCGTCCCTGGGTTAGGTCCAGGAACTCCCGCCTCTTGAGCTCGAGGATGGGCTTGGGGATGTACGCCGCACGGAAGGCGGTGCGGAATTCCTCCCAAGTGATGACATGGCCCGCGGCAACCATAGCCACGTGGCTCTCCCACCAGGAGCCGGCGGCTCCTTCCAGAAGGTAGGTGGCGAAGTTGACGTGTTCTGCCGCCGGAACGTGAAGAGCGGCAAACTTGCGCTCGATAGCCCGAAGCCAATCATCCGCATCAAGCGGCTCCTTAGCTTCAGAGAATGTAGGAGGTTGGGACCGCAAGAACTGGTTGAGGGTGGTGCAGTCCGTGTTCCTCCTGGCCCCTTGCTGGACCAGCTGCTCGAGCAACCGCTCATTGCGCAGACGGTTTTGTTCAATTGCCATCATAACCTCCGCCATTGCGGGTGGCGGTGGTGGATCAGGGCTGCTATGTTCCCCACGACGGGTAGGAGCCATTCTGAAGAATTGGAACAACGACAAGTTAGTAACCGATTCCGACAGATAAGATAGATCATTGTTGCTTCCAGATATAGATAAATAACATCAGGGTTCAACAGAAAGATCTTGGGTTTAAAGATCAGCTTCATGCACTGGGACCCACAATAGCATAACACTCACAAGGGTGACAGCCCTCATGAATAATTACACCGGAGCCCTAGCACAATCCGGGACCTTCGGTTCAAGATCTTGGGCTAAAGCAAAGAAATATCTTGACGAACCATCATACTTCCTTTCTTCATGTTTTAGGTTTGGCAGAGGAGTAAGGATAACTAGTAACTAAAGGTAGGAACCCAAACCCCGAGATCCTAAAGATTTAGAACTTTGCCGATGATCAGAAGAACCGTTAAAATCAAATAGAGGTAAGATGACACCGAGATCAGAGTGAATTGGATGAGGAGTAAAAAGAATCCTAGGAGGGTTTTCACAACTCTTTTTTTTAGGTTGAAAATAATTTTCACGAACTAGACTCGACATCGACCAAAAGAACGGGTTTCCTACAGGCAGTCCTGCTCTGATACCAACTTGTAGCGCCCCGACCCCGGAATTATACAGAGAGGCTATGTATTCGACACAACCATCAATGTATAAAACAAAGATCGAGACTTGTGGAACAGAACTGGCACAAAGCATAACTCTACGACACAAAACATTTATATAGCAACTCATATAACGAGGAGAATACAAATATTACAAACAAAAGGATCACAGATCCAACAATTCAACAAGCGGAAACGAAGTAGCGTTGTCTAATACAACAAGAAGCAAATTATGGCCTAAGAGGCCTACAGATAAACATCACCCAAGCCAGCTTGTTCCACGGTCCCAAGCTGCCACCTGGGAACCCCAGACTAGTAGTCGACGTCAACGAAGAAACCACCTAGTCGCTCGACGTCGTCCTCCTCTGAAATACAAATACATAAAGGCAGCAAAGAGAGACTGAGTACGATGTACTCGCAAGTTTAGTAGGGCGATATAGGCCCAATGACTGACGGAGGCTCTAAAGCTTTATATGTATTTCTTTTGCATAAAGCTAACTTTCATAAACCAAAACTTAAAAGACACATGGCATTCGTCTACTCAGAATATTTTTATAAAGGGGGTAAGAGAGTATCATTATCACCTTCGGTTCTCGACGAACCTACTTGCAACCATCACCACTCATCTCACACAAAGGCACTCCCTCGACTCACCCTCGAGGAAATGAACCTTTATCTCATGTTTGTTATGCAACCTTTAGCTGCCATATCAATTAGGTGAAAAGTTATCTATGGTCTCGTATATCCGTTCCCAAGTCGTCCATAACCGCGGACACGGCTTTTCGAAAAGATTAACCCTGCAGGGGTGTACTATTTGAAGTCGCCAGGTTTCCGCAGGAACCCCAGCTCCTTATCCATTGGTACCGTCCGGCTCACCTAGTTGGTCCTCTTCCGGGGAAGACCGGCGAGCGGGCGCGGTTAGACCTTTACAATGCATGAGACTATCCAAGAGTCATCTGTGGCCACAGGGCAAGTTTACCCAGCCTCAGCCCCTGCCCCATCGCCACATCCTAACACCACCATCCTCGTCATCCTTTTTCCGCTCACACACACGGCAAATGGAAATAGCAAACTAGAGGACCCTTGGATACGCCCTCACAAATTATTCGGTCAAAGGGGGTTCCATATGCCCCCACCTCCGGAAGCACGCTCAAACTTGGTTCTAGATACAAGAACTCGCACCTAGGGGCTAGAGTGAGGCAAAGCACCATCCCCGATGGCAACTCACCCAAGCCATCTTAGCATTTTAATTTAAGCATCACAATTATCCACCATGCCCGAGTCATTCCACCATCATCAATAATTATGGAATTCAACAACGGACAAACTAGTATTTCAACTAAGCATTTCTAAGCATGTCTAAGCATAGCTAAGCATATGAATACAACACTAATTCTATATTCATCTCGGCCAACACTTCAACCCTAGGTTTCATAGGTAGGGATACATGTGATTGGCTCGGGGAAGAGACATGCATTCATAGGATTCTATATTTTATACCAAAAGACATTTGAACCGCATGCAATATTTTGGTGGATAAAATAAGTTTACAAACATAGGATGCTAGATGCCAAGAAGGTTAGGTTATCTCTTGCCTTGCTGCCCGGGCGCGTAGTATTGATCGTCGGGGTAGTTATCGGTAACCTCGACTCCGGAATCTATCGATACCCAAAAGAAATACAAAGCACACATAAATCACACGAACTCAAAATGCAATGCTCAAACACATGATGACATGTCCAATTGATGCAAAGATATCATTATCTAAATTAGATAGCAACATTAAATGGGGAGCCAAATAGTTAGTGCAATTATTTGGAACCAACCCCATATTTATCTTAGTGATCACAATTCCTTATAAATTAGCAAATTATTAGAGAAGTGGCTCAAATATGCATGAACATGACAAGAATGGATAGGATTCATTCTTCCGATCAATTCGGTAATTTATTTGTAATTTTCGGAGCACCGATGAATAAATAGCAAAATAATTAAATAATTGAATTTAATTAATTTAAACAATTTATGAATAACATCAAATAAAAATTTGTGATCATTATGTGATGAGTGCATGGTTTGATAGCATTTGACATGTTGATCACATTGGTATTTTATTTGTAATTTTGGGATTAATATTGAATAAGTTATAAATTTTCCTAAGTTGGATATTAATTACCCATTTTAGGAATTCTTCACAACAACAAGATAAAAAGTCCCAAAAGATCATTTCAATGATTCTATATGGTAGAGTATGTCTTGCTGATCAATTTGGTATTTAACTTGTAATTTTTGGACCATTAAACAATGAGATATCAATTATTTAAAATTCTGCTTTTATCAAAATAAAAAGAAAAACCGGGGCAGGCCGGCCAGGCCGGGTGCAGGCCGGCCATTATGGCCGGGCCACGAACAGAGAAGCCCCGGCCACTGGGCCGGCCCATATGGCCGGGCAGGGAACCGAAAGGCCCCGGCCTCGTGGCCGGTCAGGCCGGGATGCATGGCCGGGCGTGCACGGGCAACGGCGGGCGCGATGGCCGGCGGCAATCGTCGGCGGGAGAAGAAGGAAGAGGGCGCGGAAAAAGGCTAGCAAGCACGTAGGCCTCACCGTGGATCTCAAGGAGGGGTCGGTGTCGGCGGGGAAGGCCGGAGACGGGAGAACGGCGGCGGATCGGACTCGGCGGAGGGCGGCCGGTGAGGGAGGTGTCGAGGACGATTTGCTCGATCCAGAGCCTCCCAGTCCGATTCCGACGACGGGGAGGAAGAGGAGGGCACGCTGGAGCTCTCCGTCGGCTTGGATTGGCGCGGGGAGTACCGGGGCGACGGCGGCACGTTCGGCAAGCACGGCGGCGGTGGGGAAGCTCGAAGAAGAGGAAGGCCGCTTCGATCCGGGAAATTAGGGGGGGGAAAGGAAAGAGGAGGCAGAGGGGGGAGCAGGTGAGCTATGGTGGGGGCTCCTTATCGTCCGAGGGCCACGCCATGGTGCGGCACGGTGAAGCGGTGGCGGCATGGGCGCTCCCCTGTAGCGACAGTGAGGAGGGAGAAGACCTTTTCGCGGAAAACCCCCCGACAGCTTTTAACTTCTTTGCAAAAAGGTCCTTCAGCAGACTTTAACGATTTAAAAAGGGCACTTAGATATTTTTATAATTCCCCCAAAAATTCAAATAAGCTAGAAATAACCTTTAGAACCTCCACAAAAATTGGTGGTCCAAAATAAAAAGGTTTAGATGCAAATTTATTCATATGGTTGCATTTGGGTCATTTTTGATAAATTGCATAAAGCATTTAATTGAAGCAATTAGGCATTTTCAATAATAGTAAAAATATTTATGGAGGCTCATTTTATAGTAATGAAGCACCCCATAATTTTATTGTGAATTTTGGGGAAGTTTAACTTGGCTCCAAAATATAAATGGAATTAAGCCAAATGGGAATTCTCCAATTTATATATTTGCTTGTCAACAAATGGACTTTGACAATTGGTTACAAAAGGTAATTTGAAACTTCCTAAACAATTTGGAAGTCCAAGAATAACGTATTTTGCCAACCTGAGCCTTGCATTTGATTTGGAAAATTTAGGAAGGGTTTTGCTTCCCTAGTTTTTAATTTCCAAGTGTGGCTTTATTTAGAATTACCAATTTAAATAAGAATGCCATGATGCAATGCACAACAAAAAGTGAAAATTTGGCCCATATTTTAGGGTACCAAATCTGGGCTGTTACACATATTTACAGAGGAAATTTACAAAAGATTGTCAATCCATAATGACAATTTAGGAACCAACTTAGCCTTCACCCTATGCTTAAGCATGGTGATATCTACTACAAAACCAGCCTTCCAGCCCCTAAAAGAGGCAGGCACATTATTAATAATCCAGCCATTTCTCTATTTCTAGATATTCCAGCAGGCCAGAGTAACAATCTCCGAAAAGCATGGACCCTCAAAAGATTGTTTCTCCACCCTAAGGTTCTGAATGACAGTCCCATCCATCCATTGGATCTGCAGATAGTTCCAGACTCTCGCGCTGAATCTTCATCGAAAGAATAGATGAATCCTGTCTTCAACCACTGCCTCCTGACAGAGCACACAATCATAATTATTATCCTGTAACTTCCAATTCCTCCTAACAATCATGTCCTTTGTGTTAAGTCTGTTGATACGTGTTAAACGTATCTATAATTTTTGATTGTTTCATGCCACTTTTATACCTTTGACACTTGTTTTCATACTAAGTTTATGATTTAATTTGACTAACCTATTAATAGTTGCAAAAGTGCAAAATGTTCTTGTTTTACACTTTGATGTGTAGGAATCACTTGGAAATTGGCAAAAACGCAAAAAGAGCCTTGTTGGAGGTGGACTCTGACTTTCCTGAAATCTGTCCTCTTCACAGATTTCAGAGATTGACAGTTTGATACCAGAAAACGACGTCAACTGAAAATCAAATTTCCTGCAACTTGTGGGAAATTTCCATAGCTTTCATTTAAGACCAAGAACAGACCAATCGGAGATCCGTAGCTCCGGGAATCCCCGTTTTACTGAAGGCCAAATATCTGATTATGGGATTCCGAAAGTTGGTGACGTGATTGACTCCAACTCTTACCAAACTTGGAGGATTCGACCAATCCACGACTTTGGGACCTCATTAAGGATATGAGGGGTCCCTAGGAAGGTTCTAGAGGTGCCCAAGAGCCATTGGATCAAGGAGCCATCCATCGGAGGGCCGGGAAGCATTGTCTCCACCTATATAAAGAGAGGAAACCCTAGTTTTTGGAGCAGCCACCAAAAGCCACGAATTTGCCTCCCCCTTGGCCCTCATCTACAAGGGGGAGGGATCCTCTACAGCACCAAGAAGTCATGGAGGAAGGGGGTTATGGGGCGGCGCTCCCCCTTGGCCGGCCGGCCGCCGCCACGCGCCGCCGCCGCCGCCGGCTGCCCGGGCCGCCTCCGCCTTGCCCTTTCCTCCATGGCCACCGCCTTCACCGCAATCTCCATCGCCAATTCCTCCATAGCTACAGTGGTCCACTCTCTCACAAACCTCTATAATCCCCTATGTAAACATGGTGTTTGATGCTATAAAATATTATCCTATGATCTATGTCATGTTTATGTAGTTCCTTGTTGTCTTATGGTTGAATTATTGAATGTATTTGGTTGATTCGAGTTGTATGTTGATATGGTACAGTCCTATGGTGCTCATTATATACTTGCGCGCGTGGATAACATCATAGGGTTTGTAGTATGTGAAGAAGGCCGGGGGGTAGGGCTGCCGGAGTGACAGAAACCTAAGCCCCATCCCGGTTTTTGACATTGTATGGGATAAAGAGGACATTATGATCTTAACGCTATGGTTGGGTTTTTACCTTAATGAATGTTAGTAGTTGCGGATGCTTGCTAATGTTCCAATCATATAGTACATGTAATCACAAGTAGTTGTGAACGTGTATGCTTTGCCTCTCTCACATAGAAAACTGCATCGAAGACGATGAACCGAATAACTTCACTAATTAATTATGAACAATTCCGCCACGCCTTCCACCACTTTTCCACACTCATGGTTCTGTTATTTATGGTATTTTAGTATACTTTATTGCTGCAGCAACTAACTTTTATTTTCTTGTTCTTTATTATATTGCAAAGCTATCCTTTCATACCCGTTTTATTCCTATAGTTTTATTTCCTAGATAGAGCAAACGTTCGGTGTGCGTAGAGTCGTGTCAATGGTTGATATAACTTGAGAGAATACTTATCCTACCTTTAGCTCCTCGTTGGGTTCGACACTCTTATTTATCAAAAAGGCTATATACGATCCCCTACACTTGTGGGTTATCATCTGTCATGCAGCAAAAGCCATGCGAAAAACCTGTGCTTGGACATGCACCTAGATTTCCAGATCCAACATGAGGGAAGATGATTTTCTAGATGCGAAAACTACAGGTTGTAAAACGCTCTCGACGTATATATTCCTTTATTTGATGAAAAAATCCACTAGTCAGCTCTTTCCTCCAGTGAAACCCCAAGAAGAATCTCCTGCACCTCATTGTACTCCTCAAACACTTGAACCGACATGGGCAGATGAAACTCCTCCAATATGTGTGGAGAAGAAACAAAGTCATGAACTGAAATCATGCAATCCTTTGCATAGGAGAAAAGCCTTGGGAACTTCTCAGACAAAACTCCCCTAGACCAATTATCTTCCCAAAAGAGAGCTGAATGTCCATTGCCCAACTTGCAGGTGGCCATTGTGCACCATTCATTTGCCAGTGCAAAAACTCCTCTCCACCAAAAAGACCCACTTTTCACCACTGCATGGGGGACAGTGTTGTAATAATAGGAGTCTCTAACCAAAGATACCCATGGAACTTCTGCATTATTGTAAAACTTGTCTAAGAATTTAATCAACAAGGCTTTATTCTGCAAATGCAGATCCATAATTCCTAGGCCTCCTTTCTTCTTAGGTTTGCAAACCATTTCCCATGAAGCCAGAGAATTTACTCTTTCCTTATTTTTATCCTTCCTCCATAAGCATCTTCTTCTAGCCTTATCAACAATGACTCCTTTGGGAATTACCAAAGTGCACATGTAATAAGTTGGCAAGGATGAGAGCACTGAATTAACTAGCACCAGGCTATCGCCATAGGAGAGAAAGGATACAGTAGCAGATAATCTCCTTTCAACTCTATCAATAAGTGGAGCAAAATCCTTAATCAGAGGTTTTGTAGTTCCCATGGGCAATCCCAAATAAGTGAAAGGCATGGAAGCTATTTGGCAATTTAAAACCTCAGCCATGTCAGTCTCCTCACCAGGCTCCAAATTAATAGGAATTAAAGAGGACTTATGATAATTTATCTTGAGCCCAATGATCGAAGCAAAGAGCTCCAAAGACTCATTGAAAACCATCAGTTGCTCCTTTTCAGCTAGTAGGACTACCAGTGTATCATCAACATACTGGATAATTGGATAATTACCAGATATGGGAATAGGAAGATGTAATCTTCCCTCTACCAGAGCTCTATTCAGAATGCTTTGGAACAAATATCCTCCCAACACATAAAGAATGGGAGAGAGAGGTTCCCCCTGCCTGACACCTCTCCTGCACACAAAGTTTTTTCCAGGCACTCCATTTAAAAGAACATAGGAATATCCTGAGGATAATATCTCTTTGATCCATCCAATGACCATAGGAGGGAAGCCTTTGCATCTAAGAATTTCCAATATGGCAGCATGCTCAATAGTATCAAAAGCTTTTTTAAAGTCAATCTTAAAGACCACAATCTTCCTCTTGGATTTTTTACATTGAAAAAGGTACTCAAAACACCAGGCTAGGCAATCCTGTATGGTTCTGGACTTAATAAAGCCATATTGGTTGGCATGAATGCAGGAGGTGATTATCTCTTGAAACCTGTTGGCAATCAACTTAGTAACAAATTTGAGACATGTATTTGTCAGAGATATGGGTCTAAAGTCATTGACTGTTTTAGGTGCATTCTTCTTAGGCACTAAAGTGATATAGGAGCCATTGATGTTCTGAAGAGAGACCTTTCCAGAGTGGAAATCATTGCACAACTTAATAAAGTCTGACTTAATAATAGGCCAACAATTTTTCACAAAAGCTCCAGTAAACCCATCAGGTCCAGGGGCTTTATCAGACTTTAATTTTTCCATAACATTCTCAATCTCAGTCTCAGTAAAGTTATCAGCCAAATGGTCCAGATTATCCACTGTTGGGAGAAAAGAACTGAGGTTGTCCGGGATAGCAATAGAATTAGAAACACCCATTCTTCCTTTGAAACAGTTCCAAAAAGCAGTTGCCTTCTCCTAATGTTCAACTAAAGTCCTCCCCTCCCCATCCATAATGGTGGAAATGGTGTTGTGCCAAAACCGTTATGTGGCCTTAGCATGGAAATACTTTGTATTTTCTCCATTCAGCTGCACCCATCTAATTGTGCACCTCTGCTTCCAATAATCAGACTGAATAATAAGCAACTTTTCCAAGTGCACTTTTACCAGATTTCTAAAATTTGACTCTGGCAAACTAAGTGCCCTTTGGTCCTCAAGCTGATCCATGAAAAGGATAACTATATTACATCTTTCAATTAACAACTTGATATGAGATAAACTTTTCCCCCAACGCTTAAGCTCATATCTTAGCTTTTTAAATTTGGATGAGATTATGGCAACACTTGAGGTTTGCCTTACAGGGGCATTCCACACTGAATTAACCAACTCAATAAAACCAGGTTGCTTTATCCAATGATTTTCAAATCTGAATATTTTTGCCTTGGGGATTACTGTGCTAATTTGGACAACGCAAGGCAGGTGATCAGAGGTAATTTTTGCCAAAGGGTTTACTATCGTGTTCGGAAAGTCCAATGTCCATTGACATGAAGTGAAAAACCAGTCAAGTTGAACTAATAAAGGCTGGCTTTGCATATTAGACCATGTGTAAGATCTTCCTTTGACAGGCAGTTCAATCAGACCCAAATGCCCGATGATATCATTAAAAAGAAGAATGTCATTTATATCAGCACCTGGTCTATTTCTGTTTTCCTCTGATCTAATGAAATTGAAATCCCCCATTAAAAGCCAATTCTCAGATAAGGGGATGTGTAAACCATAAAGCCAGGAGACAAAATTATCTCTCTCCACCCCTTTACATGGCCCATAAACATTAACTAGAGTCCATGAGTTAGCATTATATATGCAGAGAAGTAAACTCAATTTGAATCGCTGATCTATGGATTTCAATCAGTTTTCCATTGAATATAGAAGAATTCCACAACACAATTAAACCACCAGACACACCAACTGAGGGTGAGAAAGCAAATTGATCAAACCTCTTGGGACAAAAGCTTCTGATGAAAGTATGATCAAAATTTTGGCATTTTGTCTCCTGAAGACAAACAATTGCAGCATTACTTTCCTCAATTTTATTATAAACTGCCAGCCTTTTAACTTTGTCAATTAAACCCCTGACATTCCAATCCAAAACCAACCAATTTAGCATGCTCTGATGATAATCCATTTAAACAATAGCTGGATAAGCATAAAAAACTGCTTAACATAGTTAAGCTGTATCCAAGTACTTAGATAGGAATTATTACAGACCATAGAATCCAAAGGAACAAGGTAAATAAAATCCAGATACTTGAGCCAAATAGAAAGGCCCAACAAAAGCCTAAGACATAACCCATCAACCACCATAAAAAGACAAAGGAGGCCCAGAGGCCTAAAGAGCATATGGCTTCATTCATCATTGGAACTTGAGTGAGAAGTTGTGGGCTTGGCAGGAGTAGCCTCAAGCTTTTCCTGCGTCAAATCTGCTTCCTCAATTTCTAGAATTCTGCGCACCTGCTGTAGGACCTTTATTGGGGTAAAGGGAGGAGCTTCTTCCATCTATGGCTTTGCAAAAGTGTGTTTTCCCTCATCCACCTGAGGCTTGGCAGACCTAGGCTTCTTCCTTGGCTCTGGCTTGTCCACCATCTGTACCAGACGAAAGCCTTCATTTCTAACCTTGCTTCTTGTTGTTCTGCGAACTAGAGAATCCACAACATATTGCTTTCTAGTTCTCTTCTTTGGTGCAGGGGAAACAGCTAGATCATCAACCTGCATAATATCTGGAACAGGTGGTAGCAGCAGAGGCTTGTTAACCAGGGGAGCCGACAGACTAAAGATGCTTTCCTCAAACATGAAACTGAACAAATTCATCCTGAGAAAATGAATCCACGCATCCATAGGATCAGGTAGCAGAACCCTGAAGAATTGTAAATTTTGTTGCTCTCCTGGCACCATAGGTCCAGCAGGAACAATTGCCATCTGCGGGCCCTCCACTCCAGGAATTTGCACATCCATAATCTGCTCTGGTCCCTCTGCTTGAACATAATTCTCAGAGTCAATGGAGTCTCCAGTGAACTGAATTGTCGGGGATGACTGTTGCTATGCTTGCTGTGGGTCTTGGTCATGCTGCATCTCGTCACCCCATCCACGTTGCACAACATTATTTTCTCCTGCTGCACCAGCATCCCAAAGTCCCCAACCTTGGCCTCCTTCATTGTTATTTGGTGGAACCCATGCATCATCCAGAGGGACAACAGGAGGGCCATGAAAGGGATGTGGATTGCCATCATGCGGTTCAAGGGATTCATCTCCAGGCATGGCATCAGCTTGTTCACTCCGCAGAATAAAAACTGGTACTGTCCATGAAACCACCAACCCTCCATATCTCTGTGTCTCACGCACAACTATAGATCTGGGTATATCACGAACTCCTCCATAGGAAAGCTTAATCAAAGTCCTAGTGGGGGACGGGTCCTCCCTTTGCCAAGAGTGCATCTTGCCGAACTTGCTAACCATGTTTCGCAGAAAATCCTCATTGCAGTAGTCCATGGGGAAATTTAGCAGCATGATCCAACCAAGCCTAGTATAGACTGTTGCCCTAAAATTATCCCCTGCATCATGCCTAGCGAAAGAGAGTATGCGACCGTTGCCAAAAGGAACTGCATGTTGAGCCACAAGCAAATCCCTTGCTACTGAGCTTGATAGGCGGTAAAGGCCAAGACCGACGGCACTCTCAGCAAAACTCATTACCTCAAGGTTGTTCTCGTTGAAGATGTGATTAGCTATCTGCTCAAGGAAACCATCAATCTCCTCTGCCGGCGGCCTCGTCTCAAGCTGTGCAATTGCCCATTCCTCGTGCCTTCTCTGGGGGGCTGCAGTTGCAGTTACATAGATCCTTGCAGGGCGCTCATCATCTCCCCAGGGCTGCATTACATCCATGCCAGCCGGGGATAGATTGGAGATTGGCGGAGGAGCAGAGGAGGTAGGGTTCTCGCAGGGGATTGGGGATACTGCCGCGACGCTTGGGGAAACTTCTTAGTTTATTCCTTTTGCCGGGGACAGAGAAGTAGTCGGCTTGGCAACCCACTATAAAGACCCTTTTACCCCTGGGCAATCCTTTTTAATGTGTCCAGACTTAAAACAAGCCCAACAACGAACTTTTCCTTTGCAATTGATAGTTTGGTGCTTAAAACTTAAACATCTGTTGCACGACCAAACTTGCAGCGCCATACTGTCAATTAAATCCTTGAACTCCTGATCATGAGCAGATTCAACAACATTGTTCGATGTAATATCAAGAGAGGCCGGCCCATTAGCATTCTTGGTAACCAGCCCAGCAGCATCAACTTTTGAGTCCGAAGATCCCGCCAAAACTACAGCAGGCAAAGAGCCAAACTGTATTGCTTCAGGTTGTTCCTTGGCCATAGATGAAATCTGAACTTTGGGACGGTAAACCTGCTTCCCTAGAGATCTCAACACATATGGATTCCTCCGATGAGGCTTTCTCTTGGGAGGAGCAACAACAGCCCATTCTTTTTCACATTCCACATGCTCAATTAACAGAGATGATCTCTGATCAGCCATAGGGGTGATCACAAAAGGAGGTGGCTGGAGGTTTTTATTGATGGATCGGAAAGCTTGTTTAACTAGGATATCTCTTGTAAAGGGGCGATCAGATCTGTACTTCTTTCTATTGGCATTGGTCCATTCAGCATCTAACTCAGCATAATAAAGCTTTTCCTCTCTCATCCAATTTGGACCTCCAAAACCCCAGAGATGAAAAAATCAATCAAAATGTTTACAAGCATATGATCTCAAATTGGTAATGAAGAAGCCCACTGATTTTGAACTGACTGAGAATTTAAAAACTCTACCAAAGAGATTTTTTTATCCCAATTTCATCATAAGAAACACCCAGACAGGCAGAAAGTGCCAGGCTAGCATTGAGATCTGTCAATCTGAAAGAAGTGCGACTAAAAGAAACCACAAGAAAAAAACGGTGCGATCTAGCATTGCGAAAATAAGTGCCAGGTTTGATGATCTTGATGATGGAATTGATTTCGAAAAGACTTTGATATTTGGCATTGCGCCTAGCCAAAAGGCGTTAAAGAAAAACGCTTATGGGAGGCAACCCATTTTTCTTTCAGTTTGTTTTTACCTTTTTTTGAGTTATAGATGTTTTTGCCTCTATAGAACACCATTGTATGTTTTTTTTTTGCCAAGAAGTAGCCTCTAATGCATTGAGAGCGCGAAGTGTTGATTATTTGCTGTCCAGAAACAGATTATGTGCGTGTGTTGCAGAAAATCTATAAAATCCCAGAACGTGATGTTTTTCTCCAACTTTTTTACAGAAAGCCTGATTCTTTTATCTATCTTTCATTAGTTTCGAGTTTACTGATTTGAGCCACCTAAGTGCCTCTTAAAATTCAATCTTTACAGATTATTCTGGTTTTGACAGATTCTATCTTTATTTGCATTCGCGTTTTTACGAGCGTTATTTATGCTACTTTTTTGGAAGGAAGTACTACAATGAGGCTTAGTAACAGTATCTAATGCTAAATGGAGTTTTTGTAATTTGTCCTTGGAAACCTTGAATATTATTGTATGAGTACGAACCCTCTAATCAGTTTATGAGAAGTTTTGTGTGAAGTGAGGTTTTAAGTTCCACGAGAGAGGATGATGAAAGAAGTTAAAGGATGGACAAAAGCACAAGCTTGCGGATGCCCCCATGGCACCCCCCTGGACATTCAAGAAGACTCAAGCGTCTAAACTTGGGGGTGCCCATGACATCCCCACTTCTTCATCGACAACCATCAGGTCGTCTCCGTTGAAACTATGTTTTTATCACTTCACATATTATGTGCTATTCTTGAAGCGTCAACTTTTTTGTTTGTTTGTTGGACTTTTGCAATGTTGGATCCTAGATATCTTGTGTGGGAGAGAGACACACTCTTCGTTAAGCTACTTGCACCGCCTCCCAAGTGGGCTTGGGCTTGCGTCTGATGGATCGCTAGGTAGACCTTTTAATTAACACCCACCGGGTACCTAACACGTGGGACCCGGTGGTCATATACATGTCAGTAGCCCTCGAGTCTTCAGGTGATTCGAAGAATCGGGTGGAGACTCCAATTCGAGTACTTGAACAGCTGTGGGCCACTTGAAGGTTTTCCTCCGAGTCCGGAAGTGCATCAGAACAAGACTTTAATGGCTGCTGGGGATGTTGCTTAGCGATCCCGGAACACTCGACGGATCGGGTCCAGTTAACTGCACTCGGGCAAAACAACGCTAAGCTACTTCAGGTTCGAATCCCCGGACTCGAACCCGAAAAGGCAAGTGTAGCCGGATTCATGCCACGGAGGTCTTACAGAGTCTCGACTCTCGCAATATGTTTGGTACCCAACACGTCTGTCGGGATTTTCTTTGTACCGTAGGTACGGATTTTTACCGGGTACTCGCAGTCTGAGACGAGTCCCAGGCCAGTAGAGCAGATCTACGGGTCTTACCTTCACGTTGTAAACGTGGCATCCAGAGATTCGTTGACGCAGAGGCAATCTGAGAAAACGCAACTTATCGAGTGCGTGCATCGACCCGCATGTGGGTTGAATGTCGTGGTATCGTCAAATCTAGCCGAGACAGGGGTGCCATCCGGCTAGGTATACACCGACGGTAGAGAGAAGACGTGTGGGGAGGAACATAGCGGGATTCCGGTGACGGGATTACACACAGTTTACCCAGCTTCAGATCACACGACGGTGGCGTGATCCCACGTGATGCTATAAATCACTATAAGGCAATATGAGCCGATTACAATGATATTGCGTGTATAGCCTGAAAGGCTTGGGTCTTCCATAAGGCGTCCCGTAGGCCGGCTTATAAAGGTGGCCGGACCTAGGGCTTAAAGGAAAGTCCACCGACTAAGGTAATAGGATTCCTAGGCTAACACGGCTTCGTTATCTTCGTATTGTGCATCAAGTCGGATGGTTACTGGGTCTTTGTCTTGGGTCCTCCTTAGCCGACTTTGCCTTGTCCTTGTGCTGCAGCATACTGGACCGCCCGGTAAGCCTGCCGGCATTACCACCAGTGGGCCACCCTAGTATACTGGAATATGTACATGTCGATGATACCCCTATTTGGTATATCCCCGACATTAGCCCCCAAAAAGTTTTGAGTTCTCCAGCGGTCGGCTTCTTCGCCGGGCTTGTAGTAGTTTCGCCTTTGTTTGTCTTGTCTTGGTTAGACCGATGTAGAACTTGAAGCTTTGCCGAAGAAATTATCTGACATGTACTGCCGAACTGCGACCGTCTTAATTGCCGATTAAGACGTTTGACCAGGACGTCCGGGCTGATCGATATTTTATCGTGCCGGCTTGTGTCCAGTGGAACTCGTCCGATTTCTATGTTTCTGAAGTAGGCCGCGTCCGGTCTGCTTTCAGAATTGAGATATGCCCGGTGGTGCCGGCTTTATTGTCCATTGGGAACACAGTCAATTTGCATGTCTCAGAATCGAGTTTATTACAAAGAGTGGATGAAGAAAAAAGCTTCCATGTCCTTGTGGATTTAGCCCCTGAGACTCATGTCGGCTTATGAAGTAAGGCGGCATGAGACTCAAAAAATCTGATGGCTGTAGCCCCTGAGCGTCGGCTCAATGTAGATCGATGCAGCCCCGAGCTATCTATCAAAACTATAAGTTTCGACAGACTGTAGGCCCCGAGGCTTATGTCGACCTTATTAAGTAAGGCGGCATGAGGCTTGATGAAAATATCTCGCCGGGTAACAGGGCGTAATGCCAATCTGTTTAAAACCCAGGAGGCGGCTGAAGATAAGTCGTCTTACAGGTGACGTCCTTGATGAAGCGGCAACAAAAACACTTGTAGAATAAACAATAACTGCATTAAGCTGTACTTTTAATGCAAGCTGAACAATTGTAAGGCCTAAGCCGACAGTTTTTTCAACAAAAACTTTGAGTTGCAGATTATCTGCGGTCCGCTCTTAAGTTTTCTAGCTTATGCACTTTATCCATATTTCGTGTGTTAGCAAACCTTTAGCACGGAACGTCTGCTGGGCAACAGGGATGCAATACCAAGCTGTTTAAACCTATAACTCAGCGCCGGCCTTTGGTGCCAAAACACCTACTTAGGTGACCCAGCACATAAGCGATCAGATGAATACTCTTAGGTGGACAAAACATTAGTTTGTAAGGCAACATGGGCAAAAATCATCAGAAACATAACCACTAGCACGAAGCAAATTCGGGGTTACATTGATAGCTTAATATATATGATTATCGGAAAATAAAAGATGGCATGATCTCAAAAAGCGAACCAAAATTTATTTCATGACCATAGGTATTAACGAGAGAATTGCTGAAAAACTTAGCTTTTTGGTGCTCTTGGCGTTGATGACGCGCATGCTGGGATGCGGCGATGAGTAGGCCACGACGGATCCGCCTGAGACGGGCGAGCGTAGATGAGGATGAACTCGTCTAAACTGGGACAAAGAGAAAAAAATTGATTATTGCCATGTTGTCGTATAAGTCGGAACAACGACGATAATCATGTCGGAGAAAACATCGTGCCGCTTTAGCAGTTAAGCTAGAACGCAACCACGGATACGTCAAAAGACGTCATGTCCTGTTAACAATTAAGCTGAACACGACGATAAGTATGTCGAAAAGGCAACATGCCGCGTCGGCGATTAAACCAGAACGCGATGATAAGTACGCCAAAATTTTGACAAGAATTGTCATCCGTCTTCGTTATACATGGAGTGCTAATCGCCATGTAGATTGTCATGCATGCGATTAGGGCTACGGCCGGAAAATCCATGCACTAATTGTCTTGATTTGTGATTTTATCCTCACCTAATGCTCCCCATGATCTGATGCATAATATTTTGAGCCAGCAAACGGTCATGAGTTGCTAGCTTTGAGCTAGCTGACCTCGGGACTTGTTCCTCTGTAGTACGTACGGGATCCGGCTATTCCCATCGGAACGACTCAGTAGTGAAAGTAGCTGGATCGGGTTTTCCCTATCTGGATATAAACGCGTAGCGATTTACTCGAACTTTGAACGCAAGTCCGGAGTTCCTCAGGTGTGGCTGGTCGCTTGTAGGTTCCTTGGAAATTGTGGGTGAAGGTGCTGACGAGGTCGTTCCATGACCCGATGGTGTCGGAGGGGAGACTCTTGAGCCAGGCGCGTGCTGACCCCGTAAGTTGCAGCTGCAAGTACTGCATTGCTGTGTTTTTCGTGCATCCTTGACACTGCACCGCGGTGAGGTAATCTTCGATCCAGGTCTTCGGCTCATGCAGGCCATCGTACTTTGGTGTTTCTGACGTCAGTTTGAACCCAGTGGGCATGCAGGACTCGTGGATGCAGCGTATGAAGCACTTAGCTCCGCATGGCTGTTCTTCTTCTTCTTCTTCCGGATGAGTTGCCCCCTAGTTCTCTTCACGGTTGGCGCGATTCCTGTCGAGTACGGCTTGCGTACTCGTGACACGGTCTTCTCCTCGTCTAGCTTGGTTGCGGTCCACCGTCTCTTGCACCCGTCTGTCGCATGCTGATGGTGCTGGGTGCATTTGTCATGGTTCGACGCGTGCCCCTCGCTTAGAAACGCAGAGGAGCGAAGGGATGACAGCTAGGCTCGCCGCTCGCTTGATGCCTCGGCGCGACGTTGTCATGCGTCGAGCTCCTCGGTTCTCCTCCGAAGTCGCTGGGCTTGCTCGTAAAGGAGCTTCTGGTATGCCACCAGCTCTTCCCTTGTTGCGTCAGGTACAAGCGGGGTTCCCGCATTCACAACCGCTTGCATCCTAGCCATTGCGGACTCGCTGAGTGTGATAGTCTCGCGTCTCCCGTGAGAGCTTTGCGAGTCACCAGTCCTTTCACCCGAGTCGGCCATGTAAACCTGAACGGGGCGGGTTGGGGTGGTCATAGATGAGTTGTTGTAGCAACTTTTGTCTTGGACGCAATCATCAGCGTCGCGTTCGACGTGACAGATTGCGCCTTCAGGATAGAAATCGTCATCGTGGTAGATCGACGAAGACTCCGACTCCGCCGCCTCTGAGGAGTCATCGAAGAAGGAGCCGGGCGAGCCAGGTTCCGCCACCAAATCCGATGATGAAGTCGAGTCCGCTGTTGCCGTGCGGATTGCGTCGGGTAAGCGGAGGATGCCTGCGCGGTCAGCGCGGAAATGCATGATCCTGAACGTTAGGTCGACATCCTCTAGGAGAGCGTCGAAGATCGGGCGCACCGCCGGGTCGTGTGGTTGAAGCAAAGAGAACCGAAGTAGATCGGATCTCCTGAGTGCGGCGAGTCGTAGACCACCGATCCAGGGATCACTGGTGCTGTGATTCCTACGCCGAGGGTTCCTACAGACGGCGCCAACTGTCGAGGGATTATCTCGGCAGTGCCCCTCCTTGAGGGACTTGGGTTTTTGGAGAACATCATGGCGTAGGTGACACCGACGGCTAACAAGAAGAACAAGGTCTCGCCGGAGTTCGGATCCCCGGTAGGACGGAAACCTTACTCTCTGCTGATGTTTTTATTGATCTCAAAGTTACAATCTCGCCGTAATGGCTATGGTGGTGATGCGATCTAGAAAGCATATCCTCTACCCGGCGGCTCCTCCTAGCCTTTATTGTAGGCTGGGTTTATAGTAGGCTGGGTCTCGGGTGTCCGTGACCGGGTAGGTTATAGAAAGATGGGAAAACCCTAAGCCTAACTTGCCTACCAAGGAAGCTACTCGCACCGCCTCCCAAGTGGGCTTGGGCTTGCGTTTGATGGATCGCCAGGTAGGCCTTTTAATTAACACCCACCGAGTACCTAACACGTGGGACCTGATGGTCATATCCATGTCAGCTGCTACACTGCATCATACCTTCCTCTTGGGGTTCCCCAGCGAACGTGTGATCCACGTCATCAGTAAACTTCAGATCGACCGTACCAACACCACGAACAGTAGCATGTGACCCGTTCCCCATCGGCACGGGTGAACTCCCTGTGACCTGGTAAGAAGAGCACATGGAAGCATCAACACAAACATGTATATTGACACCTGTGTCAATCAACCATTCGGGAGAATGACAAACTGAAAGGTTAGTAGGAACTATACCATACCCAGTATCCTTCATCTCGGTGTTAGCAATGACAACATTAGCGGTCTTGCCGCTATTCTCCAGCTGCAGCTCATGCCGTTTAGGGCAATTCGGAGCCCAGTGATCCAGGTCACCACAAACATGGCAGGACCCCTTCCTCTTCTTGAAGTTGGTGGAGTGCGACGGCTTGAACTTGCCATCAGGCTTGCCTTTACCCTCAGATTTCTTCTTGTTAAATTTAGACTTGTTGGGCTGGTAGTTTTTCTTCTGTACCATGT
Source organism: Puccinellia tenuiflora (assembly GCA_012064385.1). Lineage (NCBI taxonomy): Eukaryota > Viridiplantae > Streptophyta > Magnoliopsida > Poales > Poaceae > Puccinellia > Puccinellia tenuiflora. Next base: position 246,269 of record QRDG01000752.1, read on the forward strand.
GGGCACTAGAACCTACCTCAGCAACCCGAGCACTTGTATCCTTTGCTCTCGCCTTCTCTTCCACATCAAGAGATCCGATGAGGTCCGAAATGGAAAACTCATGTCTCTTGTGTTTCAGAGAAGTAGCAAAGCTGCCCCACGAAGGTGGAAGCATGGCAATGATGTCCGGCCACAAATTTGTCCGGTAACATACACTTAAAGTGCTCAAGTTCTTTAACGAGCGACTGTATCTCATGAGCCTGTTGAACAACAGAACGCTCATCAGTCATCTTGTAGTCATAGAATTTCTTCATGACGTACAACTCGCTGCCAGCGTCCGAGGCCCCAAACTTGGCCTCAAGCGTAGCCCACATGTCCTGGCCGTTGTCAAATGACATATAGGGATCCACAATGGAATCGTCAATAATACCGAGAAGGGCACTTTTAAACATAGTGTCGATCCTCTCAAACACTTCGAGTTGAGCAGGATCAAGATCGCCCTCAGGCTTACCCTTGGTGGCCGCATAGCACTGCGTGGATTGAAACCAGAGCGCTGCTCTCGTGCGCCACCTCTTATGATCCACACCCTTGAAAGGGTTTGGCTTTGTCGATGCAAGAAAAGCAAGTGCAGGAAATTGCCTACAATTAGGTTTTTGGATTATTGAATATATTAGCAATTTAGCATATGATTTAATCCGAATAAACATCATGTAAATAATGGCAGAAGTAGAAGCAAGTAAACTAGCCATGCATACAACTAATATCACAGATGAACAGATCCAATCTACAGCAAATACTAGACATAGAAATTCTAGCAAGATACTATAGAGAGATGAGAGGTACACGTACGGTGCAGCGGCAGCGGAACTGGCTGCGGTATTGTCGCCCATGTCGTCGATGAAGAGGTTGCCGAAGTCGGGGAAGAAGTCATCATTTGGGAAGTGATCGTCGTGAGCAGTCGAGCGATTGCTCTCCCCAATAACCTGATCGCCCCTCTCCCATACAGGATCGCAAGAGGCGGGGTTCCGAAGGCCTGCTGTCCCTTCTCGCGGTGCACGCCAGAAGGAGGGATGGAGAAGGTTTGTGTGGCGGCGCAAGGCTTTGGAACGGTGAGATACCATATGATTTTGTATATATGAGCCAAAATTGGCTTGGTTCGGTTTTATATAGTACAGGTTAGGAGTCAAAGCAGCTTATATAAACGCGTCCATTTATGATTTAGAAACTGCCGTATTAAACAGGTCCGTTTATGAATTAGAAACGATCACAATAAACGTGTTTGTTAATGAATCCGAAGCGGCTGTAATAACCGCGTCTGTTAATGAATTAGAAACGGCCGTAATAAACGCGACCGTTACTAATTAATCAATGACTCATTAATTTTCCCAATTAATAAAATATAATAATGTGCCAATGAGAAATTTTGAATTTATCTTTGGGCTATTAAATACTACTTCCTCCGATCCGGATTAAGTGTCGCAAACATATAACTACGTACGTACAATTTAACGCTACACCAGCGACAGACTTTTCGGATCGGAGGGAGTAGTAAATTCCAACACATGTTCCTCCACGGCCTTAAATTTAGCTAAAAATCACTAAATTCTAAGTCTTTTTTTGGGTGGACACTTGCATCGGCAAATGTAATCGCGAGAGTCACTATAAGGTGATGATGAGGTTTCTCATCTCACACGAGAGCAACTACGATGAAGCAAATTATTGTTGATGGACACTAGTTCCCTAAAAAGAGAACTCAAAATGGGTCACATCGGTGAAGTGAACATAAACACACACACACACACCAATATCTCTACGCAGTGTAGCGCGGAAATAAATCCTATACGACCCTGGGGTGAACGACCCAGTGGTGGACCAACTTGATCACCGTACGATTTCCAGCAGAGAGGATTTGATTAATATAGAAAAGACACGTGTACGATGGTGGATTTGGTCCAGCCTTGGGTCGTACCACCGCTGGGTCGTATAGGATTTATTATTTCCGTGTAGCGCCAGCCTGAATGATATAGATGACGATGCCCTCCCTTTTTTTCTTTTTTTGCGTGAATGACGATGCCCTCCCTGATCCTATCGGCTTGGGCAGCTTCAGGTAGACAAGACGAAAGGGTACGACGTAGATCGACATCGTACTTCGAACAAACACGTACGTAGCCCGCCTCGAAGAACCCGTACGGATGTAGATGTCCACCTCATGCATTGAGCCCTCACCATGACACATGTTTCGGTAGTATATATATTGTGCGGCCGTGCGCTATCAGGACGGCACGACTCAGAGTTGACTCATACTCCGTATATATGGACCCGGATCGCCACTCGTCGTTGTCCCTTCGCGGTGGCTGGCTGTGACGGCGGCCATCGTCTCATCCTTCGAATCTCGATATCCGTCGGTCGATCTGCACAAGCGACAATGAGGGTGGCGGCGTGGCCGCGGCCAGCAATTCATCTCCTCTCGTCCTCCCAACGGCCGGCGGCGTCCTCGTCTCCTACCCACCATCTACATCGCCTCCTCCGTCAGTTCCGATCTCCGTCGTCATGGTCGTGGCAGCAAACAGCATCATCGATAACTCGATCTTCTCCCCTGCATCACGTCCCAGCCAGATCCTACCGATCACCGGGATCCGGTCGGAATCGCCCGGCGACGCCGACGACAGAGCAGCGGCATCTGTACGTGGTGCTCCAAGACTTCCACGCCAACGGATTCGAAATCCACAAGCTGGACATGGGCGACGACGACTCCTCCGGATCTGCTACGGGGACGACCCTGCCGCCGCGGCGCCTCCCCGAGCCTCCCGCCGCCCGCGCAGGGATCGGCAGAGGGATGCACTTCGCCGCCCTGGGCAGCAGCATCGTCGCCACGGGCGGCTGCCACCACCAAGGAACCTATCGAGGCGTCACCGTCGTCTACGACACCAAGACGGCGGATCTGGCCGAGTCGGATCTTCTTCCGCATGGACTACACAGCGGCTGCGACCTGGCCGTGGCCATCGGGAAGAACAGGCTGTACGCGTTCGAATCATCTTCGGACAACTTCAGGTGCCCCGCCTGCGAGGTGTGCTTCCCAGGAGGCCTGCACTGCCTGCGGGCCACAGACGACGCGGCCGGGGACGACGAGCGGTGGAACTGGCGGCCATTGCCCAACTCCCCGGGCTTCTCATGGAGCTGGAACAACAGCTGGCCTCCGGAGCTCCCGTTCGACGCCCAGAGCATCACCGCCCACGCGGTCCACCCGCGGGGGCGCACCCTCTTCGTGTCCGCCGGCGGCTGGAGGGTGGACGTGGGCACCTTCACCTACAGCGCGGCGACCGGCAAGTGAAAGCGCCGCGGCGACTGGGAGCTGCCGTTCAGAGGCCGCGGGCACTACGACGCCGACCTGGACGCGTGGGTCGGCTTCCACAAGCTCAAAGACGAGCGCGGCGAATCTCTGGATGATATAAGGGAGGAGAGGACGGACGGCCACCTGTGCGCGTGCCGTGTCACGTCCGCGGCCGGCGCGGGACGCCGGCCGCCGGAGTGGAAGGTGAGCAAGGAGACGCTGCTCCGAGAGATCCCGCCGGGCTGGACCCGCCTCGAGGCCCGGCTCGTCTACATGAGAGACCGCGGCGAGTACTGCCTCGTGGAGCACCTAGGTGTCGACGACAGGACGTACTTGCTTCGCCTGACCGTGTTCCGGGCCAAGTACGGCGAGGACGGGGAGCTCACCACCACGGCTCACGGCCTTGCTCGCTCCTACGAGGTTCCCGGCCTTGACGACTTTACCCAAGCCTTCTGGATGTAGTAACAACGTAACACATGCATGCTGATGTTCGCTTGCCATCAGTGAGCCGTCAGACTCAGAGATGGCCACCTCGTCTTGATTTTGTTCATCAACGATTTTATCCACCTTACTTTTTTCTTCTTCTGAATCTCTCACATCGTGAACAAAATAGCTTCAGTACAAAACTCAAGAGACCGACCCAGATGGCAACCATTTGTTCTCCACTGAAATACTATTCTGTCAAGAGTGTAAATACATGTATAATGTAACATGGTGATAATCATCACTAGGTCTAGTACAGTAATAATAGTACAAAGTACAGGCACGACAAACCCCTCTGACTTATTGGAAGCAGACTCTGGAAGAAGCAATTCAACACACAAAAAATACAACAACTCCCAATCCCGCCTGTAAAGTATGGACGTAAACATGCACGCTCTATGCAAGCTTCTGCAGCTCCTCGCGGAACACAGCGGAGTGCGGCTCCTCCACGCACTGCAGCACCAGCCTGATGCCCTGCTTCGGCTTGGGCGGCTTCAGGTAGACGACGGAAGGCACAATGTTCACGTCGTCGTTCATGGTGAACACGTAGCCTGGCTCGCCGAACCCATAGTCCACCTCATTGAACCCGACGTGGCTCCAGTCTGTGACGATCAGCGTGCCGTAGTCCAGCGACACGTTGTAGTGGTTCTCCTTGGCGCCGCCGCTCATCCAGTCCAGGAACCTTGTCGACAGCGCGTCCTTGGCTTCCCTGACCGCTGTCACGATCTCAACTAGCGACGCTTCCTTCACGTCCTGGCTGGTCTTGGTGAGACCACCCGGGTACACGCAGTTTCCATAGTAGCCATCCACTGAAGGCAGCACATCGTTCAGCAGGTGGCGCGTGCCGGCTGCGAAACCTAGGCGAACCTCAGCCTCGGGTGCAAATCCAATCGCCAAGGCACGGCATTTGAAGATCATGGCGGTGACCACATCGAAAGTGGAGCATTTCTGGCTGGTCTCACTCGCGACCTGGTCCTTGACACGCTTGATGCTGTCAAGAGAGATCTCGACCACTGACTTCTCAAAGTTAAACGCGGTGAACGACGGTGGTGGTCCAAGAGGTGGCTTAGGAGGGTTGGGAATGGCATCACGGGACCAGATTGGCTTAAGTGACGGCTCAGGGAGCCCTCGTGCCATCTCACCAACTGCTTTCAGAAACTGGGCTGCACCCTGCCCGTCAAACACCAGGTGACTGAAGCAAATCCCCACAGCGAATCCACCGCAGGTGAACTTCGTAATCTGAACATAGAGAAATATAAATATTTGATCATTCGAGACACTACGCATGTAAATCCACTACTACAATCATAGGACATATGACCAATATGTAACATAGTTACTTAGTACTGAAACAACGTGATCTGAGCAAATAGTGTATTTACCAAAGAAAAGAAAAAACTTAAATTGTGCCTCTTGCCTCTGATATGGTACTTTTCAGTTTTCACTTCAGCCACAACAAATTGATTAAATGGAAATAATTTAAGATACTTGGTATGTACCAAGTTTTCACTGAAGCACCATAGTATTCATAGAGCACTGATGGGACAATACAGTATAATTCCATTACAATGGAAATGCATGCACGATGCATAAACTTGAAGCGCTGATAGAATAAGCACAATGATAGTTGTGGACTGCATAATCTGAGGTATCCAGATCTTCATTCAATCATTACAAGGTCCAGAGTTCAGAGTAAAAGCATGTCACAATTGTGCTTGTTCTTATGCTAAAAAAGAATGCTATTTTGTCTATTTGTCAAACGGGTAGTCTGATGAAAGCTAGAAATCTGGCTGGATCTGCCGCAAGTCAATAAGGTAGGCAGCAAGAATAGCAGAACATAAATCAATACTACTTGACAGGAACCTAGATCACCCCACCTACTCCCGGTATAATCCTGTAAAGAGCTCTCTACCAAGTTTGAAGAGAAGCTTGCCAGAGATCTCTGGGGCGATGGTCGATGGATCTCAACGGGTTGCAGCTTAGATCAACTCATGACCATCACTTCGTCGCATGCACGTTTGGAACTTCCCTAGACAATCGTAAAGCTGATTATTCGTTAACGGTGGTCCGTGATTTACATGGTCAGTCTAGCAATAAATAAATCAGAGCACTTTGTTGACGCCATTGCTACTGTCAATTTATCACTGAACGCCATTCCTAGATTTCCCAGTCAACGAAGTTGGTGGCCACCAACTTCACCCTACAGATCCAAAACCCCTATCCTCCATAGGATTCAGATCCAAACCAGCTTGTGTGGAGCAATGAAGTGCGGAATGCAGGTGAAGAGCCTGGGGTGAGCGAATGGAATCTGACCTGCGCGAGGAGCACGGTGTCCTCGAGGCGCACGTCGGCGGGCGGGCGCGGGAGCAGCTCCTCCTTGGGGATGGAGAGCGGGCGCTCGAGGTTACGCGCCTCCTCGAGCGAGCAGCTGGCGTCGGCCTCCACGAACCACACCCCTTCCCCGGTGCACTCCACCTCGGGCTCCCCATGGACGGGCTCCGCGATGCGGCCAGCGACCGGGTAGTAGTGCACGAGCGCCTTGGCGAAGCCTTCGCGCATGGTGGCGACAGAGGCGGCCTGGTCCCGCGGCGCGTCGGCGGGGAAGACCTGGATGAAGTCGACGGAGACGCGGACGGCGGCGGTCTTGTCGATGGAGGAGAGCGGGAGGGAGCCACCCGGGGTGGGACCCGCCGGCGGGATCAGGGACGGAGCCGACTTGGTGACGGTGGGTGCCATGGTGGATCGCCGGAGTCGGGGAAGAGGAGGATGCGTGCGTGTGGGTGGCGCGGGAGCGGAGGGATTGATTGAGTTTGGTGCGGGAGCGGTGTGTCCAGTTTATTGACTTTGAGGAGGTTGTTGACAACGACCAACGACTTTTGGTAGAAAATAATTTTACGAGATCTGGTCCACAAATTCTGTAGGGGTGTGTTTGTTAGCCCACGGTGATCAACCAGGTTATGGGGATGCAAATTTCATCCATTTGGTTCTCTGTCCCTGTTCATGCATGACATGAATCTTAAAACAGCGTCGGGCCAGACCCGATAGGAATGGCCGAATCGGCCGTTTCCACTGAGTCATCCTCGCGTGCTCTGTTTCTGGTGCAGCGATGGGGAACACGGAGCCGAGTTCGTCCGACCTTGAGGATGGCGCGAGCTCGTGCGCGCAGGCGAAAAAACGACGGGACAAATTTCGGTCACCGCCCACCAATTTCGCTCGCCTATTTCACCCCCTCCGCCTCTCCGTCGGAACTCCCGCCACCATTTCCTCCCTTCAATCTCTCCCCTTTGCAGGTTTTTCACTGAGGAGCAAGTAAGCGGGCGCCTACTCCTCCTGCGGTCGGACCTGGTAGTCGGCGGCAAACCGTCTTCGTCCTCTTCTCCGAGATGTCATACTCCTCCTCCTCCGCCTCCGTTGCTTCCCCGGCTGTATGTAAGTCCTCCGCCTCCGTTGCTACTTGATGGTGTATGTAGAGTTGGGTGGTGCCCCAAGCGAAGACGTGGATGTAGCGAGTAGCAGTTTTCACTTAATTAAGAACCGAGGTTTAATCGAACCAGTAGGACTTTCAAATCAACGTCAACGATCTTTGGCGCTTAACCGTCGACGAACGTGGACCTGCACACACTCAACCAATTACTTTGCCCCCAACGGCAGGAAGGTTGTCAATCTTCCCGGCCTGCTGAAAACAAAGCGGTTAAACGTATAGTGTTGTGAAATTAATTTATGGAAACGGGCCAGCGAGCAAATGATTATGGAAAGTAAGTAAACGAGGTTGTAAACAATGTAAAAATATGGACCGGGGGTCATAGATTCACTAGTGGTGTCTCTGAAATAAATAAAATACTCATATGAAGGGTGAACGAATTACAGTTGGGCATTTGATAAGATTATGACACAAACATAATCTAGCTATATCAAAGTGTTCATGGTAATATTCATGTGGGCATCGCATGTCACCCATCGGTATTAAGTTGCAAGCAACAGATATTTGCATTAAGTAAAGTGTATAATGTAAGCAATATTCATAATCATAAAGATATAAACACCACTGTGTTAGTCGCAACAGCACACCCTCATCGTTAGACATTTCTGTCATTCGTGACCAGGCACAAGAGGGGGCATGAAACAACTATCTAGTATAAATATTCTCTCTTAGAGACATAAGTAATCACTTGGCCAAAACAACCACACATATCGGTGAGCATGCAAGAACATAAATTAACATATAAGAATCATGCACAATCTGATCATAACTTCATAATCCATCGGATACCAACAAACACATCATATAACATTACAAATAGTCGATCTTGATCATGTAGGACAGCTCACAAGATCATAAACATGAAGCACAAGGGAGAGAGACAACCATCAAGCTACTGCCATGGACCCGTAGTACAAGGTGGAACTACTCACGCATCATCCCGGCGGAAGGCATGGCGATGTAGAGCCCTCCGAGATCGATCTCCCCTCCGGAAGCATGTCGGGATCAGTTTCAGAATCTCCCCGGATTAGTTTTCGAGGTGGAGGCGGCTTCGGGTGGAGTTCTGGAATATAATCGTCGCCCCCGACGAAATTAGGTTTTTTGTGATTTTATAGGCGTCAAGGGGGGCCGAGGCGGTGCTCAGAGTGCAGGGGCGGGCCCCACCCGCGGGTCCAGGTGGGACTGCGGCTAGGGGTCGCCCCTGGCCCCTGGGTGGCCCCCCAGGTCGCCATTCGGTCTCCAACTTCGTCGTGGTTAGGGGTGATTATTTTAACCGAAGACCGAACCACCGAACCGAAAGAACCAGGACCGAAGCCGAATAGACCGAAACCCAAAAAAAGATAGTAAATTCGGTCAGGATCTCTAGAAAACCGAAATTGATTCGGCTAGTTTGGTTTCAATCCGTGAGAAACCGAAAAGACCAGAAAACCCAGAAAATTCCGTAACGTGCAAACTCCACGTATTCAGCCCACAGCAGCCCACTCGTCAATTTGTCCACACATGTCCATATAGACCTTTAGGAGGGCAGCCCTTTAGTCTGCACGCACGCACACCACCAGGCCTACAAGTAAACATGAGAATGGTTTTCGTTTAACCGGTTGTATTGGTTCAGTTTATGCATGTGGGGCTCTTCGGTTTGGGTGCTAGTGGGTTTGATCTGTGAACAGTTCGGTTCAGTTCGGTTTCCTATGAAAAATAGGTGGGTGTGGTCAGGTATGGGCTCCAACCGTTCATTTCCAAACAGGCCCAACCCATGGTTCCAAACTGGTTCCTGAGATTGGTTAGTGCTTCGTAGGTTTGCTCGACTGCTTCGTCTTTCCCCGTTCCCGCAGCTGCCGCCGCTCCTCTTGCGGCTCGCCATCCGTGCCCCCACGACGCTGAGCAGCCGCAACGCCGGCCGCGCGCGTGCACGATGCCACTGAGGTCTACGTCCGGACTTCCACTCTCCTTCCTCTCGTCGCTCACTCGCCCTTCCCCAGCCGAGCCACCGTTGCCGCCGCCGCATCGACCTCTCCGTCTCCGCTATCTCCACACGCCTACCGGGACCAGGAGCGCCGCCCAAACACCTAGGGGCTCGGAACTCATATGGTCCCGCCGCGACACAGGCCCGCCCAGTCCGATTTGCTCCGCCGGGGCACATTCATCGCGATTCTCCGCCAATCGGTGCGCTTCGGGTTTGAGCCACCGCATCCCGCCCTTAGCTCCTGAGAACTCCGGCGTTCGAGATGGACGACGGCGGGGGCGGCAGCAGTCCGGATGGAGCTCCGGTCAGGGAAGACGACGGCATCTGGTTCATCTTTGGGGAGGACGTTGCAGTCCGAACGGACGACGACGACGGCGGCAGCAGCTTCGACATGTCGCTCCTGGAGCTCCAGGTCTTCAGGGACGTCTTCTCAAGGGCGTGCTCACCTGCTGCGCCGATGGAGGCTGCAGGGTTCACCGGCAGTGGTGGCGGGAGGCGTTTCAAGGTGGCCAAGACGTCGCTGCTTCCGGGCGCCTGCTTTGCCCCGCACCAACTCATTTGCTTTAACAGTTCTCGACCCACAGTTAAAGACTTGGTTTAGTTCGGTCTGGGCAAAAATTCTAGCAGGTTTGGTTTTGGTCAGGCTGAAGTAAATACCAAATAGTTTTAGTTTAGGTTCGGCTGCCACTGCAGCTCGCATATGGTTGAGGTATGGTTTAGTTGTCAACCCATTCTCAGCAGCGCCTACAAGCCACACTTATCCAGTCGCTCCCAAGGCATGGCGGCCGCCAGCCAAGCGATGAGGAAATTCTCGATCGCTAGATCCCGGCGACCAGCTCTGCCGTCGTAGCATCTGCTCCCTCTCCTCTTAGTTCCCGTCCACAGCGACATCCTCCGCCACAAAGTTCAACTAGCGCTCCATCCCGGTTGACCGCCATCGCGTCGGACGTTCTTTGCGAGCGGCCGCCGGCGAGCGGCGCCCAGCTCTCTCCGAGCAGCTGCTACATCTCAACAGATGCACTTCTGAATCTGCTTGAGTGATGCCCTTAGGGTCAGCTGCATCTGCTTGAGTGATTTTTTTCCATGCATGGAGCCATCGAGCCATGGTGCCATGTTCCATTTTATTTCGATCGGTTGTTTCGGTTACAAACCGAGGACCGAACCGAGATATCCGTGCACCGAATCCTCGGTTAGCTGAATGGTAGGAAACCGATCGGTCAACATTTTCTAAAAACCAAAATATTTTCCGAACTGATCAGTTCGGTTAGACCGAACGTCCAGCCCTAGTCGTGGTGAATAAAAAATCTCTTTAAATTTTGGTGCCGTTCCGAGAATATTTGCATAAATGGATTTTCTAAAGTAGAAAACAGCAAAAACAGGGAACTGGCACTGGACATCTTGTCAATAAGTTAGTCCGACAAAAAGCCTAAAAATGATATAATAAGATAGTAAAAACATGTAACAATGGCATATAACTAGCATGGATCAATCAAAAATTATAGATACGTTTGACACGTATCACTACTCTAGATCTGGTAGTATGTGGTACATCTGAGTAGATCTTAGGTTCGTGCGTAGCTCCTGATGCAGTAGTTCTTCGATCTTTTAGTCCATGCTTAACTCCTGCTGTGGTAGTTCTTTGATCTTGTACATCATGCTTAGTTGTTGATACGGTACTTCTTTGATCTTGTAGTCCATGCTTAGCTACGGATGCGGTAGTTCATTGATCTAGTACAAGCCTACCTCTTGATGCGCTTCATCTGTGTTCATTGACCCGAGATAACCTCTATAGGATCCTGATATTTCCGCTACGTTTATGTTGCCTTTACCCGCGAAGCCGATGCGATACATACCGACGCCTGATGGGTTCATTGCAGTGCAAAGGGAAAAGGCGCCTGATGGGTTCCTCGCACTGCAAAGGGCTAAGAACATGCCAAAGAAGTGCCCAGCTGCTTTGTCTACCTTCGTCCTCACTAGGATGACTGAACTCATCAAGAATGGGCTCGATATTGAGAGGGGAATCAAAGACAAGAATTTGGACAGGATTTATAAAGATGTTCTCCTTTTCTGCAATGCCAAGGTGACCAACACCCAGTGTACAATCATCTCAGGAAGTGAAAGAACAAGTGGACACATCTCCGCAATTTGGCACAAGTTGAAGGAGTGGAATGGCGTGAGGAGTCAAGCACTTTCTTCATGGGCGATACGACATTCCTCAAACATGTGACCATAAGCTTCCGCAATTCAGCTTATTCAGTTCTTCATACTCTCTACTTCATGTGTCCCGTGATAAGAGTTCTATCATTTTAGGTTCACCCCAAGGACGAATGTTTCATCAACACGCCAATTGAGAACTATGACCAGATGAAGATCATATTCGGCAAACCGCATGTACAGAATCCTCTCGCGGTCAACACGCTCCAGCTTGCTCTTAGCTACCTCATGGATCATGAAGAGGAGCGTGTCGCCTGTCTTGCCGGGAATGAGCAAGACAGGAAGAAGTGGTACTACTCCTACTATCGCGCCCTCTTCCGGGCGATGGGGTGATGATGTTGTAGCTGCCTATGTGCTTGCTGTCATGCCCTCTATTATGTCCCCTAGTATGTAGAACTTCCTAAACCTGATGGCAGAGTTGTATATTTTGCGAGGCGGTATACTAAACCCCTCAGATGATGAACTTGTGGTGCATCACCAGCAGTTCTTATGGAATTTGTGATGCACCAGCTATTTTGCTAAATAGTAAGGGCATGTTTTAGATCAAGCATATGGTTCCCTAGAACATTGTTGGTAACTTTGATATATATGTTCACCACTCGGACAACTTGGTAACCACATCATGGCAATTGCACATAACCAAACACCATGAAATTAGCTATGTGGAACACACACACATGGAACCTGTTATTTTATAGTGATCCAAATTTATATAAAGAGCAGCTGGGTTCTGACGGAGTGAGCGAGGCCTCGCCGGGAGGCTGGACGAAGAGGCAGGAGGCCCGCCGGGGGTGCGGGGGCACTGCCCACGTGGTACGGTACGAGTTGTTACCGTTTTGGAGTTGGATTCACCTGTTACCGACCTATTAGGTCAGGACCGCCTATAAGTACCTCTTGTAAGCCGCCGCACGGGATAAGCCACATATTGTAAATCCCGGCGCATTTGTAACCTCACCCAAAATAGTGAAGTATTGCTGGCTGGCGCCCGTGGTTTTTTCTCTTCCTTGTTGGAAGGGTTTTCCACGTTAAAATCTCGTGTCCCCGTTGGTTTGATCTTGTTTAATTTCGTCGTTGTTTTGCTATCACTTGTAACAAGTGGTATCAGAGCCTTGGTTTCAGATTAGGGTTTTGCGATGGCATCGATGAAGTTTGATCTACCATTGCTGGACTACAAGACGAGGTTTTCTCTGTGGCAAGTCAAGATGCGTATGATTCTATCGTAGGCTTCGGATCTTGATGAGACGTTGGATGCGTTCAGAAAGAAGGACGCGAAGGAGTGGTCTCCTGAGGAAAAGCGCAAGGATCGTAAGGCTTTGTCATTAATTCAACTTCATCTATCTAATGATATCTTGCAAGAGGTGCTGCAGGAGAAATCCGTGGCAGCGTTGTGGGCCAAGCTAGAATCGATCTGCATGTCCAAGGATCTAACTAGCAAGATGCACGTGAAGATGAAGTTGTTCTCGCACAAGATGCAAGAAGGTGGTTCTGTGATGAACCACTTGTCGATCTTCAAGGAGACCGTGGCCGACCTAGTGTCGATGGAGGTAAAATATGATGATGAAGATTTAACTCTTCTGTTGTTATGTTCGCTGCCTAGTTCCTTTACAAATCTGCGAGATACCATATTGTTGAGCCGCGATGATCTAACCCTCGCGGAAGTATGTGAGGCCCTGCAGAACAGGGAAAAGATGAAAGGTATGGTGCAGACTGACGCATCATCCTCCAAGGACGATGCATTGCAGGTTCGAGGCAGACCTGAGCAGCGAGATAAGAGTAGAGGCCGTTCAAAGTCCAAAGGACGAGACAAGTTCTGCAGGTATTGTAAGAAAACTAATCACACTATTGATGATTACTGGAAGGTGCAGAACAAGGAGAAAAGGAACAATACTTACCAACCTAAGAATAAATCTGACGGTAATGGTAATGATAAGGTTGTTGTTGTTGCTGGTGATAATAGTTCTGATGGTGAATTCTTAGCTGTTTTTGCTGCATGTGTTACCCGTGATGATGAGTGGATTCTTGATACTACTTGTTCGTTTCATATTTGCTGTAACAAAGATTGGTTCAGTTCTTATGAGATTGTGCAGACTGGAGATTTCGTGCGTGTGGGGAACGACAACAAATGTCACATTGTTGGTGTTGGATCTGTTCAAGTCAAGACCCATGATGGGATGACACGCACGCTGACGGGAGTGAAACACATACCATCCATGGCGAGAAACTTGATCTCGCTGAGTACCCTTCACTGTGACGGGTACAAGTATGCCGGAGGGAATAAACGCCTGAAGGTATCGAAAGGTTCTCTTATTGTTATGGTTGGTCATATGAATTCTGCCAAGTTATATATTTTTAGAGGTAGCACTTTGTCTGGTACTGCTGCTGTTATTACTAATGATGATCTAAGTACAACTAACCTTTGGCATAAGAGACTTGGACACATGAGTGAACTTGGTATGGTAGAATTGGTCAAGAGAGAACTGCTGAAGGACTGCAATATGAGTAAGTTGCCGTTCTGTGAACACTGCGTGTATGGTAAGTATAAGAGAGTTAAGTTCAATGCTTCCGTTCATACCACTAAAGGTACATTAGATTATGTACATGCTGATTTGTGGGGGCCTTCACGTAAGCCCTCTTATGCTGGTGCTCGTTATATGCTTACTATCATTGATGATTACTCTAGAAGAGTTTGGCCTTATTTCTTGAAAACTAAAGATGATACTTTTGCTGCTTTTAAAGAGTGGAAAGTTATGATTGAAAGACAAACTGAGAGGAAGGTGAAGTTGCTTCGTACTGACAATGGTGGCGAATTTTGTTCGCATGTTTTTGATGATTATTGTGCGCAGGAAGGCATTGTCAGGCATCACACCATCCCGTATACGCCTCAGCAGAATGGTGTAGCCGAGCGGATGAACAGGACAATCATCTCCAAGGCTCGCTGCATGTTGTCCAACGCCCACATGAACAGGCGTTTTTGGGCTGAGGCTGCCAACACCACCTGCTACTTGATAAACAGGTCACCGTCCATCCTGCTTGACAAGAAAACTCCGATTGAGGTATGGTATGGTGAGCCGGCTAATTATTCACAGTTGAAAGTTTTTTGGTTGCACTGCCTATGCTCATGTTGATAATGGAAAGTTAGAACCTAGAGTTGTTAAGTGCTTGTTTCTTGGTTATGGTTCCGGAGTTGTGGAATCCGGAAACCAAAAAGACTTTTTTCAGCCGGAGTGTTGTTTTTAATGAATCTGTTATGTATCAGGACAGTTTGTTGACTGATGTTGTGCCAGATTCTTCTGATGAGGATAAACCACAGGTTCGTTTGCAGGTGGAGCAGGTGGAGCACCTGGATGAGGAGGTAATAGAAACTGTTGATGAGGAGATTGTGCAAACCTCACCTCCTGTTTTGCAGCAACCGTCGATTGCTGCTGATCGTCCAAGGAGAAACATTGTCCCCCCTAACCGATTAATTGAAGAATGCGATGTTGTTTATTTTGCTCTGAGTTGTGCTGAACAGGTGGAGCATGATGCTGAACCAGCTACATACACTGAAGCTATTGCTTCGGTTGATCGTGACAAGTGGATTGGTGCAATGCACAAGGAGATGCAATCACTTGAGAAGAATGGCACATGGGATGTTGTGCGGTTGCCTAAACAAAAAAAGGCCGTCAGCTGCAAGTGGATCTTTAAAAGAAAGGAAGGTTTGTCTCCTAATGAGCCTCCAAGGTTTAAGGTAAGGTTAATAGCTAAAGGTTTCAGCCAGATTCCCGGTGTGGATTATAATGATGTGTTCTCCCCGGTTGTCAAGTATACTTCTATTCGTACATTCTTCAGTATTGTTGTTGTGCATGATCTTGAGCTTGAGCAGTTAGATGTGAAGACTGCATTTTTGCATGGAGAACTTGAGGAGGAGATATACATGGACCAACCAGAAGGGTTTATAGTGCCTGGTTAGGAGGATTTCGTATGCAAGCTAAAGAAGTCCCTTTACGGTTTGAAACAGTCTCCTCGACAGTGGTATAAAAGGTTTGATTTTTTATGATGTCGCATGGCTTTAAGAGGTCTGAATATGATAGTTGTGTGTACATTAAATTTGTTGATGAATCGCCTATATACTTGTTGCTATATGTTGATGATATGTTTATGTATCTAGCATATTTAGTTTTAGTTATGCATGTAGCTTAGCTAATGAGTCAAGGCCGTGAGAATCGGCAGGATGTGTGAGGGGCTGGAGCAGTGGATGAGTCAGTTAGAGCTGAGCAGAATTAACTGGTTTGTTAGCTGCATGTGCATGTGTTAACCGAGTCGTGTGGTAGTGGCCTGTGTGCGTGAGTGGACTAGCTAGGTGGTGTTAGTGGGCAGTATGGCGTCCAGCAGGTTGTGCCTATTTAAGTCCATGTAAGTGTCTTGTTTACTCAATAGAATACAGAAGAGAAAATTCGTGGCTGTGTGAGGCAGTACGAGACCAAACTCTGTGTCTTGTGATCCTGTTCGTGAGCGAGCTGTGAGAGGCAGCTGAAACTACATCACGATTTTACGATGTGCACAAATTAGGATGGAATATTCCAATACTATAAATATCTTGTCTGAGTAAGATGCCAGTGTATTTCTATACGTGACAACAAAGACCGGACGAAAATATTGTTCAATGAAGCACAGACTCCTTCGAGTAAGGCTGTAAGGGCATGTCCAGCCCCCCCCCCCCCCCCCCCCCCCAAAAGCCCCCCATGACCCCTTTTTTCCGCCAGCGGAAGTTTTTGGCCGAAAAGTCATCCGACGTTCTATCGGGGGCGATTGGGGACGCCGACAGAAGAAAAGGGCGCGTGGGTCAGCTCTATCGGCGGAAGAAAAAGGACGCTGAGGGCAGAATTGAGGGCGCGACTGGGAACCGACGCCCCCACGCCGAAAAATTGCGCTAATACCCAAACGACCCATTTTAGTGCCCGTAAATCGTCTAGGGGGCACGCACGGCTGGAGATGCTCCAAGAGAGTTCTTTTCCATCGTAACAAACAAAGTTTCGGACTTATAATGTTCCTATCTAAAGCGCATCTTCTACACCCCTCACTTGTAATTTTCCATAATAAGTGAAAGGTTGAGAATTGAAATAGTAAAGAGCCCATTCACTTTTCCATTCTCAACCATCTATTTTCCATTAACCATGATAACCCTAAAAGGGTGCCATTCTAGATTTCTAATATCAGCCTCCCAATTTGAACAAAGAATTGCTGCAGCAACTCCTGCGTCTTCTTTTGACAACTTCTGCCTGCAAGCACTTGGAACTGATCTCATATCAAGCTCCTCATCATTTTGATGCCTATAGAGTAGCTTGGCCAGTTCTAGAATGTTCAAAGTACTGCAGAGCCCGTACCAGACCAGAAGGAGAATGAAGTCGAGATGGTGTGCAAGAATACAGGTAATCATAAACAGCATCACAATATCACATAACAAGCATGGTACTCCTGGACAGACGCTTAATCAATCAGGTAACTTTACATGCATCAGCTCCTGCCATCATCTTGCAACACATCGTTGCCTGCTCTTTCCATATAAGCAAAGTTTGAACATGTGATTCCATAGCACCCATTTCATCATAATTGTCTTGTATCTCCTCACTAGGTTCATCTATTTTCTTTTTGTTTCAGTCTTGCTGAGCAGGCACAAGCTTCATTTCTACCAGTTTGCCCTCAAGCTGATTCATCTAACTCAAGTTTTGGCTTGGCATTCAGTTGCTGTTCAAACATGTGAATCTTATCAAAGGGCGACTTGTTTATCCCTCTGCATTGTAAGTACAGTAATAAATTATTCACATATTCACATAACTTGACTTGTCACAAACTTGAACACACCGAGATACAAAGGGCCTAACCTTGTGTTCTTCTACAAGCTTCAGTATACTTTCTTGATTCTTCCTCTACATTTTTTCCATATTCCGCATTGTAAGAAACTCTTTTTTTAACAAAACAAAAAACTGTATTCGTAATAGTAATGTACCAAACAAGAAATCTCTTGGGAGCTATAGAAGGAAATCTTGAATTACTGGAGCTTGAGGTGGAACATCAGGCTGAGTACTAGATCTTTTTCTGTGCTTATGTTCTCCTCGACGACGCCCACCCGTACCAGAGGTTTTATGCTTTCTTGCTTCTTTCCCATCACTATCAGGAAGGACTGTACTCTTCTCTTTATCATAATCCTGATGCTTACTTGAACTTGAAGTAGGATGGCTTCCAATATCAGCATCTATGTTCAGTGTCCATTGGGAACTAGATTCCCCAGTGTCCATTTTGTTTCCCATTCTTTCGGAGGACTTATCTGAAGCCTTCAGTGAAGATAATGACTTGGCATCTCTACCCATGAGCACCCTACCGGCAGCGCCAGACAACGAGTTTTCCTTTGGAACATTCACGCTAGCCACCATAGCACTAAGGAAATCTTCGCCATCCAGTTTCACTACTTTTGGTCTGGAATTCATGGATTTCAATTTTTTCCCATCAGATACAGGCTTGACAGTCTCTGATATATCCTTCGTCATGCTTCCATTATCAGCAGATAGCAGAGGATCATTCGCATGAGGGTAATTATTTGCATCACTCTCAGCCTTTTCTGTTGGGAGATAGTACATCCTATGCCGTCTACGATGCTCAAAAAGAAGAGAAGATGAACCAACTGACGCTGCAGGCTCATCTCTAGACTCTACAGAAGGATTGTTGTGAGAGCAGAAAAAGATTGAAGTTGGCGGAGTAGTGTCATCTTCACTTACAATGTCAGCAAGTTCAGCAAGATTTTCATTCAAGACAAGATCCTCAGGAGACAAGGGAGGAGAGTGTCGAGATGGCTCTCGCGCTCGGGTTTGGCGACTCCGAAGGCGACTCCGACGGCGACTGGTGCGTCGTGCGGCGGAGGGGCTCTCGCGCCTGGCGCAAGGGGCGTCGGGGCGCCGCCGCGGGGGCGGGCCCGGGTTCGCGGGATGCGGGGCGCTCGTGCGCTGGGAGCAGCCATGGGGGCTCGCCCCGGGCCGAGGCCGCCGTCGTGTCCTTCGGCGATTTCCTTCCGTCGGTGCTGTTTCCTGGGGTGGAGTCAGCTGCGGCGGCGCGGTGTCGCTCCCCTGGTCCGGCGGGTGGGCTGCCGGGGCCGGGGTCGCCGCCGGGCTGTGCTGCGCCTCCGGTGCGGGTGGCGGCGCCACCCGGGCCGGCGGACTTCCCTCCGCTCTCCCGCCCGTGTGGGTCGGTGGGGGATGCGGCTGCGGCGGCTGCTGGGGCAGCTCGTGGTGAGTTCTTGGTGGGTGTGCTCCGTGTCCCGCTCGCTGGGAGCTGGCCGGTGGCGCCGGCGCCGTCGCTGGGATCCCCGCTAGGGTTTCCGTCGGAGGGGACGGTGCTGGTGGGCCTGGCCGGGGATGCTGGGCCTGTTGGGCCGCGCTGTGGTGCCGTTTCGCCAGTGGGCCAGTCTGCGCGGGGACCCTCATTGGTGGATGTCGCGGTGGGCCTGCTGCCCCTTTCCGAAGGGGTTTCTTCGGAGGCCCAGTCCGTGGAGGCCCAGTTTTCAGCCACGTCCGGGGGGCGTCGTCCTATAACTGGAGGTGGGTTCCCGCAGGAACCCTAGATCGACAGCTAGGTTTTCCAGCCTCCTTCTCTGACCTCCGCCGCCATCTTCCTCGTCTCTTCTCTGGGCGCTCCTCCTCCTCCGCCATGGATCGCGACCGTCTTGAGAGGGAGCGCCGCCTCAAGCGTCCAGCTGCGGATCTGGAGAGGGGGAACGACCGCGCTAGGGAGCGTGATCTCCGCCCTCACCTGGACCGGGAGCAAGAGCGGAGGATGCAACGGGATCGTTAGGCTGCGGCGGCGCGTCAACGGGAGCAAGATCGTCGCGAGGAAGAGCGTCTCCGGGCGCAGATGCTTCAAAACCCGCGTGGGCGTGACGCGGGCCGTGGAGATCAGTGGAGGGAGGATGGCCCTCTGCCTCCTCCTCCGCCTCCTCCGGCGAGGGGGGCCTCGTCCGGGGCGGCGGCCAATGCTAACCTGACATGCTACAAGTGTGGGAAGCCGGGCCATGTGCAAGCGGGTTGCACGGAGGAGGCCTACTGCGTCAAGTGCGACAGGAAAGGCCACGTTTCGGCGCTATGCCCGGGGGCGGACAAGTTGCCGAAACCCATCTGGGTGGGCTATGGCAATGAAGAACGGGGGTTCTTTCATGTGGCCATCCCGGAAGATAGATTGAAGAAGCCGACCTCGAATGTGGCGATGGTGACAGTGGAGAAGGGAAATTTCACGGCGGAAGAACTTGAGGAGGAATTTAAGGAGCTCGCTGACGAGAACTGGAACTGGCAAGTTCGTAAGCTAAATCAAACGGAATTCACCCTCGTGTTCCCCTCTAAGGAACTGCTGCGCATGGCTAGCCGCGGGGGCGGCATAGCCCTTCCAATTACTGAGTATCGGGCCTCGGTGTCGGAGGTGCTGGGTGATCCTCTGGCATCCGAGGCGCTGGAGGTGCTGTGGGTCAAGCTAAAGGGTGTGCCGGAGCCGTTGTGAGAGGAGAAGGTGCTCTTGGGTTGCACCTTGGAAATTGGGACCCCTCTGGAGGTGGATTTGTTGTCTCTCCCCGACCCTTTGGCCCCGATTCGGATGAAGTTTGGGTGCAGGAAGCCCGTCGTGCTCAAGCCCTTCATAACCGTGTTCGTCAACCTTCAAGGATACAAGATCGATGTCGAGAGGGTGGACTTGGTTTCTTCCTCTGGGGTGGGACCGGTGCTTCCCCCTCCCCCCCGCCTCCCCCGCGTGATGATGAGGTGGACGACAGTTCGGACGGTGACGATGACTACCACAGAAAGAGGAGGAAGAGAAACTCTAGCTCTGAGGTGCAATCTGCTAAAGGGGGTAAGGGACTCCCGGTTCCGGTGGATGGGACGGCGCCTCCGCGCTCTGCTTCGCTGGCCCTCGGCTGTAGTGAGGAGCTGGAGCCTGCCCCAACCTCTCAGGCTGCTGCGGATTACGACCTCCCCGTCATCCCTGAGCTCCCGAAGACTATGTTCTCTCAGTATGGCTCCAACTTCACCCCGGATGGCAATGTCTTCAAGACCCTGGGGGAGGTGGTTCAGGCGGTCTCCCAGTCTGGCAAGTCTCTGGCGCATTCCACTTCCATCTCAGAGGCCCCCCCCAACTCCAACCTCAGCGACCTCCTCTCGTCGCCGGTGGGGGCCGGTGGGGGGGATACTGAGGAGGCAGATTCAGCTCGTGCCCGGGAGTGGCGCAGCAAGCGCAACCAGGATCGTCCTTCCCTCCGCCTGGGTCAAGATTGGGCCAAGGCCTCTGCCTCTGCCGCGGCTCCCGCTGTGCCGGCGACAGCTCCAGGCGTTCTGCTGGGCGACCTACGCTCCGCTCCGGTGGTCCCCGGGCTGGATGCGCCGGTCGCTCGGGGCCTCCGCTCTAAAGCTACTCCGGTGGAGACCATTCGTCGCAGTG
Organism: Puccinellia tenuiflora; assembly: GCA_012064385.1. Lineage (NCBI taxonomy): Eukaryota > Viridiplantae > Streptophyta > Magnoliopsida > Poales > Poaceae > Puccinellia > Puccinellia tenuiflora. The sequence continues at coordinate 267,167 of QRDG01000752.1, forward strand.
CTCGCTCCGCTGGGGACGACGCCGCGCCAATCCTGGACAGGGCGGTGCGCCTTGCTGCTGACAAGAACAATCCCTCTGCTACGCCGGCCTCTACCTCCAAGAATCCAACCAAAGGTCCGACCACTGATCCCATCTTCGCCATTTTACAAGATTTGCCGGATGCCCATCTGCTTGCGGTGGCGTCCGATTGTTGTGTTGCTTTCACTTCCTCCCAGGGTTCCCCGTCGGAAGCCCTCTCCCTTATTAGAGCCAAGGAACTTGCCCAAGTAGCGTTAGCTAATACCCGCGCCAGACTTGATATGGAAGCGAAGGAGTCGACTGCGACTCAGTGCCCCGAGGGGGGGCCTAGTCAGGTTCCCCATTCTGACGTCCCCGCGGTGGGGGCGCAGCAGAGTGAGTCCATGTCCGCCTCCCCTTCTCCGCCAAAAGCAACCATTAGGAAACGTTCGAAGTCTGTGGCGCCGCAGGGGCGACGCCCAGCAACCCGCCTAGCACGGGCTCAAGGTCTAGTTATCTAATGCGTATCTGTTTCTGGAATATCCGTGGGTTTGGCCGCAAGGGGCGGCGAACCCTCCTTAAAAACTTCCTTCGCAATCACAAGATCGACATTCTTTGCCTCCAAGAAACTATTAAAAGCGACTTCACAGACATCGAGCTTCAGGGTTTAGAAGTGGGGGAGAAATTTTTCTGGTGTTGGCTGCCCGCGGTTGGTCACTCTGGTGGCATGCTGGTAGGTCTTAGAGACAGTGCGTTTGAGGTGGAAAGTTCTGACAGGGGTCAGTACTTCCTTAGTGTTAATTTCCTTCACCGCGCGATCAACAAACCGTTAACCCTCATTGCCATTTATGGTCCGGCGAACCATTCTGCTTCATCGGCTTTCTTAGACGAGCTCTCGGCCAAGGTGGCGAGCTGCCGGTTTCCTATCATCATGGGCGGCGATTTTAATCTGATGCGAGGGGCCCAAGACAAGAACAATGATCGTATCAACTGGCCTCGCATTGACCTGTTCAACGCTCACATTGCTAGCTGGGCCCTTAAGGAGATGCCGCGATCAGGGGCGAGATTTACTTGGTCCAATAAGCAGCTTAATCCGGTCAGATGCGTACTGGACAGGGTGTTCATCGCACCTGTGCTGGAAGCTATCTTCCCCCTTGCTTCCCTTCAGGCCGAAACCAGCTTGGGTTCCGACCATACTCCACTCATCTTCGACTCCGGGGAAGAGGCCCCTATTCGTAGCAATCGTTTCTTTTTCGAGCTAGGCTGGTTTGAGGTTGAGGGTTTTTTAGAGCTTGTTATATCCAAGTGGCACCTTCTGGCCGGGGGGCAGGAGGTCGTGATATTATTGACTGGTGGAACCGCATGAGTGTGGGGCTTCGCCAATATCTCCGTGGTTGGAGCAAAAATCTGGGCAGGGAGGCCCGGACTTGTAAAGATGCTCTAGTGGCCCAGATCTCCGCGCTGGACCTGCAAGCTGACTCATCGGGGCTCGATGAGGAGGATTGGGCTTTCCGCTATCATCTGGAAGCCCAGCTCCTCCAAATCTTTAGGATGGAGGAAGAATATTGGCGTCAACGCGGTCGGGTACGGTGGGCGCTCCAGGGGGACGCCAACACCGCGTACTTTCACGCGGTAGCTAATGGCCGTCGTAGGAAATGTCTGATCTCTTCTCTTCAGTCTGAGTCGGGCACTATTAGGGATCCTCGTCTCATACAGGAGCACATCTACGGATATTACAGGGAGCTTCTCGGGACAGAGGCTCCTCGCAGTTTAGGGCTATCTGCGGATACCTGGGCTGAGGGAGCCCAGGTCTCTAATGCTGAAAACGAGGGGCTGTTACTCACTTTCTCTGAAGTAGAGCTGGAAGCAATCGTGATGGATATGAAGTCCAACACGGCACCGGGACCGGATGGGTTTCCGGTCTCGTTCTTCAAGAAATTCTGGCCACTGTGTAAGCTAGGGGTTCTTCACATTCTCAACGATTTCATTCTCGGTAGAATTGACATTTCCAGACTGAATTTTGGGGTTCTCTCGCTTATTCCTAAGATCCCGGGTGCGGATTCTATAACCCAATTCAGACCCATCGCTCTTATCAACGTCATATTCAAGATCATTTCCAAGGCTTTCGCCTCGCGGTTGGACCCAATAGCCAACAGGATTATCAGTCCCACGCAAACGGCTTTCATCAAGGGTCGGTTTATCCTCGATGGGGCGTTGGCCCTCATCGAAATCGTCCATGAACTCAAAACCAAAAATCAGGGCGGGATTCTCTTCAAGATCGACTTCGAGAAGGCGTACGATAGGGTAAACTGGTCTTTTCTCATTGAGGTCCTTTGTCGAAAAGGGTTCGACGCAGGATACATCCATAGAATTCAGCAGCTCGTCGCCGGGGGGCAGACGGCTATCTCAATCAACGGGGAAATGGGTCCTTTCTTCCGGAATAAACGAGGAGTTAGACAGGAGGACCCCCTCTCTCCTCTGCTTTTCAATTTTGTCGTCGAGGCCTTGTCGGCCATGCTCACGGCAGCAGGGGCTGCAGGGCATATTAAAGGGGTGGTCCCTCACTTGGTGCCTGGGGGTATCACCCACCTCCAATACGCGGATGACACCCTCATCCTTATTCAGAACGACGACATTTCTATTGCCAATCTGAAATTCCTGCTTCTTTGCTTTGAGGAGATGTCCGGCCTCAAGATAAACTTCCATAAGAGTGAGGCCATCATCCTGAACGAGGGCGTTCAGGAACAGCAGAGGGTGGCCAACATGCTTAACTGTAAGCTGGGATGTTTCCCCTTTATTTATCTGGGCATCCCCATTTCGGATCGCAAACTCACGGTGGAACAATGGAACTACCTCGTCAATAAGTTGGCTGCCAAGGTTGAGGTGTGGATGGGTAGGCTGCTTTCCTCGGGTGGAAGGTTTATCCTTACCAACTCATGCCTTGACGCGCTCCCAACCTACGTCATGGGCTTGTTCCTTCTGCAAGGATGGGGTGCACGCCAAATTAGACTCGATCCGGGCCAGGTTCTTTTGGGAGGGATCGGGTCCCTCTCGAAAGTACCACTGGCTGAACTGGCCAGCAGTTTGTAGACCAATGGAGTGTGGCGGGCTGGGCCTGGTTAACACTAAGACGATGAACACGGCGCTGATGTTAAAATGGATTTGGAAACTGTATCAAGAGGACGGCTCTATCTGGCATCTGATAGTTAAAGCTAAGTACCCAGAGGCGAACAACTTCCTTGCGAGCCCGGCTTCCGGGGGCTCCCCTTTTTGGCGCTCTCTGCACAAAATCAAGGCGCTCTTCAGACTGGGTGCGCGCCATGTGGTTGGCAACGGCGTCCGGACGCTGTTCTGGTATGATTGGTGGATCGGGGACGGTCCCCTCTCCCGTCTCTTCCCCCGCCTGTTCGAAATCTGTTCCGACCCTGCCATCTCCGTGGCGGAGGCATTTGCGCCTAACTCTGAGGGCATCGTCTTCCACCGTACCTTAGACCGGGAGAGAGCCGCTAGTTGGGAGGCTCTCACCATTCTAGTGGATTCGGTGGCCCTTCAGGATGATCCAGACAGGTTAGTTTGGGCATTGGAGCCCTCGGGCGTTTTCTCGGTGGCCTCCATGTATCGGCAACTGTCGCAAGGGGCGACGGTAGCCCATGCAAAGGACCTTTGGGGTGCCAGACTCCCACTTAAGATTAAAATCTTCTCGTGGCAACTTGTGCTTGATAGATTGCCAGCTGGTAAGCAGTTAGCAGACAGGCTTGGTTCCTCTGATGGCCATTGTGCTCTTTGCGGCGGGGTGGAGGACGCGACTCATATCTTCTTTGCTTGCCCTTTAGCTAGATTTGGTTGGAGTGCTGTGAGACAGTTGCTAGGGTGCAACTGGTCCCCGGCAAATTTTCCTCAGTTCCATGCGCTTCTTCAACCGCTGCTGGGGCAGCACCGTAGACTATGCTGGATTATTGTTTGCTCCATGTTCTGGGCTCTGTGGCTTACAAGAAATAAATTGACTATTGAACACAAAGTGCTGCGCCATCCTGCTGATCTGCTCTTCAAAATGTTGATGTTCATACAGTGCTGGGCAAGATTATCCAAGGATTGGGATCAGGTGGCGCTCCTGGAGATGGCGGGCGAGCTTAGGGCCATCTACGCTTCCCTCGCGCCTAGTAGTGCTTCGTGAGATGTGTTGCTGCTGCTGTGTGTGTTATCTAGCTCCGGTTTGTTGAGGGGAGCCGGCCCCATGTTGGAACCTTCCTTCTCTTTGTGTGCGTTTTAGGCTAAGCTGTGATGCCCAGCTCGTGTGTGTTGTATGGTGGTCGTTGTATGGCAGACTCTTGTTTTGCTTTATTAATTTAAAGCAGGGCCTAAAGCCTTTTATCTAAAAACAAGATCCTCAGGAAGGGAAATTTTCTTCTGTGCGTTCACATAAACAGGGCTTAATTCTTGAGAGAATACTATTTGCATACTCTTAACAAGCTCCTTGACCCGGTTATGCTTGTTATGATCACCAACCTTCCTTCCCTTCAACTCCTGAATCTCTCTTAGCAAATGGACGAAACCCATCAGGTTGCGTGCCCTCTCCAGGACCTCAACTTCCTTGCACTGAACAAGTGGCCCAACTGTTATTTCAATCAAGTTAATCATGTAAACTATCGATTTGTGCGAAAAAGGGTCCTTCTCCCTTGTGCCTGGCATAACAATTTGCTCTTCCTCATGTCTAATTTCAGCTTCACTTCCCCTGCTAACAGTTTGGTCAACCGCTAATTCATCAAACACAAGATCCAACCCCTTGCTTGAATCATTCAACCTCTCGACATATAAATTGCAACAAAAGGTGATCACTTTAAGTACTGCCTGGATGTAGACGGCTCTCACTAACATTGGCAGGAGGCTAGTCCTTGGCTGGGATAGTGCCTCAACAAGCTCAACAGGATCCTTGCTGCAATCTATATACTCACCAGAGACGAATGCAGCAGCAGAAAGAACAGGGAAAAGGAGGTTGTTGCCGAGCAAAGCAGGGTCAATTAGGAGAGATCGAGCTGCGCGGACAAGCTCTGGACGTGCATCGTGCACCCTAAGTCCCACATCAACAAGCTGGCGACCAATCTCATCTCCCTGCGGGCAGTGCAGGCTCCTTGCCATATCTGCAAGCAGCGAGACATACCAATCGAAATCTGACACCAGCTCATACACATTGCGCCCACATGCTGCGAGGACAGCCCCAATGGTGTCATTTGCAAACTCTGGGTCTGACCGTGTGGCATGACTGACCAGCATGCCAGCGATATCCATGACATTGTTGTCATCAAGCATCCCCATCATAAGGTGCAATGCCTCCCTGCGGATGTTTGAGTCAGCATCACCCAGTGAGAGGGCGATCACATCTCGGCTCTCGTTGACAGTTGATGCATATGCCGGGCCAAGCATGCCAAGTGCCAAGAGACCAAGATACCGCAGGTTGGGATCATCTTCAGCAGCAAGGAACTCCTTAACTTTCCCAATGGCGAGGCTAACGGCGGCATCATGCCCCGGTAGTGCGGTTAGCACCGTGCGGACGCACTCGAATGTCAGGGACACGGCTGAAGAACGGGCGAGGAGCTGGCAGACTGGGTCGACAATTCGTGCGGCTAGGCGTGACTCCAGAGGAGCTAGCCTAGCAAAGATCTTGAGCACTTTGATGAGCGCCCAGTTGGAGCGGGAAGTGGTTAACAGATTGTAGAGGTCAGGGGCGAGAGGCAGGAATGGGGCCGCATCAGCTGGCCGCGCCGACAGCTCGCAGAAGGCGGATGCAGCTGCAGTAGACGCCCGCGAGTCTGGCGAAGCGAGACATGCAGCCAGCGGCTTGAAGAGGACCGACACACCCGCAGACGGGGAGGCGGCTATGACGCGCGCAGCGGCCGCAATAGCGCGTGGGCTGCCACGGGACAGGTGGGGCACCAGGTCGTGTGTGAGGATCTGAAATATCAACACGAATTTGGGACGCGAATCTGCCCGATTTCACTGATAGAGGGATGATTCCCGAGATACCTAGGAAGTAGGAGCAAACCCTAAACTCTAGCTACGCTATTCTAAAAGTAGATAGCTTGTTCCTTCTTACAATTCCTTCCCACCTGCTCCGGCTTATAACTGTGCCAGCGAGCCACTCGTGAGACGATAAACAGCAATGCATCCGAACCACCGGTTTCCCAGCTTCTATCTCCACCGTCCGTCTTCAGATGTAGTTGTTGGTCAGGTGTGGGTCCTGACAGTGCCCCCTTCTTGAATCACACCTTGGCTTGCCATCAAGATGAGAGAGACGGAAAAGTCTTCCTGATGAAAAGAGCATCCTCCCAGGTAGCATCTACTTCGGATAAATTCTTCCAGTGGACAAGCCACTGTGCCACTGGTTGTTGGTTACGCTGAACAATACGGCGCTGCAGTACTGTCAGTGGAGCAGTGTGTAGCTTACCATCAGTTGAGACGTTGGTGGTGTGTTAATCGTTGGAGTGTTAGGAGCAGTTTGGAAATGTTGCTCATTTGTTGGGTCTTGTGTAGGTTGGTCCAGTTCTCCACTGTCATCCTGAATATCTTGTAGAATGTGTAGTGTTCTGCCATTTCTACACTTGTGCTGTCTAGTCCAAGGTTCCTTGCAATACCAGCAACTCTTTTGTTCTCTGCCCGGAGGAGGTACAGTAGTTTGAGCTGCAGGCTGGGGAACAGTAGGTGGCATAGGAGGTTTGTTCCAAGTGTTCAGGGGCTGTTGCTGAAATCTTTGGCTGTAATCGTACTGGGGAGGTGCAGGTTGCTTGGAATTAGCGGCCTTCTCATAGATTTTTGAGTACCAATAGCATTCCAGTAGACTAGTTGGTCTTTGTCCTGACACATCATGCTTGACCTCAGGTTTAAGCCCACCAATGAAACAACTGAGTAAAAAGCTCTCCTGGAGATATGGATGATCCCTTTTCACTAAAGACACACATTCCTCAAATTTGTCAATATAAGATGCAACTGTATCTGTTTGTCTGACATTCTGAAGCATTTCCACTGCTTCATGTGCGTTAGCCTCAGTGAATCTGTCAGCAATCAAGTTGCAGAACTGCTGCCATGTAACCATCTGCCAGGGAACACAGATGTTTTTGAGCCAAGTTGATGCTCTCCCTTGAAAGTGACCTGTTGCCAAGTTAACCCACTGTTCATAGGGAGTCCCAGTCATGTCAAAGAATTTCTCACATGCAGTTAACCAGCCAATAGGATCTTCTCCTGAAAACAAAGGAATTTCCAGTCTTGGTCCTTTCAGTACTGCATCTGCATAATATGAAGGTCCACCAAGTTGTGTTGCATATGAATTTCTCTGGTCGTGATGAAGTTGAACATTGGACTGATAAACGTTTGGAGGGTTATTTCCAGCAAGGAACTGACCAGTTACTGGGTTGTACATGTGAGCAGGGGTGTATTGTGGAGCAATGAGATTGGTGTAATGTCCAAAATTGCCAGATGCTTGCTGCTGTGGAATTTGGTTTTGCATGGAGTATGGTGGTTTGGGCAGTAGTGTTGGTGGAACAAGTGTGGGTAAAGTAGGAGGAGATATACGGAATGTACCACTAGGAAAAGTTCCATCCTGAGTTGTTGTGACCATAGTGCTATCAGTATACACAGGCATCTGAGTGTGAACATCAATTGGAACTGTATGTGATTCTAATGTGCTATGAACCTGTTGAAATGTTGATTCCAAAATCGTAACAGGCATCTCAGTAGAGGGAATTCCGGTCTGATTACCTTGGGGTTGTTGCTGTTTATGATCATACTGGGAAGAGCCCGAGGGTGCTGCACCTTTTGGTGTGGCTGGTGCTGTTTGAAGGAGAATTTGTTGCAGCACGGAGTGTAGACTGGTCTCCATTTCGTTCAGCTTCAGATCCATGCGAGGGATTACCTTTATCTCTGACTGAATGTTCTGGACATCCTGCTTCAGTTGGCTGAGTTCAGAGAGTTGTCCCCGAATCTCGGTCATCTCTTCCTGCAGGCGGTCGATTGCCACCTGACCTTTGAGCCGTGTGCCTTCCGCCATGGCTCGCCCCAACTCCTCTTAGAACGCCGATTGGTACGGGGATTTTACAGCGAACCAACCCGGCCCAACTCGAACGATCTAGACGCCTCCGATGATGCACGGACCCGGCGAGGTGAGGAACGCCACCAGGAACAAAGAGCACCGCCGCCCGACGCCACCAATCACAAGAACACCGCCGCCGTCGCCACAGGGAGGGAGGAGGGAGAATCCTCGAGATCTACTTTCCCACCGCCTGCTGCGCTGCTCGATTTCGCCTGGCTCCGCTGGCTCCGCTGCTCGATTTCATAGGGAGGGAGGGAGGGAGAATCCTCGAGGGATACCCCTGGCTCCGCTGCTCGATTTCGCCGCCGAAGAACGATTGTGCTCTGATACCCTTGTGAGGATCTGAAATATCAACACGAATTTGGGACGCGAATCTGGCCGATTTCACTGACAGAGGGATGATTCCCGAGATACCTAGGAAGTAGGAGCAAACCCTAAACTCTAGCTACGCTATTCTAAAAGTAGATAGCTTGTTCCTTCTTACAATTCCTTCCCACCTGCTCCGGCTTATAACTGCGCCAGCGAGCCACTCGTGAGACGATAAACAACAATGCATCCAAACCACCGGTTTCCCAGCTTCTATCTCCACCGTCCGTCTTCAGATGTAGTTGTTGGTCAGGTGTGGGTCCTGACATCGTGCGCGAGGTGGCCGGCGAGGTCGGGCGCGGCGGCCGCGGCGGGGGAGGCAAGGAGCTGCAGCGCGAGTGCGCATACGTGGTGGGAGGCGGCGGCAGCGGTGGAAGGGGAGAGGTCCTTGTGGAGCTGGTGGGTGGCGAGGGTGAGGAGGGAGAGCGAGGCGGGTTGGAGCGAGAGCGAGGCGGCGAGGTAGGCGAGGCGCTTGTGCGGGAGGTGCGGCGAGGCGAGGAGCTCGATGGCGGGGAAGGTGAGCGGGTTGGAGGCAACCGGGACGAAGTGGAGGGAGGAGAGGTAGGTAAGCTTCTGGAGCGCGACGGCCTTGGTTGCCGCGTCCGGGGCGCGGATCTCTCGGTGGATCGCGGAGAGCGCCCGGCCGACGGCCAGGGACTCGCCGGCGGCGGATTGGTCGGCGCGGAGGGACTTGACGAGATCGTCCAGGGAGAGCTGGAAGAGGGTGTCCGCCAGCGACGGGGCGGTGGACGGTGCCGGCTGGGAGGAAGCCATCGGATCGGAGGTGGGAGGGGGAGGGGAGGGTGGATCTGTGAGGTGGTTTTTGCTGGGTTGATGTTGACTGGATTCGGGGGGCGTTCCGACGCGGCCGAGATGAAGGGCTCGTGCGGTCGTGCCGCAGCGGGGTACTGGGGTGGGTCATTTGGACTTAGTTTGGACTTTGGAGCGTGTAAATATTTGCTAGCGCAAAAATGATCCGTTTTAAGTGTCTGAAGAAACAACTAGCTCAGTATAAATCATCATACAGTTCACGATATTCGGAGGGAGTAGTACAAATTAACACAAATCATGCATTCTTTTAGAATTTTATAAGGGATCGAAGCAAAGATATCAAAAAAATTCCAACATTTAGGATTAGTCTAAATCAGAACACTCCATTGTTGGCTCGTAACTCACGGATCATTTCATTTCGTAGTACTCATCCGCGGTCCGCCACCTATTTATCGAACCAATACCACTAGAAATTTGTGAAAAACCGTCATAGGATTGTACTCCCCAACAAAAGTATTACACAGTCGATAATTCCAAGTATAACTAAGAGAAAACCCACACCCAGTAGCGTTCCTCTCCACTGTCACATACTTTATATTCCGAAAAAAGGGGAAGAACCCTAACCACACTCTTAGCTCTTGCGTAATGGACGGAGGGGAAATCAAGTCAAACGGGTCCATTTGTCAACAAAAACAGAAAATAGAACACCTACATGGCTACATCATCGGCTAGACAAGGGGATGGGGTGAGGGAAAGATTCTCCACCGAAGCAATGGTCGGTGCAGGAGGGTTTTTGCCTCTCTTTGCCTTTTATTTTCTTGTTCCTTCTCAGGGTTGGACTCTCGGTTGTTTTGTGTGCATCACTATTTTATATCAAGACTCGAAGAGGTAGGAGGAGGCTGATTGGTATTCTTCAAAGAGATCGTTTGTGATAATGACCGTAATGTCAAATGGGGATTGGGAGGCCAAGCCGCCAGAGTAAACAGAGTATCATAGATAATATCATGGGTTCCAAGTTGATAAAACACTGGTGTGACATAGTAATAATTGAAAATAAGATGATAATAGTGACATGCTAAATTACGGTGTCATACAGAACTAAAAAAATGTCAAGTAGTCTTGTACACATATTTGAACGAGAAATCCGGGATCCTACAATAAATAAAAAATAAATACAATGTGACTATGACACTGTCATATACTGAGTAATATACTTTACATTATAGACAATAGCATCGGCCCTCGAATGCCACCGTTCCCTTGAGCACCTGAGACACCGCACCTAAAAGGATTATACTTTCTGCCCACAACCACGATGCACAATGCCATCGAAGACCACCGCCGCCTAAGTTTGGTGACGGCTCGGGATCACGCCCCTGGTGTACCAATTCTCAGACATCTGGACGTCGCCACTTCCCGCTGGCCTACCTGAGAATACTAGACGAATAGGCCAGCTTCCCCTGGCGGCTGCAAGACGTTCTTGCACTGTGTGGTCGGCTTGATTGACATTCGTGCATTTACTTTGGTCGTTCTAATGTCACCAGTGAACTAAGAGCCAAGTTCGCAGGAGGTGCCATCCTGCTAGGCCCTACACCCTGCCCCCTGGGTGCAGCGTTAACCTATATGTTTTTTAGAACCCACATAAATAGAATGTATTAACAGAGGCAACACCTGCTACGTAGTTTGCATACCATCCTTGAACAACAAGTGGCAAATTGCTAAATTTACTTGTACAATTTGAAAAGTATTCAAATATGAAGTCTTCATGACATCAACTTTCCTCGGATTTTTTTCCACTGCAAAGTTACTACATTTATGAAATAGGTCTTTCCAATGAGCTTCTTAATGTCTCTGTTGGCATAATTCCTCAATCCAGCTTGTATGATTTGGCAGGCAAGATACTGAAGCATTTTCCTATCAGATCCTCCCCGAGTTCATACAAAAATCAATTTACATCTGCATATGAATAGCAAGGATCAGCATTCCATACCACAGTAATAAGGTAGAAAGTACATAAGTGATAATTTAACTCTTGTATTTTATAAGAGCACATCCACGTCCATAGGAAGAGTAAGTCAAGAAATCCTGGTTATAATCCAATAGACGACACTAGTTTGCATGAAGTAGCTTACTTCTAGCTATACAGATGTGCAAGGAAATCGACGGTAAACACAAATAAATCTCAGCTTCTAGGCAACTATATAGTAATCACATGCACGTACACAAAAGACTATCCTGAACCATCTTCCAAAACTGAACCAATAAAAGTATGGTTACACAAATGAACGGATATGTCAAATGAGCATCAAGTAAACAACATATATGACAGAGAGATCAATTTTTTGATGCATGAGTATGTATTGCCTATGAAATTAGAAGAGCATGGTGAAATCAGAAATCAACATACAAACATGTGACCCGGTCGAATTAAAGGTTCATGCAAAAGATAAGTGCACATATCACTGGGCATTTCATGTATAAGTAAATATTATCATAGTGGTACTGGTACCTATCAGAGAATAGATTTGTGCAATTTCCAAATTCCAGGGAACTTATTTCTTAAGATAAGAAACTTAGGACTTGTTTGTCATTTCCACAATTCTGAAAGAACACAAATCTGCAACGTAAGTTGCACTTTCAAATCAATTACTGTTGGAGATATGCCCAAGAGGCAATAATAAATGTTATTGATAATCATATTTCTCCGTTCATGATATGTTTAATTCCATGCTAGAATTGTATTAACCGGAACCAAATACATGTGTGGAATATAAACGGTAATGTGTCCCTAGTCTTTCCTCTTGTGACTAGTTCGTTTGATTAAGTGATGGTTAGATGTTTCCTAATCATGGATTTATGAATCACTTAATAAACGAAGTTTGTATCATGGGTGATGATATAATGGACAAGACTCAAATTTAATAGATGTCAAATATAGTTTCCTCAGACCATGAGATTATGTCACTCCCGCTTATCGGAGGAGTGCTTTGTGGACATCAAACGTCACTTCGTAACTGGGTGATTATAAAGGTGGCTTTCAGGTTCTCCAATGATAGGTTGTTGGGTGGCATGTTTCAAGACTGGGATTTGTTCGTCCAACAGTTGGATAGATATCTCTGGGCCCTCTCGGTAGTATAGCATCCAAACGCTTGCAAGCATATGACTAAGTAGCTAGTCATAAGGGATCCTATTCTATGGGAACGAGTAAAGAGAACTTGTCGGTAACGAGATTAATCAGATATGGAGATATCGGTGGATTGAATCTTGGACAAGTAAAATATTGTGAAACAAAAGGAATCGTATATTGATTAATTGAATCCCGGACATTGTGGTTCGACTAGTAAAGTACTTCGTCGAATATGTAGGAATTAATATGGATATCCCGGTCCCGCTATTAATATGACATATTCACGAACCCGCAGAGTCACACACTTAACGTTCGATGTAGTTAGGGTTTGAGATAAATGATGGTGAGAATGAATATTGATTCAGAGTCCCGGATAGGATCCCGGACATCACGAGGAGTTCCGGAGTGTTCCGGAGAATAAGATTCATATAAGGAAAGTGGTTTCCGGAGGTATCGAAATGGTTCGGGAATTTATCGGTAAAGTACCGGAAAGTTCTAGAAGGTTCTAGAGGGGTCTAGAAGTGGGGCCCATAGGAGTATGGGGCCCACATGGGATTAAAGCGTGATGGACTGGCCTAGGCCAGCCGCACCACCCAGCCCCAAGGGGCCCATGCGTGAGGCCCAAGAGGGAAGGGGGCCGGCCCCCCTAACCCTAACCCTAGGGGATTGCTTGGGGGGCAAGACTCCCCCTAGCCGCCGGCCCTAGGAGAGGGAGGGGCGCACCCCCCTTGGCCTCCTATATAAGGAGGGGCAAGGGGAGGGGTGCGGCACCCCAAGGCTCCCCCCAAGCCGCCGCCTCCCTCCACCTCTGCCGCACCACCTCCTCCTCTCTCTCCCGACACCGCTTGGCAAAGCCCTGTCGGATCTCCACCATACACACCACGCCACCGTCGCCGTGCTGTTGATCTCGAGCCTCTCCACCACCTCTTGCGGGATCAATAACGTGGAGTCTTCATCGAGCTGAACGTGTGGATATCTCGGAGGCGTTGCCTTGTGCGGCGCTTGGATAATACATCTCCTCGCGACTAGACGAGTCTAGTTGCGGGGATCGACTAGCCAACCCCTGCCTCGACAAAACACTCACGGTTTTCTTCGAGGGTGAGATTCGATCTCCTTCTTGCTACCAACCTCTCGTAGATCGGATCTAGATGTTGGGTTTATTCCGCTATCTTTGCGTAGGAAAATTTTTGTTTTCTATGCTGCGACCCTTCAGTGGTATCAGAGCCTAGATCTATTCGTAGATGTTGGTGCGATTAGACACAATTGTTGTGGGCGTTGATAATTTGAGTTGCTACCTTCTAGCGTGCACTTTGCATCTTCGCGGTACTGTGAGATTGAAGCGGCCCGGACCAACCTTACTCGTCCACGCACGAGAGACCGGTTCCACGACTGACATGCAACTTGTTTTGCATAAGTGGCTGGCGGGTGTCTGTTTCTCTTGCTTTAGTGAAGGTGCAATTTTCAATGGGAGGCCTTTCAAAAGGATGAGTAAATAAGCAACTATTTTATCAATGTTGTGGCTTTGCGTAGATTAGAACGGTTCTATCTCATGACCCATTAGAAGCCACGTAAAACTTGCATAAACAAAGTAGAGGCGTCTAACTTGTTTTTGCAGGGTTTGTCATATGGTATGGCAATGGAGGAGAGAGAGCAATGGATGAGATCTACACAAAAAATGGGGAAGAAACCCCTTTTATAGGTGGCTCCAAAAAGGAGCCGTTGGGGAAGAAAAAGTGGGACAAAAAATGGCTGCAGGGAACCCGGCCTGCACCCGGCCAGGCCGGCCGGGAAACAGACCATCGAAGGAAACGCATCGAGCGAAGGCAGAGGAGCCGGCCTGGCAGCGGCCTGGGGCCGGCCAGACATGCTCGCGGGCCGAGAGGCCACCCGAGCAAGCCGGCCTTGGCCCGGCCAGCGGCCCAGCCTGGAGCCACCCGGAGGCCGGGAAGGCCACCGAACCGCTCGGCCGTGGGCCGGCCTTGAGGCCCGGCCTCGGGCGCAGGGAGGCCGGCGGGTCACCCGAGCTGCCCGGTTTTGGGCCGGCCTCAGCCCCGGCCTGGCCGGCTGGCCTTTTTTTTCACTTTTTAAGTTCTGAGAAATAAAAACCCGAAACCGAAAACGCAATATCTCCCACATACGAACTCCGTTTTCGACATTCTTGGACTCGTTGGAATTGTCACAACGAGCACAACAAGAATATGCAGAGAAACATCATAGTCCAATAATATAATATAAAGATAAATGGGGAAAGGTAAAAGCTCCCATTTGAAAATCGGAAATGCAATAACTTTCACCCACGAACTCCGTTTTCGATAATCTTGGACTCGTTGGAATCGTCACAACAAGCACAACAAGATTATGCATAGAAACATCATAGTCCAAGAAAATATTATAAAACCAAATGGGGAAAGTTAAAAACTCTTTTTCGCAAACCGGAAAGGCTATAACTTTTGCAATTGACGTTCGAATGAAATAAAACCAATTTTGTTGGAAAGAGGACGTCAAATGCTACCTTTGAAAATGGCAAACAATCAATGGAGATTTTGCAAAGAAATGGAAGAGAGAAATCTTCCGCATGGATAAACCGGCAAAATCTCCAATACCGAAACCGCAATAGAAGACGCATATGAAAACCGTTTTCGGTGAACTTGGCTTTGTCATGACAAGCACGACAAGCACCAAGACCACACCACGATTCGAGACAAATAAGAACCAATAAAGATGATTGCATGGATGCAAAGGTTTGTGCTCTCTACGGCGATACGATCACGATATTCGGTCGAGAGCCCCTCTTGATAGTACGGTTATCTATCCTATAACCCGGTCTTCTCTCACTAAACAACATGAGACCGGTAAAATAGAAACCCTATCAAGATCATACCTTTGCCTTGCGCTTAAACCACTTGAGGTCGATGAAGACGATCTTCATCTACTCAAGATGCACCACCTTCCTCGATTGTGCTTCGGTGAAGATTCACTTGATGCTCCCCCATACACCAAGATGGGAGACGCTCTCTTCGGCATATCTTCACTTGGCCTTGAGTGATGATCAACCCGCACAAAGCCTTGATCAACCCATAAACTTCTTCCCTTAACCTTGATTTCAACAAATGGAGATCAAGCAACTCAAATGGACACACCTATAAATATGGCTCAAAGCAAACATTAGTCCATAGAGATTGTCATTAATTACCAAAACCATGCATGGGGGCAACCATGCACTTTCAATCTCCCCCATTTTGGTAATTGATGACAATCCCTTATTAAGAGGGTTTATATAATGAATAAAGCATCCTTGCAAGACAAACAAGCAAGGATGCAAAGCGCATTAAGGGCGAATGCAACAAAAGCATAAAACCCAAATTCCCTTAAACCCTCTAAACTTCTCCCCCATTGGCATCGATTGCCGAAATGGGAAGAAAAATTTAGAGAGCCAATATAATATGAGTTCCTCCATAAAGGTGATGACAATCCCTTTTAACGAAAAATTAGAGGAAATCAAACTATATTGAGGATCCAAAGATTGCAAAAAGATGAAATCAATTTAAACATCTCCATAAAGGAAAAAGCAATCGAGAAGATCCAAAGCGAGAGTTCTAAATGAAAATGGAGAAGCTCCCCAATGTTCATGCACAAATGAGGAGTGCACAAATATGGTATCCTCGCTCCCCAAAATTATCTAGAACACGTAACAAGTGCAAGAGTGCATAATGCAAAAGCAAATCATAGCACTTGCACCAAAGATGTGGTTGAGCCATAAGAAGATACCAAATTTCAAAAAATTCATCATAAGATAGGCCCAACCGAGATAAAAAGATATTTTAGAGAAATATGTTCACAAGCTTAGGGATACCAATTGGAAACTAAAACCAATTGAAAATGCCAAAAGCTAGTGAGAACATTTAGCCAATAAAATTCAACATGCTCACCATGGTAGGCATGAAGTCAAAGATCTTCAAGAAATACATGAGTGTGCAAAGATACCAATAAACAATAAGACAAGCACTCAGGAGACAAATTTGGAGCCACCAAAGAATTATAGGTGAAAAACAAGGTGGCTCGAAAGAAATAGGATACCAACTAAAAGGTGACCTCTCTCATATGTATAGGTTTCTAGGTAGACAAATCGTTGGTGATATACATCCACAAAGAAACTTGCACATATGAAATGGTCCGGGAAAAGGAGAACAAGGTATCCAAAAGGAAGTCATAAATATACAAACGAGATTGTTGCTTAAAAGCATAGCACATAGCTCAAATTTATCTCATTGTGTATAAATGAACTTCAAATATATCAAATGCATCACACATATCACTAAGGGAACAAGAGATAGTGGAGATGCTTTGAAATAGGCAACAAGTATCACAAAGGAATAATATCAATTGAAGAAAAGGTTTTTGCAAATTCATCACACATATCACAAAGATATATTAAGTGAAGGAAATAAGCCAAAACCATAACAATTGCACATAAAGGATTTCATGCCAAAAGGCAACCTACACAAGGTTGAATACTAGAAAAGTATGCATGTGATAGATACTTGTTACCGAGATGACATTGGTGATGAAGATGATGAGAGTTGGTTTGACATCAAAGCTTGACTCCGACAATCACACGGTGAGAACACCTTCCTTATGTATGAGGCAAGCATCCAATGCATCTCCATTGTACCTAAACAAAATTAGAATACAAAATGGTTCCCAAACTCATTGGGTTCCATAGTAGTTAGATCAACTACAATATATATGAAACACTCCACATAAATATGTGCATATAGATATGAAATTGAATTTCATGCACATCTTAGCCGATTTAGGATTTGGTGGAGTATCCCCTATATATTGGATCAAGAAAGACTAGCATGCCATATAGAATATATATTAGTAAATATGCATACATAGACTTACAAGAACCAAACAAGATACAATTTGGACAAAACACCAAGTAAACCAAGAAGAGAGCACACCAAAGTGTGACACGAAAGGTTGTCCAAATTATATCAAAATCCAAATCAACACATGATTGAGGAAAAATCAAATCAACAAATGATTGATTCCAAAACACATCAACACATGAAGTGTGATATCAAAAGGAATCAAATCAACACAACAAGTGATCGATAAGACACCAAATGAAGATAAGATACCAATTAAAACAAAAAAAAATCAACTAGGAGAAAAGATACCAAGAAGAGGGTGATACTTGACCAAAATGAAGTAAAGTAAGATAAAGCAAAAAGATATCAAGACTCCCACAATAAATATCAATCGGAACAAATATCTATGGAGGAGATATTAAATTCCAATTAATACCAATTGAAGGTATCAACACAAGATAAAGAATCAAATGCCAATTGAGAGGATCAAAAATTGATAGATAGGTTAGTGTTCTAAATAAAAAGGAATGCTCCCCCAATATTCATGCATTATCTTTGATATTTGCATTTAAATACAAAATGCATGCACACGGAATCATTACTCTCCATATTTTATTTACAACACTAAACACTACCAATTGAAGAATAGGATCCATTCAAAAGGCAAGGAAGGCAATAGATAGAGCAAATTAAAGCAAGAGCCAATGTGAAGATGATCTACAAAATCCACCACAATTACTAGAAACACTTGTCATGGACAAGGAGTATACGGAGACATTTCTCGGTGGTATATAGGAATGGTGTTCAAGACCAACTCCACAACAAACAAATATATGGCAAGAGATAGGAGTTGAAGCACCATATTTTGAAAAAGGTTTGTTGGTAGTTTCAATTATTCGAACCAACCGGCTAAGCCATGGTTAAAATAAGATGAAACAAATGGTTTCTCACCTAATATATGGAAATGCATATTAGAGAAAAACCACACCAAGCAAACTCACACAAACAAGAACCAAATGGTAACCACAAAGGAAAAATGGAACTTGTTTGAGCAAACATGCCACATAGGAATTAAATAATGTACAATATCAAATCTAAGTGGCAAACCTCAAATGTTCACATTTTGTGGGATTGTAATATGCACATAGCTTATTACTCCCCCATAATGTGATAATTCATTTATTTTTTAAACAAGAGGCAAATAAAACCAACTAGAGAAATTAATGGACATTATAGAATTTGAATTTCTCATGAATATGACATACCACATAGTAGCTAGATAATATGAAATATCAATACTAGGTGGTGTGCCTCATGTACACACATTTTAGGTTTGTGAGGTGCACAAAGCATATCACTCCCCCCAAAATGGGATAGTCCATTAATATCTCAAAGAGCCAAATGAAATCCACACAAGATTCAATAAAGCTCAACACACAAATTACACATACAAGATATACAACTATCATACACAACCTTGAATAACAAGACAAGTAGGAAAGAAGCACATCACATACAAGCACATGCTAGGAACAAAACTAACACATGCAAGGGAGCAAGCAACTTTCAATGAATATATGAATTAAATACAAGTTACCGCAAGGAGGAAGCATTGGATAGGAGATAGATATGTGATAATCCAATTGACTTGGCTTGAGAAATAAAACCATGAAGATCCCTTAATTCTTCAAATGATAACCAAGTCACCAATGTCCTCCACCAACACCTATTGATCAAGTTGAAGCTTGTTGGTCCCCAACCAAGTTGGGTCCTAAGAGGTTAGTCACAATAGGCTTGGGAACCCAAATGGTGCTTTTCTTGACACCACTTTGAGCTCCCACATACTTGGCAAACACATTGCCACTCCTACCTTCCCAAGAGAATAAATATCATCAATTATGATAGGGTTGGATGAGGTATCGTTAGTGCATGAAGAAGCAAAATGACCTTTGCCACGGCAAAGGTAGCAACACCGACTCTTCTTCTTCTTAATAGGCTCCTTAACTTGAGGAGCATTGACTTGAGTCTTCTTAGGAGGTGGCCTTTGTTCAACACGTGGTTGAGCACGAGTTTGAACAAGAGGCCGCTTCCCTAGTTGCTTCTCACTAAGAGGCTTCTTCTTCATTGGGAAATCCCGAACGTGGTGCCCTTCAACCTTGCACTTGAAGCAAGTGATCTTGGCCGGATTCTTGACTTGAACTTGGCCCTTCTTCTTGTTGTCAACCTTGGACTTGTTCTTGTTGTTGGGGTTGAATCCAAGTCCACTCTTGTCATTTGGGGATTGTTGCACACTCAACATGTTGTCAAGTGCACTCTTCTCCCCATGACGCTTTTCCAAGCCCTTCTTCAAAGAGGCGACTTGGGCCTTGAGGTCTTTTATTTCCTCTACATGGTTAGTGGCAACAAAAACACTAGAGGAAGTAGAAGCTTCATTGTTAGAACAACAAGGCAAAGCAAGTAATTCATCACATGATGTACCAATATTTTTAGTGGATGAACTACTAGGACTAGCACATGGCATTTTAGCATTTTTAGTTATGGTTGTGCTATTATCCACATGAGGCTCACAAGATGTTACCTTTGTAGTGACGGCCTCATGAGCCAACTGGAGACAAGCATAGGATGCTAGAAGATTATCATTAGAGCTAGATAGCTTTTTATGATTTTCTTCCAACTCACTATACTTGCTAGTTAGCAACTCAAGTTGAGCCCTTAGCTCAACATTCTCCTTCAAACTAGATGCTTCACAAGAATTGGAGTTAGTAGCACAAGCATCATTAGCATTAGAAATGGAGAAAGACAACTTGTCAAGCTCATTATTTAATCTAGCATTTTCCATTTTAAACACTTTATATTTTGCATGAGCATGATCACGTTCTTTAATGATTTTAGCAATTATTTCATTATGAGACTCCTCGATAGATTCTAGTTTCTCCTCTAGAGAAGCACGAGTCTCTTGCTCTTCCACAAGAGCATCTTCTAACGATGCTTTCTCCATAGCATCATCTCTTTCTATCTTACCTTTTTCTTCAAGACTTGCTTCCAAAGCCTCAATGGTTTCCCCACGCTCAATTAGGGTGCTCATGATTTCAAAAAGGTTAGCTTGGGCACTTTTATTGCTAGGAAGGGCTTTAAGAATCATTAGACCTTTGTTTTGAAGCAAAGCATTAACCTTTTCTATATCATCTTCTTCATCATTATTATCATCATCATTATCATCATTATTATTATCATTGCTAGAAGAAGATTTAGCCATAAGGCAATGAATGATGGATGAAGAAGAATAATTGATTTTTGAACTACTCAAGTTCAAATCTTGTTCCACAATTAATTTTGTTTCCTCTATATTAACATTCATGCAAGAGTTAGAGGGAACACAAGCATTTTTATCATTGGAACAAGATAAAGCAAGCATATCATCATTAGATTTATCTAAGCAATTTTTGGACGATATACAAGGACTATCAACACTAGCATGTAAGACATTAGGAGTGCTAGAAGAGTTTAAGTCCAAAGATGAGGCATTGCAACAAGCTAGAGATAAAAGATTATCAAAGAATAGCTCACTATCAATATTGCAAGACCTATCACTACTCACCATCACATTGGATTGTGGCTTACCACATTTTGTTGAAGTAGACGAAGACGAGAACTCGTCACGGCCGGAGGTGGAGGGAGAGCAATCATCCTCAATAGAGTTGGACACTCCATATTTATCTTGAAGCTTGGTCCAAAGCTCATGAGCATCCCGGAGAGGCATGATTGACTCAAACACAACTACACTCACAAACTTGCAAAACTCGTTAGATGCTAGAGCATCTAGATATAAGTTTTTCTCATCCTCTAAAGTCTTACTTTCGCAATCCTTTGGAGGAGAAAAACCTATATCTAAGATACGCTCAATATTGGGGTCCAAGACCCGTAAGTGTCTAAGCATATGAGTTTTCCAAATATTAAAATTTGTGCCATTAAATGTAAATAATGAATTGTGCACTAAATCCCTAGACGACATCTTTACTCTCTAGGCGGTAAAGCCAAACAAGAGAGACGAGGCTCTGATACCAATTGAAAGAACAAGCTATGCCCGGATGTCGCCTAGAGGGGGGGGGTGAATAGGCGATTAAAACTTTTTCTATTCAGGGGCTTGATAATTGCGGAATAAAACTAGGTGTTTAAATTAACAAGCCAACAACCTAAAATTCTAGGTTTACCTAAAGTGCACCAACAACCTATGATAAACAAGGCAAGTAACAAGGTGATAGCAAGATATAGACTTCAAGCATGATGGATATCACAATGTAAATTTGCATAAGTAAAGGCTCGGGTATAGAGATAACCGAGGCACGCGGAGACGAGGATGTATTCCCGAGTTCCTCCTTGTTAAGGGAGTACGTCTCGTTGGAGGGGTGTGAGCTCGCCACAAAAGGCCTACTCAAGATGCCACAAAGGCCTCACCCTATTCTCCGATGAACCGCACCCAAAGGTTTGGTTCACCTTCCACTATCGGAATCCTTCGGGGCGGATTCCGGAGCCCTTACAACTTTTGGGGCACACACCCACAACTCAATTGGGGGCTCCCAAAGCGTGCCGAAGCTCCACAAGCCGAAGTCTTCACGGCACCACCGTCTAGGGTCCAATGACCCAAGAGTAACAAGCTCCCAACCTTCAATCCCACGAATCACCGTGGGGAGCACAACCCGATGGAACAAATGCAAAAGGGGAAGATCACACCAAGTGGTCAAATTCTTCTCCCCAAAATCCAACCAAAGCAACTAATGCTACGGAGGGATTTAGGAGGAAGAATGGAGGAGAAACACCAAGAACTCCAAAATCTAGATCCCACGAGTTCCCCTCACTTAGAGGAGATTTTGTTTGGTGGAAAGATGGATCTAGATCTCCTCTCTTGTTTCCCTAAATTTGGGCAAGAATCATCGGAGGGATTAGAGGGAATCGAGCTCTCAAAATGTTGGCAATGTAGGAGTGAGAGCAATGGATGAGATCTACACAAAAAATGGGGAAGAAACCCCTTTTATAGGTGGCTCCAAAAAGGAGCCGTTGGGGAAGAAAAAGTGGGACAAAAAATGGCTGTAGGGAACCCGGCCTGCACCCGGCCAGGCCGGCCGGAAAACAGACCATCGAAGGAAACGCATCGAGCGAAGGCAGAGGAGGCGGCCTGGCAGCGGCCTGGGGCCGGCCAGACATGCTCGCGGGCCGGGAGGCCACCCGAGCAAGCCGGCCTTGGCCCGGCTAGCGGCCTAGCCTGGAGCCACCCGGAGGCCGGGAAGGCCACCGAACCGCCCTGCCGTGGGCCGGCCTTGAGGCCCGGCCTCGGGCGCAGGGAGGCCGGCGGGTCACCCGAGCTGCCCGGTTTTGGGCCAGCCTTAGCCCCGGCCTGGCCGGCTGGCCTTTTTTTTCACTTTTCAAATTCTGAGAAATAAAAACCCGAAACCGAAAACGCAATATCTCCCACATACGAACTCCGTTTTCGACATTCTTGGACTCGTTGGAATCGTCACAACGAGCACAACAAGAATATGCAGAGAAACATCATAGTCCAAGAATATAATATAAAGATAAATGGGGAAAGGTAAAAGCTCCCATTTGAAAATCGGAAATGCAATAACTTTCACCCACGAACTCCGTTTTCGATAATCTTGGACTCGTTGGAATCGTCACAACAAGCACAACAAGATTATGCATAGAAACATCATAGTCCAAGAAAATATTATAAAACCAAATGGGGAAAGTTAAAAACTCTTTTTCGCAAACCGGAAAGGCTATAACTTTTGCAATTGACGTTCGAATGAAATAAAACCAATTTTGTTGGAAAGAGGACGTCAAATGCTACCTTTGAAAATGGCAAACAAGCCATGGAGATTTTGCAAAGAAATGGAAGAGAGAAATCTTCCGCATGGATAAACCGGCAAAATCTCCAATACTGAAACCGCAATAGAAGACGCATATGAAAACCGTTTTCGGTGAACTTGGCTTTGTCATGACAAGCACGACAAGCACCAAGACCACACCACGATTCGAGACAAATAAGAACCAATAAAGATGATTGAATGGATGCAAAGGTTTGTGCTCTCTACGGCGATATGATCACGATATTCGGTCGAGAGCCCCTCTTGATAGTACGGTTATCTATCCTATAACCCGGTCTTCTCTCACTAAACAACATGAGACCGGTAAAATAGAAACCCTATCAAGATCATACCTTTGCCTTTCGCTTAAACCACTTGAGGTCGATGAAGACGATCTTCATCTACTCAAGATGCACCACCTTCCTCGATTGTGCTTCGGTGAAGATTCACTTGATGCTCCCCCATACACCAAGATGGGAGACGCTCTCTTCGGCATATCTTCACTTGGCCTTGAGTGATGATCAACCCGCACAAAGCCTTGATCAACCCATAAACTTCTTCCCTTAACCTTGATTCCAACAAATGGAGATCAAGCAACTCAAATGGACACACCTATAAATATGGCTCAAAGCAAACATTAGTCCATAGAGATTGTCATTAATTACCAAAACCATGCATGGGGGCAACCATGCTTTCACCATGACCCTGCACTGTTTGTCCACACCTCACCTCGTGGTCGGACGCTCCTCCTCTTATATGTTGATGACATGATCATTACTGGCGATGACTCTGAGTATATTGCATTTGTTAAGGCCCGCCTCCGTGAGCAGTTCCTGATGTCAGATCTTGGTCCTCTTCGCTATTTTCTTGGGATTGAGGTTTCTTCGACTTCTGATGGCTTCTACATCTCCCAAGAAAAATATATTCAGGATCTTCTTGCTCGCGCCGCTCTTGGTGATGAGTGCACTGCTGAGACTCCTATGGAGCTCAATGTTCAGCTTCGTGCTACCGATGGTGATCCCCTCACAGACCCGACACGCTATCGCCATCTTGTTGGGAGTCTTGTCTACCTGGCTGTCACTCGTTCAGACATATCATATCCTGTCCACATTCTGAGTCAGTTCGTATCTGCTCCCAGTTCTGTCCACTATAGTCACCTTCTCCGTGTTCTACGATATCTTCGTGCCACGATCTCTCTCCGCCTTTTCTTTCCTCGCTCCAGCTCTCTCCAGCTCCAGGCCTACTCTGATGCTACGTGGGCCAGTGATCCTTCTGATCGCCGCTCGCTGTCTGCCTATTGTGTTTTTCTTGGAGGATCTCTCATTGCCTGGAAGACGAAGAAACAGAAGGCAGTTTCCCGCTCCAGTGCAGAGGCTGAGTTGCGAGCGATGGCTATGTTGACGGCTGAGGTGACCTGGTTGCGATGGTTGCTAGCATACTTTGGTGTTTCTGCTGCTGCACCGACTTCTCTATTGTCAGACAGTACAGGTGCCATCAGCATTGCGCGTGACCCGGTGAAGCATGAGCTCACCAAGCACATCGGCGTGGATGCCTCATTTGTGCGTGCTGCTGTGCAGGATCAGATTCTTGCTCTTCACTATGTGCCCTCCGAGTTACAGCTGGCGGATTTCTTCACGAAGGCACAGACTCGAGCGCAGCATGGGTTCTTCCTCTCCAAACTCAGTGTTGTTGACCCACCATGAGTTTGAGGGGGGTGTTAGATGTGTATAGATTACTGTTCCTCTCACTATTCATCTCACATGTATATGTACTGGCCTTTGGCCCCTTTGGAATATAGTTGCTCATTCATAACATAAAGTTCCAGTATACACACCTTATTCTTGACCCTGACAGTCAGTATATGCTTAAGAAACAAAGCTTCTTCATCTCAAGTGTAGTGTAAAAAGCTCAGTACAATCACCGTAGAGGATGTGTCTTGGCCGTATATGAGAGTTCAGCTATAGTTTGGTACTGAAACCTGTAGCCATGACATGGGTATCCAACTTCCCCCATTTCTTCCTGGACGCGGTTGCTGCTATTTCCCGAGCAGCACCTCCCGGACAACTTCATCCGGTGGTTGCACATCTGATGATGACACTGCAGGCGGCGGCGAGATGGTTGAGCGGCTCGAGCGCCCGACGATATCTGGCCGTGCGGTCGTAGATGCGTAAGCAATCTATTGACTGGGTAGGTCATCGGCGGTGCATATACAACGGCTGGTCGTTGTGGAGAAGATGGTGGAGATGGGTCGGTGCAAGGGATGGAGATGGCGGGGGGAGACTGCGCGTGGCGAGCAGCGACGGGATGTGGGCAGGCGAGATCGAGCGACGAGAAACGCGGCTGGGCGTAGGAGATCCGGCCAGGCAGAGTGCTAGACGCGGAAGATGACGACACCGTGAAAGAGCATGGTTGCCCCCATGTGTGATTTTGCTAATTAATGACAATCCTTAAGGATTAATGTGTGCTTTGAGCAATACTTGTAGGTTTGATCCATAGCAATGCTTGAACTCCATATGTTGGAGTCAAGGCTAGAAGAAGAAGAGTTTATGTTGATCAAGGCTAAGTGCAAGTTGATCAACACATAAGGCTAGGGATGTACCATGAGGGATCGTATGATCCCATGGCATTTCTCCATGAGCATGCAACGAAAGGGATATACTATGTAGCCCATGGAGGATGGCATCACGTGGTGATCGTCATCAAGATAAACACCGGGTGAAGATATGTCGAAGAGTGCCTCTCCCATCTTGATATATGGGGGAGCAATATGCGAGTCTTTCACCAAACGGAGTGCAATCAAGAAAGGTGGTCCATCTTGAGAAGACAAAGATCGTCATCATCTAGCTCAAGTGGATTATGCGCAAGGAAAAAGTATGATCTTGATAGGGTTTCTATTTTACCGGTCTCATGATGTTAGTTGAGAGACAGGGTTATAGGATAGATAGCCGTACTATCAAGAGGGGCTCTCGAGCGAGTATCTTGATCCTATCGTCGTAGAGAGCTCAAAACTTTGCATCCTTGGCATCATCTTTATTGGTTCTTATTTGACTCTTATCGTGGTGTGGTCTTGGTGCTTGTCGTACTTGTCATGACAAGGCCAAGTTCATCGAAAACGGATTTCGTATGCATCTTCTCTTGCGTTTTCGGTTTTGGAGATTTTGCCGGTCCATCCATGCGGAAGGTTTCACTCTTCCATTTATTATCAAAATCTCCCTTGCTTGGTTTCAATATTTCTACTTTTTGTGGGGTAGCTCTTATCGTCCTCTTTCCAACAAAATTGGATTCGCTTAGATCGGAGTTTCCTTGCAAAAGTTATTCAGTTTCAGGATCTGCTGTTTTCTTCCAGCCTGTAGTACCGATATTCTAGCCGGTAGTACTGACCAGACCATGGACGGTAGTACTAGGCTTAGTTCCGGGATAAGTTTTTCGGTACTGGATACCTCATGTTTAATTCCGGAAGTGGCTCGGAAGTTGCTCCGGAAGTACCGGCTTGTCCGGTACTACCGGGCCATTTTTCGGTAGTACCGACCGAACCATGGTCGGTAGTACCGGGCCTTGTTCCGGCCTACTTGCTTAGTTCGTTTTCTTGGTACTGGACTTTTCCTGTTTTCTACCCGGAAGTGGTTCTGGTAATACCGGGTCAATCGGTACTACCGACCCATTGCCCGGTATTACCGGCCCTACGGGTTTCTCAGAGAGCCGTTGGTGGGCTGATTTGTGTAGGGCGGTAGTACCGGTCATGCACGAATCTGTGCCCAACGGCCAGTTTTTCAGGGCACCTATTTAAGGGGCCTTCTTCCCCAATAGGTATCCAACTCTTGGCACTCTCTCTCTCTCTCCTCCATTGTTGACCTCTTTGAGAGCTTGCTTCCTCTCCATCCCTCCATGATTCTTGCCTCCTTTTAGAGGGAAAAGAGAGAGGAGATCTAGATCTATGTTTCCACCAAACAATATCTCCTCTAAGTGACGGAAACCCTCTAGATCTAGATCTTGGAGTTGCTTTGTGTTTCTCCTTTGTTCTTCCTCTCAAATCCCTCCCTAGCATTAGTTGCTTTGGTTGGATTTCGGAGAGAAGGACTTGACCACCTTGTGTGGTCTTGCTTTTTGCATTTGGTGCATAGTTTTGAGTTCCCCGCGGTGATAAGTGGGATTGAAGTTCGTGAAGCTTGTTACTCTTGGGTGCATAGGGCTCCCAAGATCTTGTGCCTCTTGAGTGCATTGTGTACCCTAGATGGTTGGTGGGTGTCGCGAAGATCTTCAAGTTGTGAAGCTTCGGGCAATTTGTACGGGTTTGGTCAACGCCCTCAAGAAGACTTCATTGTACGGGTTTGGTCAACGCCCTCAAGACGACCTCATAGTGGATGAGCAAATCCCCCATCGGGTATTCCCCACGAGAGGAGCTCACGGAGAATAGGGTGAGCACGGGTGTGCTTGTAGGAGGGCCAAGGAGCCTCCACACCTCTCCAACGTAGACGTACTTCCATTGGAAAGGAACTACTGGAAACAAACCTCCGCCTCCACTTGTGTCGGTTATCTTTATAACCAAACCTTTACTTATACATTTACTTTATGATAGGCATCGAGCTTGAAGTTATATATCTTGCTATCCTTGTTAACTTGCCTAGCATAAGTTGTTGGTGCTCATAGGTGAACCTAGTATATTAAGTTTTGTGCTGGATAAATTAAACGTTAGTTTTATTCTGCATTTATTCAAGCCTAAACGTAAAAGTTTTAAATCGCTATCCACCCCCCTCTAGGCGACATCTCGTTCTTTCACACCGGTGGCGGCGGCGGCGGGTGGTGGGAGCAGCTACGCGGCCTGAGGAACCCTAACGCGAAGAGATCTTGGCCTCGACAGGGTTTTTTTTAGCGACCTTGGCCTCGAGCCCTCGACAGGTGAGACATAGTTGGAGAGAGAGGAGAGATGTGGTGTGCTCGGGTCCGCGCCCAGGCTCGCGCGACAGAGACCTATGATCGGCTGATGCCCTAAGCGGTCATCCTGCTAGCCCGGCTTAAATCTTTAGATAATTTGACCTTCGGTTACCCTATTTGAAAAAATTGGGATGCATCCAACGACAAGGTCTTCAGCCATGTTGACCAAGACCAACCGACATCGACTACTATCTCAAACATTAAGGGCCCCTTTGGATCAAAGGATTTTCACGGGATTTTCACAGGATTTCATTCCTTTGGATTGTTTCCTATGGAACGTCTTTGGATTACAGGATTGAGGCTTTGGAATTCCAGAGGATTAGGTCCCTAAGGTACCGATTCCAGAGTATTGTAGGCATTAGGTCGGAGCTCTCGGAAAAATTCCTGGCGCAAAAAGAGGACGCTCCCGCGGTGCGCTCGTGCCAAAATAGCCGCGCTGTTTCGTGTCCCTGGCGGTAAAAATACACCTAGCCGCTTCAGGTTTCTTCTGCAATCTCAAAGCCTGACAGTAGAGTACTCCTGTCACTAATATGCAATTTTGTTCCAATGCAGATGGCCCATCAGATTGGTTTCTGTGAGCGGCGACGCAGCTGTACGCAATCACAAGGACTTGTTGATATTGATGGTGATCGTGGGGCCGATGAGCATCAACAAGAACTAGGTATTACTCCAAGTTTCAATTATTTTTACAATATGCAAGACTAAGATGTAGTCCACTTTAGCTACCATGAAGAGTTTCCTTAGAGCTCAATCGAGTCATTAATTTTAGGTACCATGAAGAGTACTCCTAGAGCTAAGTGGAGTCATCAAATGAAGTTGTATCTTATCGAGTTGCTGCAAGATTATGATGTTCCTGGTTTTCGAACACAAAATGCGTGGAGTAAAGAGGCATGGACAAACATTGTTTCTTGACTCAATCAAAAGTTTTGTGTATCCTTTACTACTAATCAAGTCAAACAAAATGAGCAAGATCTAAAGAAAGACTATCGAAGTGTTAAAGATTTGATGGCAGAAAGTGGTTTCGGATGGGATAGTGAGAAAATGATGGTTGAAGCACCACTAGACGTTTGGGCAAGTTTCGCTGGCCGCCAGAACAATAAGGATGCCCTCCAATGGCGAGAGTTTCCATACTTTGATGACTTGGATCCTCTCTATGAGGGTTAGTTTCAGATAGCTTGGTGCTTTGTATTATTTGATATCACATTATAGCCACGTTTTCCTGACCTAAATATATGTTTTCTGTTGGGATTATAGGTCGTTATGCTGAAGGAAGAACTCGACATGGTATGGACTATTACGCTAACAAGCCAAAGCATGGATCAATTCCATCGTCACACCCAGTAGATGTGACAGATATATATGAATCACCATCACCTCCTACAGTACCTCTAGGTGAGTCAAGTTTTCATTTTTCTTTGGAAGAAGGGATCGAGGAAGTGAATCCGACTTATGTCCAGCATACACCCACACCCAATGATCTCATGCATACCCAGCCGATGCCCCAAAAAACACCTCCCGAGAAGCCCGAGAGTAGGCGTAGAAAAAAACAGAAGAACAATCATATGGATCCTGCTGATGGATTTCATTAGAGATACCTCAAACTAAAGATGGAAGAAATAGATCGATTTGCATCTATTGAGGAGAAGAAACTAGAGGACTCGTTTAGCATTCACAAGTGCATCATAGCAATTGAAGGGTTGAATGGTCTACAGTTGGGTGATATGTTGTTGGCATCAGACATCTTCAAAAGTAAGGAAAACAGGGAGGTTTTCTTATCCTTCAGTAGTGATGCTCTAAGGTTGGCTTGGATTAAAAGGGAGATTGCTCGCAGCAGTACAAATGATCAGAATTAGCATTTCTCTTTGTGATCAAGCAATATCTAGTTATGCTACAATATGCAAGTTTGGTAGACGTCGTGTGTATTTTGGTAGGTTGACCTCGTGTGTATTTTGGTAGTATGCTTTTGTCTACTAGACCTCATGTGTATTTTGGTTGATCGAGAGGTCTAGCAAAGGGAGTTTCTCTTATTCTGTGTGCGATATCATCTCGCATTTGATTTCCTGCTTGTCTGGAGTAATAAATGCATGTATATCATCATCATAGTTATGGTCTCCATTTGGCACATCAATGATCTGGTTTGGATCAATCTCCATAGGAGCATTAGCAGGCCAGGCCATATCCCCATTGTGTAGGCGTATGAAATTGTGCAGAACACAGCAAGCCACAAATATGTCAATTTGTTTATCGACTGAATAATGGGCAGCAACTTTTAGTGTAGGAAATCTCATCTTCAGTATACCGATAATCCTCTCGATGTGATTACGAAGTTGAGCATGACGAAGGTTGAATAACTCCTTATAATTTTGTGGTCTTTGACGTGCTGCTCCTTGTTCTTTTAGATGATACCTAGTACCACGGTACGGAGCAAGAAATTTGGGTGTGTTTGAATAACCGGCGTCAACAAGGTAAAATTTTCCATGAGGTACATGAAAACCATGATTCAGTGCATCTTGTAAAACTCTTGCATCGGAAGCTGATCCTTCCCAGCCAGCATGTACGTGCACAAATTTCAAGTCAAAATCACAGGCAACCATGGCATTTTGTGAGAGTGTTTGCTTCCTATTCCGATATGGTTCTTGTTGGCCCGACGGAAGGAACAAAGGAATATGTGTTCCATCTATAGAGCCGATGCAATTCTACACAAATTAAATATGAGATATTTCCATGTTAGAACCTTGCATTGAGTTACATACATTATTTATCTAAACATGCTAATACAGAAATTGTAAACATGCACACATACCTGAAAGAAAGGGTGAAATTGTGGTTTGCTCAAGATTGGATGTGGGTTCAGTGAGGGTGGACGTATATAGACACTTGTGAGCCGTGTGATTGCATCAAGCACTAATCCAAAACGCCGACTTATTGTTTCTCCACTGTGCTGAAACCAGTCTTGCAATGTTTCGTTGGTTGCATTTTTGGCTAATTTTTTTTTAGAAATGGGGTACCCCAGCCTCTGCATCGAAAAGATGCATACGGCTTTTTTATTCATTTATTCAACAAAGCTGGCAAAAAGCCTTACAAACAACGATCATACATGCCGAAGCCGCCCAACATGGTGATACACCACCTACTCGCACAATGATAGAATACAAACGGGGTCTTGTTCCCCGGCCATAGCCATCACCGGCTCAACGGCTAAATCCCAAGACATTGCCTTGTGCATTTGCTTAGGAATCAGCCACCGCCATCTTCCACGAACCCATCTCCGGGGTGTAAACCGAAGTCAAGACCCTTGCCAGGCCTGCCATCGACGCCGCCACGGCGACAAATAGCGCCACCGCACTGCATGTGCCCATCATCACGCGTCCGTCGTCGATACTCCGCTGCGCCACGCCGCCGAGACACGCCGTCGTCGATGCGATAGATAGAACACCACTCCACCAAAGATACCATCCACTGGTCTCTCGGACCGATGCACGCCTCCAAAAATGATGCTCCCAAGGGGGGTACGACACAGGAGCGTCGCCATCATCCGATCAGTGATCAAGGGTTTCCCCCGGAGGTAGTGGAGGGAGATGAGAGCTTCACCTCGATGCTGTCTTCGAGAAGAATACGGCGCCCATGGCGTCGCCATCATCGGCTCCGGTCACCAACCAGAGACAAGATTTTCACCCGGATCTGCTCCGCGAGACTCCAACCAGCATCTTGTGCAGCGGCTCGACCGCCTTCAAAGCCCCAGATCTGGTCCACCCAGATCCGGCGACCGCCCGCAGTGATGACCGCCATGGGTGCCCCACGCGCTACCTGCTGTCGGAGAGCACCACCACTGGAATCTGGTGAGAGGGCCGCCACCCCACCCAGCCAAACCGGACGAGCCACTGCCCGTCCCGTCGAGACCGAGGAAACCGGGGCCAAAGCCACCGGACCACGGGACCAGCGCCGCCTTGGAGTGGGCACCACCTCGGCACGCTGAAGTGGGCGGCCTGAGCCTCACACGCCGCCGCCGACCGGGGCCGCCGCCCCGGGGTCGCCGCTGCCACCGGCCACATCCCGCCGCGCCGCCAACCTCCGGCCAACGACCCCACCAGCCACACCATCGCCGAAGCGCAGCAGGTATGACCAGATCGGGGACGATCCCCCGCGAGTCAGGGCATCCCGCGCCACCGACGACCCGCGAGAGGGAGGAGAAGACCTCCACCGCCGCCGTCACACGCATGGGCTTTGCCCAGCGCCGACCAGTGGCGGCGACGGAGGAGAGGGAGGGGATCGTGGTGGTCTGGCGGCTAGGGTTTGGAACTCCCGAGCCGCCCTCACGGGAGAGCGACGCGAGAGCCTGGATGCACAATTCGAGGTCGCATTTTTGGCTAATGCATACAGAAGTATTGCTAATTGCTCTTCTACTGATAGTACTGTTGAATCGGCAAGGAATTTTTTCTCACGCAACTTATCAACAAGTGCTTGAAAAATTCCAACTTCCATGCGAAAAGTCCTTTTGCACAAGATCTCATGTCCAGTTAAAATTTCTTGGACACGCCAAGCCCCCGAAAGTTTTGATGTGTGCATTGGTTTCTTACTGGAAGAAGGTCGTGATGTATCTTCTAAAGTAGGAAGTACAAAATGAATGAACTCATCGTCACTTTCCGATCTACGGTGGTAGCTTGGATTCATTGAGTGCAGCGACCAACGAAACAAAAATAGGCTGAAAAAGTATTGAACGAAAAAGTAAAAATTGGCGACAGATTAAATAGCATGAGAGAATGGTTCTACTAAGGGAGACAAGCACTAACCTTGTTTGTTTCTTCGGCAAGGGGAAGATGAAAGAATCAAGCGCGCATGAAGCAAACGGTCCAAGCAAGGAGGAAGAAAGCAGGCTGTATCGGCTATATGTGTACTGAAGCTAACGGCTACTTGAGGCACTTCAGTACACTAGCCGTTGGAAGTTTGAAAACACCAAACTCAAAATAATAATATTCTAAGGCATGGAATTCCTGTACTTTTCCTATGTATAGCCAAACGCCCCTCGTTCCTGTTTCCTGTGGTTTTTATAATCCATAGGATTGGAGATGCCCTCCAAGCAATTCCTATACTTTTCCTATTCCTCTATTCTCAGAATCCTTTGATCCAAAGAGGGCCTAAACCTTGGGTACAACCAGTTCAAGATTTCAAACATTAGGCTACTGCTCAGTGGCGTGATTATCAGCCGTCAAGAAATTGGCAGTCTCATTATCCTGGTTATACGGTTAGATCGCCAGCCGAGGTCTCCGTCTTACTCATCCGGACTTACCGTTGAACGCTGAGGACGAGACGGTTTCTGCTGGAATTCTGAGTCGCGCTCAGCAACAGCAAGGGCTTAAGACAGATCAGTAACCAACTGTTGCCCACCGCGCTAGGGAGCGGAGGATTTGGAGGTGTAGACAGCGAAGCTAACAATAGAAGCAAAGGGTAATGTCATACCTGAAACCAGACGGGTTATCAGGCATGGCTGAGCAACGAGCAATCAAATGCTCTACACCAGGCATCGCATCATGTCAACGATACAGCACGCTGAATAATCCATCATGCCAACGCTACAGCACGCTGAATAATCGGGGCTAAACTCCATCAACTGACCCGTTAATTAGATCAAGAGTCAGGCAGCTCTAAGTTCATGACAAAATAACACTAGTGCAGGTCTAGTTTAGTACTTCAGGAATCTAGTTCAGGGGAGAGCAGATGATCTACACTCCAGCCAACATCTCTGAGCTCAACGCTTCCTCTTCTGTGTGCGCCACTGTCTCAGCACGAACTGGATGGCTTCTTTCAGGGTCGCCTTCCGCTTCTCCTTGAAGTTCCACAGCTCCGGTCCAGGATAGCGGCCACTGGGGTTGTACTCGTTAAGTTCAATCAGAGCATTTGTCACCAGGTCACATACTTCTTCTCCATACTCTTCTTTCAGTCCTCGAAGTTTCTCGTCATCCTCGCGGAGAACTTCCTGCACCAGTATGCCCACCGTTAGATAAAATGATACTTCTACCAATCGTCCTCGTTAGGTAAATGATGCATGTTGAACCAAAACTGTTTATGTATGTTAGAACTAATGCAAGACACGGCTACTACAGTATATCGTAATGCATCATTGCACAATAGTACTATCAAATAAACACTAGGAGCTTTCCATGCCTGTGGTACAAGTAAAAGTTCAGGGAAAACGTGGTTTGCGTATGGCAGCAGAGTTTCGAGCTCCAAGTATCGATGTATCATGTGATTCATGTCAAGTTTCAACAGCTAAGAACAAAGATAACCAATTGAGCCCAGTATGGAGTTGTGAATGAGTAAACATCTGATACAACAAGATGAAACGAACTTGCCACAGCTGACTCTGAGCAGAGAGCACCATTTACTTTTCCACATTTAGTTGCCTAGGTGCTTAGGAATGACATAAACTTCTAGGAGAGGGAGTAATTAGCATGCAGCAATGTGAGTACTCAGTGAAACGTTGGATACATCAGAAGATCTATGAGTACACGTTAAGAATTTTATTATATTGGTCAAAGGTTTGCTTGCCCCACATAGCTAGCTCCACAAGCAAATGCTAGATGCACTCTGTTCCACAAACTGACGAATTACAGATAACATAACTAGTGCAAAACTGATCGTCTGCTTCAGAGCAAAGAGACAAATGGAAGAAAGTAAGTCATCAGTGTTCAAGAGCAGCTAACATTAACGTACGACTCGACTTCCATAAGTCATCAGTGTTGATTCCCAGCATCGAAGTAGAAAAAGGAAATCTATGCATCGACTCTCCCAAAGGAACCAAAGCTTTTTGTGTGACAACACATTTCCAGTAAATGAATCTTAGCTAACATGCACACATGTCTAAATTTTCAGATTCCTTCGTCAAGCATCCATTGAAAACTTTACTACTGCACAAGAAGTAAATTGTTTATTGCAGATCCAAGCTAATTGATTAATCTTAGGACCAGCATGTGGTAGCTTACATCTGCACCATGCATGAAAAACACGATTTTTAACTCTATAGCCCCCGGCTGGTAACTTGGTGGCTAACATTTGTTGTTTTCCTCCTCTCTATTTTGCATGTAAAGAAGGACCAAGTAAACAGATTATTACCTTCTCTTTCCCGTCAACCATGATAACCCTAAAAGGGTGCCATTCTGGATTTTTGATCTCATCTTCCCACTTTGAACAAAGAATCGACGCGGTAACCTCTGCATCTTCTTTGGACATTTTATTCTTGCAAGCACTCACAAATGCTTTCAGATCAAGATCACCCATTCTTTTAATGACTATATTTGCTCTGGGATTTGTAATATCCCGCAAGCCCTGTAGAATATGCAGAAGGAAAACAATTAATATGTTGAACTCAATTATGTGGGGAGCGTGGTTAGATATGAGAGTAAATATATTTTTACTCAAGCTCATATCAATATGCTCAAACAAAGCTATTAGGATTAGTAGACAATGTGGTTTACAAACAAAGGCCTTCTATGAAAGTACTGAGGGGCAGTAATATCCAAAGTGTGTCTAGTCGAATTTTATTTTCTTAAATCTGACTAAGAGTTGTAAAAGTACTAACTGTAGGGACATGATGTTTTGGCTCACGGCCTGCAGATGAACCCGTTGTGCAAAATACATTTTTAACGTATTTTAAAATGTCAAAAAATTTGAAACAAAAATTTCGGGTGTTCATATGAAAAATGTCTATCCGTGCAAAAAAGTTTCGCATCGAAAAGATATTTTGTGTAGCCGGTATAAAAAAGGCAAAAAAATGTTACGTACAAAGTCATTTTGGAACGCCGAGATTTGTCTTTTTTACACCGGCCACAAAAAATGTCTTTTCATCCCGATTTTTTTTTGTACGAACATAGAATGTTCATATGTACACCCGAAATTTTTGTTTGAATTTTTTTGACATTTTAAAGCTCATTTTTTGGGTAGTGGGTGTAGATGCATCTATGACCCGAAGTGGATTTCCCCTAACTGTAGTGCAAACTAAGTCATTATAAAATTCGTACTAAAACTGAACAAAGTGAGACAGTAGAAATTTCTAAAGATACTAAGAAAAAAAAACTCTATTTGTCGCTGTGTACTCTCTCAATAAAAACATGTGATGGACAAACCAAAACCTCTTAATGCATCACAAAATTAGAGAAACACTTTCACATTTGCACGAATTAGCATCATCGGCCAAAGGACAAAACATAAGAGTCACGGCGGATATTTAGGAGAATGAAAAAGAGGGGGAAAGTAGTAGCATACTCGAAGGACCAAAACAAAAGTGCCAAGAATTAGTATACGGAACAACCCAATGGCATACGGTTATAGCTGGTTATGCTACTACTTTCTTTAGAAA
This sequence comes from Puccinellia tenuiflora, assembly GCA_012064385.1. Classification (NCBI taxonomy): domain Eukaryota; kingdom Viridiplantae; phylum Streptophyta; class Magnoliopsida; order Poales; family Poaceae; genus Puccinellia; species Puccinellia tenuiflora. The sequence continues at coordinate 303,534 of QRDG01000752.1, forward strand.
TGGCCATTAGCTAGATCGACGAGCTTGTGCTCGCTGTGGCTGCCATGTTTGATAGTCACCCAGATAAGAGGCAGCTCATGAGTGTTGGACCCGTGGTTGGTTGGGCGTTGGATTCAAAAGGCTGTAGTAGAGTGAGATGAAGAGGCTTGAGTATCCGTATCGGTATAAGGAGAGTGTTGAGAGGTGGAAGAGAAGTGGATAGTAACCAAGAGGTACTTAACATTAGATGGTGCTCGGTTTCTCACCACCAGAAATGGACTGGTTGATGAATATTGAATAGAGGAGGCATGATCTGTGGCGGTGGGCTGTAGTGCAAATCTCAAATTAAACAGAGAACATCTAATTAATGATCAATATGGCGTGTCTTAATTAAGGAGAGAGAGCGAAAAATTGATAGTGGGAGGAAACTATTAAGATATACTACCTCCGTTCCAAAATAATTGAAGTTCTAGGTTTGTCCTAAGTGAAACCTCTCTAAGTATGATCAAGTTTGTATAAAAAAAATGATAATATCTACTCCCTCCGTTCCACAATATAAGATGTTTTAGCCTTTTCCCACATTCACATTTGGACCACATGTATCTAGACATGTTTTAGTGTATATGTTCATTCTCTTTCCATTCCTTTTAGTCCGAATCTAGACAACATGTGAATCACCTAAAACATCTTATATTGTGGAACGGAGGGAGTACAACATCACATCTATATCAATTAATGATGTAACTTACATCTATCAGCTTCTTCCGAGCATCTTGCAACTCATCGTTGCTTATCCTTTCCTTGAGAAGGAGAGTCTTGTGGAGCGACTCCATTGAATCCATTTCATCTAACTTGTCTTGTAGCTCATCACTAAGTTCATCGATTTTCCTCTTTGATTCAGAGTCTTCATCACCTGGCATATGCTTCATCACCTCCAATTTTCCCTGCAGTTGTTTTATCTCTAGCTCAAGCTTCTGCTTGGCATCCAGTTTCTGCTCTAACTTGATGATCTCATCTAGAGCAGCTTGTTTCTCCCTCTGCAATTGGCCATTTTCAGCACAGAATAAGACGGTCATATAAATTAGCTTCTTAAAAATCTCAAGTGAGACAATATATCAAGGCACAAACCTTGTGTTTTTCCACAAGCTTCAGCACATTATCATCAGCCCTCTGTTGCTCCTGTGATGCCATCTTAAGATAGTTTGTTTTAATCTTGTTCTGTACTCACACCACAAAATCCTGACGTGAGTTTATGCAGAAACACTGAAGCGGGATAATCTAACACACGCTTTTTAATTGTTAACAATGTCTACTGCAAGCATTCAGATTAGGGAATAAAGATCAAACAACGGTACAAGGAGACTTAGTTAGACAACACTTTAGTGTCTATGTAAATCATTTTAGTGCTTATAAAAATCAGCTAATCAAAACTTTTAGTTCCTATAAAAGTAACACGGTTTGAAACAATATGTGCCAGTTAGGAAAAACAAGCTATGACAAAAATTAATGAAACAAAATGAAGCAGCAAATTTGCCAAGTAATAGTTTAGCCATGCACCATCAATGAATATAATTTGATAATTATATTGTTGGACAACTGACTGAGACAATTAGAATAATATGAGCATGGTGAAAGCATATAAATGGAGGCATGAAATTTAGTTAACCCGAAAACACATATATGACGAACAGTGATGCGGTGAGTGGAGGAAAAGAACACGTCTTATGTAAGAGCGCTTAATATTCGGATTTTAGTCTTGATGGAAAATTTCTCAAGGGGTAGACACCAAGGATGATGAGTGGAAGGGGTGAATACGGGAAATAGTATGAAAAACTAAGGCTTTGCATATAATATAAGCCACTCGCCTCAAAACCACAAGTCTTCTATTGTCACACACACCAAAATCTTAACCAACATAAACCTATTAAAATTATAATGAATGGCTTCTGCAGAAGATACAATCATGTACCCAAGATGCACATTTTGGTGAATTATATCATATGACAGGTGACAGCAGAAGCAAATACCAGCTAACATAAGGAAATATATTAAGTAAATATGCCGAGGCTAGTTACTAGTAAACAAGAAGCGATATGGATAGGAAGCATCATCAACAACCAACGAGGTTCGGCACGCACCTTTTCCTTCTCTTTCTCAAGATTTCTTCTGTCAGAGTCACTACGCGCAGCAAGTTCATCAAGCTGCTTTGATTGGAAGTCCAGATCCCGCCTTTTGGATTCAAGTTCTGAACGGAGGTTCTGATTCTCATCAATGATCTTCTGAGAACGCCTCTGGATTTCTGGTGAAAAAATGCAGGTTTGATAGGCGTTAAGAAACTGAAAGGAGAGAAATGCATGACAGAACATGTAAGCAGCAAAAGATGGCAACAGACCGTCATTGTATTTCTGGATGATAAGCTCTTTGTCTTCCATCATCTTATCAAGTGAGGAGGTCATCTCGCTGCACTTGACTTCAAGTTGTTGGAGATGCCTAGCCTTAACCTCGATCTCGCTGGCCAAATTGGATACCAGTTCGTCGGTTTTGTGAATCCCTTCATTCTCAAGTTCTACCATGTTGGACTGCAGTTCTGCACAAAGCTAACCCAAATTTATATGGCAGGACGTGATGGGCTGGCTAGTCCGACGAAAAAAATCAAAGTAAAAGCATGCATTCCACGATGAAAGGCTGCAGCCATACCAAAGTGCAAGCACTCATGGATCTGTAACAAGTAACAACACTGAACCTAACTTTCAAAAAAAAAAAAAAAAACAGCATGTTGGCGCAAACTCCGGACACTAAAACCGCAGTAATCCACAGAAAAAAAAAGTGCGCATTTCCAAGAATTTAAGTTTAATCCGATGTCTCTGAACTGACAAACCACTCCCCAGTTCTCACCCCTCAGTCCCTCACCAGTTCATCGAAAATTTCTAAACCCTCGTCCCAACGGGATTTGTTTTCAGATCGTCCAATCTTTCATTTTCTTGCGAAATAGATCGTCCGATCTTTCTTTTTTTTTCGCTAAATAGATCGTCCAATCTGGATTTAACTATGCAGGAAAAGCCCTACGCCAATTAGAACAAAGAGAAACACACATTAAGCAAGAGGGCCAAAGCAAGCCAAACAGCTCCATTCATCAACCAACGCAGCCACACCATCAAACACTTCAGTCGAGAGTACCAAGTAGGTGGGTGGGGGTGAGGGGGCAAGGGAATAATCTCACCTTGGGTGAGCGGCGGCGGCCGATATCGCCGGTGTGGTGAGAGCAGTGGTCGGCGTAGGAGGGTTTTTGCCTCCCCTAGTCCCCTTTCCTTCTCTTCCTCTTTCCTCCCGCACGGCTGTCCTGTGTGGTTGGGGAGCAGTGACGGCGCGACGCTTCATAAATAAAGTGGGTGCAGGGACTGCCTAGTAAATATCTTCTTCAGAGAGATTGTTTGTGAAAATGTACGGGAATGCTGAATTGAGTAGCCTGGGGCTGGGAAGATGGAACGAAATTGAATGAGCCAAGAAAGACGAAACAGCAGCATGTCGCGTCGTTTCAGTGGAATCACCGTGCCAGCGCATCACGTTCTGCCATATAAATTTCATCAAGAAAACTAGTACCAAAGGTCGTTGATTACCAGTCAGTTACCATCACATATACGCAAGACCAAATTGTTCAGGGACAAGCATGCAAGCTTTGGGTCTCTTGTATCATTTTATGCACCTAGGTAGATGGAGCAATCGCTTATTCGGACCGGACACCGTAGCATGGCAACGCAACTCAAGCCGGAGTTACGGAGATCGTTGGGATCATTACTACTACTCATAGGACATTGAGATGTATTTGGTGTTCAATTTACATCCACCTCGCATAAGTTGCAATAATTTACATAGATACAGCTCTTGCATGATAGGAGCCGTTGTTGCTTATCGACTATGCCAGGTTGATGTTTCAAGCTAGCGCCGGTGTTCGGGGCTCCTCGTTCTGGGGCGACCAAACCCACACCTTCAGCTCGCCGGCGCCATCTCCAGTGAAGAGCAGCCCACCGGCCGCGAGTTCGATGGTCTTCACTTCTTTCTTGGAGAAGATTTTCCCCCTCTCATTGAACCTGAAAGACCAGATGCAGGTGATGTAGATTTGTGAGACTGTTTACTCAGAAAGGAAGCAATGAGACATGCCTCGCTGTACTATACAATTGACAGAATGTTCTAGATGGCACTTACGATGGTAGGTCGAATAGGCGAACGCAGCTGCTGTTATGGAGCGAACAGAATAGAATCGGTGTCTTTCCAACGCGATACATGCCAAAGAGGGTACGTACTCCCTGTAACAGAAGGTGGGTGCAGATTTAGCAACTCAAAAAACAAGAAAATAATTGTTCGAAAGTAAGTTCAGAAACGATCATTACCCAGGCACCATAACAACAATAATATCATACGAAAGAGCTCAACAGAGCTTATGGAACTTGTTCTGCGGAAGACAGGTATTGAGAAAATCAAGGATGAAAGGTAAATTCGACATATGTGCAGAGGCGCTCGCTACAATACTGGACGGAAATATCCAGAATTTGGAAGAACAAATTATTCTGGTAACCAGTTCCTTCCTTCAGTATGAATACTTATTAACCATTCTGTCAATGCTGATGCATCTCTATCTGATAATACCACGCTAACTCTTCAGAAAAACAGATCATCTCAGCAGACTGATGGCAACCATTTAAAGTCCCCAGTAAAGAGCTTCCATCAGGCTCAATAGTACAAGATAAACTCCCAGCAGACCGAGAACACCATCACCACATTTTGTGTAAACTATATTTTCTTGACTGAATGCAGATGGAGTCACAACTTCCAGCAATGAAGATTTTCATGCACCGACAGCAATAACATAAGGAATCCAATCCAGCGATAAGAACTCTGAGAAAAGACCTTCCACTTGATTTTAGACAAGTAATAACTGTGACTACCGTTGAATTGACTTGAGAACAGATAGAAGCTGCTCAATCCAGTAGCACACATCAAGCAAACATGATTTTAGACAAGTAACTGACTACGTTGAATTGTGAAATCACTTGAGAACAGATAGAAGCTGCTCAATACAGTAGCACACAACAAGCAAACATTAAATAATATAAAGAAAAACAAAGTAGGAGTACATAACAGCGTATTTATATGTAGCAAGTCCAATTTAGCACTCATATTCTCTGGCAAAATATTAGTCGCCAGTACTCATATTCACCAAGAAATATTTACTTAACCAAGTACTAAAACTAGTGCAAATATAATTTTAGTTCATGAACCTGAAAATATAGAGATGCCACAACTATTCAACACAAACTGTTTACAGTGCTTAGTCAAACTAAATAAGGATGGCTATAGCACTGGCAAGAACACAAATTTCTAGCTAATATAAGCCTTCCTGTTTGAAACTTCAATTAAGTTTTAAAAAATAACACTGATGGCATAATTCGTAAGGAAGTGTGCGGAACTTACATGCTCCTCAGAATGGTTATGCATGACTTGAAGGTTTCCAGGCTCTGAAATAGACCAGACTTTTACGGTCTTGTCTAGAGAGCAAGACAGTAACTTCTGATCCCAACAAAGCACAGATGTAACAGCTGCTTTATGCTCAGAAAGTGTTTGGACACACTGAAGAGTTTTAAGATCCCATACCTGACAAATACCCAGAATTTATTAATACAAACATCATATTTAGTAGCCGAGATAAATAAACAGGTCTGCAGCATTTTCGTACTCTGATTGTCTTGTCAAGTGAGGCAGAGTAAAGCCTTGTTGCTGTGATCGAAAGTGAAATCACTTGACGCTCATGGCCACTGAGGATTGCCACTGGTCCCAGGTTGCTCTCATTAGCGGGAAATTTCCAAGCCATGATGCGACCATCTCCTGTGCCAGCAAATAGCATCTCACCCTTGAAAGTCATAGAACAAACAAGCCCAGAAGGCCCCTGGAGGCTTAATTTCATCCCTGTCTTTATGTTCCATGCCTACAAGTCATAGGAACAGCGAAGAAGGATAGTTCAACACCCAATAGCGCCACAGTAAATAGCATAAACTTGGCATATGCTCATAGTGAATTCAAAGAATATTACCTGCACGGACTTCGGGATTCCAAAAAATACCCACTTCTCATGAGTAATCATGCAACCGATCTTCCCTCCCATCTTGATTATCTCAATGCACTGTTGCAGAAACATTAAGAATGAAAAGGGAAACATTGTAACAGATTAGAACCTTCTTTTTTACTCTGCTGCGCAACAATATTTTCTCTAAGCTTCTCCTTTTTTATCTTCTCTCTTTTTTTTAACTTGTATCTCTTCATCTCTCCTTTTCCTTTTGTTTTTTTCCCACTACTGATATTCTTACAAAAACACATGGTTATCTGCCAGCATGAGAACTGCAATCTGAGTGAGCCCAGCTTGTCAGTCAACCAGCCTGATGGCCTCCCAAAACTGATCATGGCATACTGACCACCACAAACAGGTGAAGAGCCTTAAGGAAAATAAGTCTGGCATGTCGATAACTGCCGATTGACAAATGGCAACCCTATCTGAACCCACGGACATGCCAATCACCATGAGGAACAGGTTGAACTCCCAATTGATTACCCAGGCAGCAGCCATCAGCCGTCACAGTCGATGCACGATTTGAGCTCACTGACACATCGACCACCTCATGCAATCAGAGCTGTTCCCCAATTGATCACTCAGGCAGCACAATTCAACCACCACAGGAAAAGGGGAATCGAGGAGAAGCAACCCAAAGTTGAACCGTGCACAAAGAGCCTGAGGAAAATACCGAGAGCGGATAGTCCAAGCTACCTTTCCAGAATTGTAGTCCCATACGCGAACTGAGCCATCGGCGCTGCCAGAGTAGAGCTTGTCAGACCCTATGGGCATAGAAATGCCCGTGATAGCCTGCAGAATTCGACAACAAACATAAGAGCCCATCGCAATGCACAATTACAGTACAGATACAGAGAAAATGTGTTGTATTTTGCAATGTGACATAGGGATTAATTCACGCGATACATTATCTAGGTCGAACAGCGCACTGAGTTGCAATAGGTGGAACACGAACAGGGGCAGGGGAAACACGCACCTCCGTATGTCCAGTGAGGGCGCCGAGGAAGGCGAACCCGCCGCAGCTAGGGCTCTCCTGCACGCTCGGCTCCTGGATCGGCTCTGGATTCGTCTCCGTCGGCTTCAGATCGGTCTTCTGGCCTGGCTTCTCGCCCCCAAGCCGCCGTCGTGCAGGGGCGGCAACGTCGGGGGCGGCGGCCTCCGCGCCGCAACTCGAACTGCAGGATCGTGCCTTACGCGCGGGGCTGAGGATGCTCGCCTTCGCGGGTTCGAGGCGGAGGGGCGAGCGGCAGGCCTTGGCGCAGCCACCTCCGGCGCCGCCTCCGCGGGGTTCAGAGGGGCGAGCGTAAGGGCTCCACCGCGGGGCCGAGGGTGCTGGACCGGGGCCGAGGCGCGCTGAGAGGGAGCAGGAGATGGGCATGGCGGGATCCCGTCTCACGGAAGCACGGCGAGGACGAGCTAGGTTTTGGTCGGAGAAGGCGGCGATGGCGTACGGGGTGCGTGTGTGTTACCGCGTAGGAAGGAAAGGGAAGGCCGGTTCGGCGGATGCGATCTGATTATATGATGTGGCGCGAGTCGGTTGCGATTAGGTTTTGAAACCGGAGAGCATTGGTTCGGACAGCTGTAAAATCGTATGGTATTTTAAATTATTTGGATGGATTCGTTAAATTATTTGAATTCCGAAAATAACCTGATAAATGGATAATGGACACCGGATTATATCTAGGGGTAAAACAGAAAGGATAATTTCCACACCAAATTCGATTTCAAAACCTTTTAAAAGAATCCATATTCGCTTTGAAAGAATCTAACAGATAAGAATATGCGATTTCGAATTTAACACCCAGATAAGGTATATGATATGGTATGTAAAATAAGGTTCAATATGGATTATTGAAAAATAAAATAGGATTATCCAATGGTTTAAACTGAATATTCTACCGAAAAGTCTAGCCTAATAGAACACATTTAGTAGTTAGTGAGTCATCGAGTTTACCCGTTAATAAAAACTCACTTACATATCACTTACATAGTGATTGTTTTGGCTATGAGCTATTAGGATAACTATTTTTAGTTGTATGGTTCATTGATGTACTTATGTGCGTACATATCCGATTAGTTTTGTTTCACTCCAAATCTATTCCTTTTATGCTCTGAATTTGCAGTCGGATTTATCCGCCTCCGCGGACCTGAAACCGGTCATTATCCACTCCGCTCCGAATGCGATGACAAATATGGTAGAGGATATGGTAACGATAAAATCCGATCCGTTTACATCCCTAATTATATCATATTTAGACACCGGATTATATCATATTTAGACACTACTTGAAGTGCCTTGCTATGGAGTAAGTGAGTAACACGTCGAAAGTAGTGAGTGAGAATAAAATCATACTCGCTGTTGTCCTTGCTCCTGCCAAGCTTGGTGCTCCGCTGAGTTTTTATTGTGTAAGGTAGTTTTATCTACACGCACTTGTGTCATTGTTCTCATCTTGTTGGATCATCTTCAATCTTGCCATCACAATGTCATTGTCAACATCTTGTTCCAAAGAAACAAAGTATTCTTGTGCTCAAGTTTTTTCATAAAAATAAATCTGAGTTTATCAATATGAACAACCACATGACACATTTAACTTACTATTTGGCTTCACGGTTCTATGATGAGCACAAATTAGGATAGAATATTCCAATAACACGTGAGTAAGATGCCCGTGCATTTCTATACGTGACAACAAAGACCAGACGGAAATATTGTTCAATGAAGCATAGACTTAAGGCCCCGTTTGGTAGCAACGTTTTTTTGAAGTATTCTGACAATACTTCAGTTTCTAAGAATAATGAAGTATCAAATACTTTGACATGTTTGGATGCAGTAAATACTGTGGTTTTAAAAACTGAAGTATCGTCTAAAACTTCATTTTTTTGCTGTATTGGAAACTTCAGTCCCGACCAGTTTTTTTTCTAAAATGAAGTATTGTCTAAAACTAAAGTATTTATTTGCCTGCCGATTAAATACTTTGGTATTCCAATACTTCAGTTTTAGAAAAACTGTGTTGCCAAACTAGGCCTTAAGAGAGTTATTTTTCCTTCATAACAAACAAAAGCTCATCTTCTACACCCCTCACTTGTAATTTTCCATAATAATTGAATGGTTGAGAATTGAAATAGTAAAGAGTGCCATTCACTTTTCCATTCTCAATCATCTCTTTCCATTAACTATGATAACCCTAAAAGGGTGCCATTCGGGATTTCTAATACCAGCCTCCCAATTTGAACAAAGAATGGCTGCATCAACTCCTGTCTCTTCTTTTGTCAACTTCTGCCTGCAAGCACTTTGAAGTCATCTCAGACCAAGCTCGTTCATCATTTTGATGCCTATAGAGTAGCTTGGCCAGTTCTAGAATGTTCAAAGTACTGCAGAGCCTGTAACAGATCAGAAGGAGAATGAAGTCCAGATGTAGTGCAAAAATACAGGTAATCATAAACAGCATCACAATATCACATAACATGTACTCCTCGACAGATGCTTAATCAATAAGGTAACTTTACATGCATCAGCTCCTTCCAATCATCTTGAAACGCATGGTTCCTGCTCTTTCCATAATAAGCAAAGTTTGAACAAGTGATTTCATAGCATCCATTTCATCATACTTGTCTTGTAGCTCCTCAGTAGGTTCATCTATTTTCTTTCTGTTTCAGAGTCTTGCTCAGCAGGCACAAACTTCATTTCTGCCGGTTTGCCCTCAAGCTGATTCATATCTAACTCAAGTTTCAGCTTGGCATTCAGTTGTTGTTCAAGCATGTGAATCTTATCAAGGCCTTGACTTGTTTCTCCCTCTGCATTTTAAGTACAGTAAATTATTCACATAACTTTACTTGTCACAAACTTAAGCACAATGGGATACAAGGGCCTAACCTTGTGTTCTTCCACGAGCTTCAGTATACTTTCTTGATTCTTCCTCTATATTTTTGCCATAATCCGCATCATAAGAAACTTTTTTTACCAACACAAAAAACTGTATTTCGTAATAGTAACGAGCCAAACAAGAAATCTCTCAGGGGCTATAGAAGGAAATCTTGAATTACTGGACCTTGAGGTGCAACATCAGGCTGAGTACTAGATCTTTTTCTGTGCTTATGTTCTCCTCGACGATGCCCACTCGTACCGGAGGTTTTATGCTTTCTTGTTTCTTTCCCATCACTATCAGGATGGACTGTACTCTTCTCTTTATCATAATCCTGATGCTTACTTGCCCTAGAACTTGAAGTAGGATGGCTTCCAATATCAGCATCTATGTTCTGTGTCCATTGGGAACTAGACTCCCCAGTGCCCATTTTGTTTCCCATTCTTTCAGAGGACTTATCTGAAGCCTTCAGTGAAGATAATGACTTGGCATCTCTACCCATGAGCACCCTACCGGCAGCGCCAGACAACGAGTTTTCCTTTGGAACATTTACGCTAGCCACCATAGCACTAAGGAAATCTTCGCCATCCAGTTTCACTACTTTTGGTCTGGAATTCATGGCTTTCAACTTTTTCCCATCAGATACAGGCTGGACAGTCTCTGATCTATCCTTTGTCATGCTTCCATTATCAGCAGATAGCAGAGGATCATTCGCACGAGGGTAATTATTTGCATCACCCTCAGCCTTTTCTGTTGGGAGATAGTACATCCCATGCCGTCTACGGTGCTCAAAAAGAAGAGAAGATGAACCAACTGACACTGCAGGCTCATCTCTAGTCTCTACAGAAGGATTGCTGCGAGAGCAGAAAAAGATTGAAGTTGGCGGAGTAGTGTCATCTTCACTTACAACGTCAGCAAGTTCAGCAAGATTTTCATTCAAGACAAGATCCTCGGGAAGGGAAATTTTCTTCTGTGCATTCACATAAACAGGGTTTAACTCTTGACAGAATACTATTTGCATACTCTTAACAAGCTCCTTGGCCCGGTTATGCTTGTTATGATCACCAACCTTCCTTCCCTTCAACTCCTGAATCTCTCTTAGCAAATGGACGAAACCCATCAGGTTGCGTGCCCTCTCCAGGACCTCAACTTCCTTGCACTGAACAAGTGGCCCAACTGTTATTTCAATCAAGTTAATCATGTAAACTATCGATTTGTGCGAAAAAGGGTCCTTCTCCCTTGTGCCTGGCATAACAATTTGCTCTTCCTCAGGTCTAATTTCAGCTTCACTTCCCCTGCTAACAGTTTGGTCAACCGCTAATTCATTAAACACAAGATCCAACCCCTTGTTTGAATCATTCAACCTCTCGACATATAAATTGCAACAAAAGGTGATCACTTTAAGTACTGCCTGGATGTAGACGGCTCTCACTGACATTGGCAGGAGGCTAGTCCTTGGCTGGGATAGTGCCTCAACAAGCTCAACAGGATCCTTGCTGCAATCTATATACTCACCAGAGACGAATGCAGCAGCAGAAAGAACAGGGAAAAGGAGGTTGTTGCCGAGCAAAGCAGGGTCAATTAGGAGAGATCGAGCTGCGCGGACAAGCTCTGGACGTGCATCGTGCACCCTAAGTCCCACATCAACAAGCTGGCGACCAATCTCATCTCCCTGCGGGCAGTGCAGGCTCCTTGCCATATCTGCAAGCAGCGAGACATACCAATCGAAATCTGACACCAGCTCATACACATTGCGCCCACATGCTGCGAGGACGGCCCCAATGGCGTCATTTGCAAACTCTGGGTCTGACCGTGTGGCATGACTGACCAGCATACCAGCGATATCCATGACATTGTTGTCATCAAGCATCCCCATCATAAGGTGCAATGCCTCCCTGCGGATGTTTGAGTCAGCATCACCCAGTGAGAGGGCGATCACATCTCGGCTCTCGTTGACAGTCGATGCATATGCCGGGCCAAGCATGCCAAGTGCCAAGAGACCAAGATACCGCAGGTTGGGATCATCTTCAGCAGCAAGGAACTCCTTAACTTTCCCAATAGCGAGGCTTACGGCGGCATCATGCGCCGGTAGTGCGGTTAGCACCGTGCGGACGCACTCAAATGTCAGGGACACGGCTGAAGAACGGGCGAGGAGCTGGCAGACTGGGTCGACAATTCGTGCGGCTAGGCGTGACTCCAGAGGAGCTAGCCTAGCAAAGATCTTGAGCACTTTGATGAGCGCCCAGTTGGAGCAGGAAGTGGTTAGCAGATTGTAGAGGTCAGGGGCGAGAGGCAGGAATGGGGCCGCATCAGCTGGCGGCGCCGACAGCTCGCAGAAGGCGGATGCAGCTGCAGTAGACGCCCGCGAGTCTGGCGAAGCGAGACATGCAGCCAGCGGCTTGAAGAGGACCGGCACACCCGCAGACGGGGAGGCGGCTATGACGCGCGCAGCGGCCGCAATAGCGCGTGGGCTGCCACGGGACAGGTGGGGCACTAGGTCGTGCGCGAGGTGGCCGGCGAGGTCGGGCGCGGCGGCCGCGGCGGGGGAGGCAAGGAGCTGCAGCGCGAGTGCGCATACGTGGTGGGAGGCGGCGGCGGCGGTGGAAGGGGAGAGGTCCTTGTGGAGCTGGTGGGTGGCGAGGGTGAGGAGGGAGAGCGAGGCGGGGTGGAGCGAGAGCGAGGCGGCGAGGTAGGCGAGGCGCTTGTGTGGGAGGTGCGGCGAGGCGAGGAGCTCGATGGCGGGGAAGGCGAGCGGGTGGGAGGCAACCGGGGCGAAGTGGAGGGAGGAGAGGTAGGTAAGCTTCTGAAGCGCGACGGCCTTGGTTGCCGCGTCCGGGGCGCGGATCTCACGGTGGATCGCGGAGAGCGCGCGGCCGACGGCCAGGGACTCGCCGGCGGCGGATTGGTCGGCGCGGAGGGACTTGACGAGATCGTCCAGGGAGAGCTGGAAGAGGCTGTCCACCAGCGACGGGGCGGTGGACGGTGCCGGCTGGGAGGAAGCCATCGGATCGGAGGTGGGAGGGGGAGGGTGGATCTGTGAGGTGGTTTTTGCTGGGTTGATGTTGATTGGATTCGGGGGGCGTTCCGACGCGGCCGAGACGAAGGGCTCGTGCCACGTGATGGACAAGAAGTTAACATTTGGACTTAGTTTGGAGCGTGTAAATATTTGCTAGCGCAAAAATCATAAGTCCAAATGTAACTTCATACTAGTATATGATTTTAGATTTATGATAATCATGGTTTGTGTTAATTTGGACTACTCCATGCAAATGTAACTTCATTCTAAAAATCATAGTTTGGACTTAGTTTGGAGTAGTACAAATGTAACAGCCCCAGCTTTGTACTGAAAAATACGAAGATTTTTTCCACTTTTTGCATTCTTGTTTGCATCATGGTATGCATATGAAACTTGCTACTTCTAACAATCAACAAATGCAAGCAATTGAAATGGGGAAGCAAACTTCCCAAACATCCAAACCAATGCAATTGCTTAACTTGTCAACCCAATTGTTCTTGGACTTCCAAATTGTTTAGAAAGTTCCAAGTTGACATGTTATAATCAATTCTCAAAATTTAAATATTGCCAAATAAGAAACGAAATTGAGAATCCAAAATTGTTTCAATTCAAATCCTATTTTGAAACCAAGACAAACCTTTCCAAAAATTCAAACTAAAATTATGGGGAGCTTCATTTTCATATTAGGAGCCTCCATGAAAATTTTCATTATTTTTGGAAATACTTAAGTGCTTCAAATAAATGCATTTTGCAATTTATCAAAATGACCATATTGCAACAATATGAATAAATCTGAATCTAAACATTTTATTTTAAAGCCAAAAATTTTGTGAAGCTTCTATCTGTCCAGGGAAGGCTTTATAAATTTTTGTAGATTTTATAAAAATGGTTTAGGGCCTCAATTAAATCACTACAGTTTACTGTTGGACCTGTTTGTAATTACTGAAAATTGAGGAGGGGGGTTTTCAGAAAAAGGTCGTCACTGTGGCGTCATGGCGCCATGCCGTCCTGCCGGCCGCGCCGCCCATGCCGCTGCCGGGCCCCCCCTTGTCGTGCCCCCCCTGGTGGACAAGGACGCCACCTGCTCCTCCCTCTCTCCCCGACCCGTTTCCTCCGCTCACCTGCTCCCCCGCCTCTCTCCCTTGTCCTCCCGAGCCCCGCCATTGCCGCCACTGTGCCGAGCTCGTCGCCGTCGTCCCGGCCCTCCCCACACGGATCGAAGAGCACAGCGAGCTCCGCCTCGACCTCCTCTCCCCCCCCCCCCCCCCCCCCCCACCGGCGGAATCGAGCCGGGGACGCTCGACTCGTCGCCGGCGTCCTCGACTCCTCTCGCATCGGCCGCGCTCCGCCGAGCCGAATTTGCCGCCGTCCTCCCCTCTCCGGCCACCCCGACCACGCCAACTTGCTAGGGTGAGTTCCCCGTTCGCGTGCGCGTCTTCCCGCTTCCCCTCTCCTTCTTCCGTCGCCGGTCGCCGTCGATCACCACCGCATGCCGCCCGCACCAGCGCGCCCGGCCTGGACACCGGCATGTCCGGTCGTGAGGCCGGCTGGTTCGGGTGCCAGCCCGGCCTTGCGCTCGGCCTGGGCCGGCAGCCTCGGGCGCCCTCCCGGCCTGGGAGCCCAGCCTGGGCCGGCCGAAGGCCGGAGGCTTCGGGCCTCTGCCCGTCCTGTGGCCCGGCCTGGCCGACCCTAGGCCGGGCTGCTAGGGTTTTGAATTTCCCTTTTTGTAAATAAAAATGAAATTAAAACAATTGTTATCTATTTGAATATTGCTTCAAAAATAGCAACTAAATTATCAAAATGTTCAGAAAAACAAACTCTACCTGTTAGTATATTGTAATGGTCTTTTGGATCTATTAATTTTGTTGTTTAGTAAAAATTCCTAAAATGGCATAAACAATACCTAAATTTGGAAAAATCATAACTCGAGAAATATTTAACCAAAAATGGTAAATAAAATATCGAAGTGATCAACATGGCAAATGCTATTAAATCATGCTTATATCACCTCATGCTCACACATTTTACTTGGATGTTATTCTTTAATTGATTAAAAGAATTAAATTCAAATAATTATTTAATTCATTTCATTCATCGGTACTCGGAAAATCACAAATGAGGTACCAAAATGATCGGAAGAACAAAACCTACTTAATCATGTCATGTTCATGCATATTTAAGCCACATCTTTTTTTATGTAATAATTTATACATAATGTGGTCACTAAGATAAATATGGGGTTGTTTCCAAATAATTGCACTAATTATTTGGAACTCCATTTAACTTGTTAGATATATTAAATGATGATATCTTTGCATAAACTTGTCATGTCATCATGTGATTGTGCATTGCACCTTGTCTCCGTGTTATTTATTTGTTACTTTGTTATTATTTTGGGTATCGATAGATTCCGGAGTGGAGGTTAACCCTACCTACCCCGACGAGCAGTACTACACGCCCCGGCAGCAAGGCAAGAGATAACCTAACCTTCTTGGCATCTAGCATCCTATTGCTTTATAAACTTATTTTATCCACCATAATATTGCATTCGATTTCAATGTCAATTTTGATCAATACTAGAGTATCCTATGAATGCATGTTTTTCCCCGAACCAATACATGTATCCCTACCTATGAACCATAGGGTTGATGTGTTGGCCTGAGACGATATAATTGTTGTTACATATGCTTAGCCATGCTTAGATAAATGCTTTATTGTCCGTTGATTAATTCCATGATATTGATGTTGATGGAATGTTCGGACCTGGAGGTTACTGTTGGTACTTAATTAATTTTGCTTAAAAGGCTTGGATGAGTTGCCATCGGGGTTGATGTTTTGCCTCATTCTTGCCCCTAAGTGCGAGTTCCTGTCTTCGGAACCAAGGTCTGAGCGTGCTGCCATTGGTGGGGACATATGGAATCCCCTTTAACCAAATAACTTGTGCGGGCGTATCCAAGGGTCCTCTAGTTTGCTATTTCCATTTGCGCGTGAGTGTGTGGGTGGAAAAAGAGATGATGAGGATGATGGTGTTTAGGACGTGGCGATGGGTGCAGGGGCTGAAATAGGCTGGGTAAACTTGTCCTGTCAGCACAGATGACTCTTGGATAGTCTCACGCGAGTTAAAGGTTTAACCGCGCCCACTTGCCGGCCTTCCTCGGAAGAGGGCCAATCAGGTGAGCCGGACGGTACCGGTGGGTAAATTAGTACACCCCTACAGGGTAAATCTTTTCGAAAAGCTGTGTCCGCGGTTATGGACGCCTTGGGAATGGATTTACGGGATCATAGAAAACTTTAACCTTAATTAATATTTGGCAGCTAAAGGTTGCAATTCAACGAGTGTTAAAAGGTTCATTTCCTCGAGGGTGATTCGAGGGAGTGCCTTGGTGGTGATGAGATGTTTCTGGTTACTAATGATTCATTGAGAACCGAAAATGAAAAGTTTACTCTCTTATCCCCTTTCGAAAAACATTCTGAGTAGACGATGCCATGTGAGTCACTTAGGTCTTTTATAAAGGAAAACTGGCTTTGTGCAAAAATAACTACATACAGCTTTAGAGCCTCCGTCAGCATTGGGCCTATGTCGCCCTACTAAACTTGCGAGTACGTCGTACTCAGCCTCTCTTTGCTGCTTTTATAATTTGTTTCAGAGGAGGACGACACCGAGCACACAGGTGGTTTCTTCTTGGACATCAACGAGTAGTTCGGGGTTCCCAGGTGGCAGCTTGGGACGTTGGAACAAGCTGGCTGGGTTATGTTTATTTGTAGGCCTCTTAGGCCATATATTTGGATCTTGTTGTACTAGACAACTACTTCGCTTCCGCATGATGTACTGATGGGTCTGTGACCCCTTTTGTGTAATTTGTATCTTTCTCATATATGAGTTTCTATATGATCTCTTGTGTCGTAGAGTCTGTGATGTGCCAGTTGTTCCGCAGTCTTGATCTCTTTATTATGCATGATAGCTATGTCTGAGCTTATGGCATGATCGAAGTGTTGCGTGCCGATGATCCATTCCGAGCACGCCTGGCAAAGGTTTTGGCCTGGGATTGATAAACCCAGTAACCTTCGATTGTGTAGCATGACCGGTTGCACCAAGCTTCATTGCATAGTTCTGGGGTCGGGGCGCTACAACAAATTAACACAAACCATGCATTCTTTTAGAATTTTATAAGGGATCAAAGCAACGATGTGAAAAGTTTCCCAGCATTTAGGATTAATCAAAATAAAAAAAACTCCATTGTTGGCTCATGACAGATCTCTTAACTCACGGATCACTTCGTAGTACCCATCCGGCAGTCCGCCACCTATTTATCGAACCAATACCACTCCGGGAATTTGTAAACCCTCGTCACGGGATGGTATTCCCCAGCAAGAGCATTACACACTCAATAATTCCAAGTATAACTAAGAGAAAACCCACACTTAGTAGTGTTCCTCTCTGAAAGTGCATGGTTGCCCCCATGCATGGTTTTGGTAATTAATGACAATCTCTATGGACTAATATTTGCATTGAGCTATATTTGTAGGTGTCCTTTAGCTTGCTTGTCTCCATTTGTTGGAGTCAAGGTCTTGCCTGTTCTCCATGTGTTGGAGTCAAGGTTTAGGGAAGAAGATCATTTGTTGATCAAGGCCAAGGTGTTCGTCATCGAGAGAAAGGCCAAGTGAAGATATGCCGAAGGAGTGCTTTCCCCATCTTGGTGTATGGGGGAGCGTCATGCGAATCAAGAAGTTGGTTCGCCTTGAGGAGACCTCAAGTGGATTAATGCGCAAGGCAAAGGTATGTTCTTGATAGGGTTTTTATTTTACCGGTCTCATGATGTTTAGTGAGAGACCGGATTATAGGATAGATAGCCGTACTATCAAGAGGGGCTCTCGACCGAGTATCGTGATCGTATCGTTCGTGGAGAGCTCAAACCTTTGCTTCCATGCAATCATCTTTATTGGTTCTTATTTGGATCTTATCGTGGTGTGGTCTTGGTGCTTGTCATGCTTGTCATGACAAAGCCAAGGTCACCGAAAACGGTTTGCATTTGCGTCTGCTCTTGTGTTTTCGGTAGTGGAGATTTTGCCGGTTCATTCGTGCGGAAGATTTATATCTTCCATCTCGTTGCAAAATCTCCATTGCTTGTTTGCCTTTTTCAAAGGTTGCTCTGCAGTTTTTTGTCCGGCGGTAGTACCGCTGGCGCAGCGGTAGTACCGCTCCAACCCGGAGCGGTGTCGCAGCTGCCCAGCAGTACAACCTCCAGCGGTAGTACCGCTGGTGCTACCGCCAGAGGTACCGTTGGGCAAGTTTTGGCTTCGGGTATGGGGTTCGGTACCTCAGCGGTTGCTGCCTCGTTCTACCGCTGGGATGGCTTAGCCCTTGCGGCTAAGTGTCCACCGGTAGTACCGGCAGGACACCGGTAGTACCGCCACCTGGGGTCAGCGGTACCTCCCACAGGGTACCGCTGCCGCTGGAGTCGGTTTACACGCGGTACCGGTCCACATACCTATAGCGGTAGTACCGCTGCTCCAGCGGTAGTACCGCCGTGCAGTTTTTCTGCACATAACGGCTAGTTTTTGGGGGAGGATATAAATAGCCCCCTTCTTCCCCCAAGTGCTGGTTGGTCGTTTTGCTCACTTGCTTTTCTCTCTCCTCCATTGTTGCTAACCTTGTGAGCTTGATTCCTCTCCATCCCTCCAATGATTCTTGCCCAAACTTAGGGATTCAAGAGAGGAGATCTAGATCTACCTTTCCATCGATCAAATTCTCCTCTAAGTGAGGGGAACCTAGTGGATCTAGATTTGGGGTTGCTTTGTGTTCATCCCCTTTGTTCTTCCTCTCTTATTCCCCCCAAAGCATTTGTTGCTTGGTTGGAATTTGAGAGTGAAGGACTTGTCCACTTTGTGTGTTCTTGCCTCTTGCATTTGTTGCATCGGGTTTCTCTCCCTATGGTGATACGTGAAGATCGACGTTGAGAGCTTGTTACTCTTGGGTGCATTGTGTTCCCAAGAGCTTGTTGCCTCTTGGGTGCATTGTGTACCCTAGACGGTTGGAGGTGCCGCGAAGACTTCGAGTTGTGAAGCTTCGGCACGAGTTTGGGAGCCCCCAATTGAGTTGTGGGTGTGTGCCCCAAGAGAAGTTGTAAAGGGCTCCGGAATCCGCCCCGAAGGATTCCGATAGTGGAAGGTGAACCAAACCTTTGGGTGCGGTTCATCGGAGAATAGAGTGAGGCCTTTGTGGCATCTTGAGTAGGCCTCTTGTGGCGAGCTCACACCCCTCCAACGAGACGTACTCCCTTAACAAGGAGGAACTCGGGAATACATCCTCGTCTCCGCGTGCCTCGGTTATTTCTATAACCGAGCTTTACTTATGCAATTTACATTGTGATAGCCTTCGTGCTTGAAGTTCGTTTCTTGCTATCACCTTGTTGCTTTAATTGCTTAGCATAAGTTGTTGGTGCACATAGGTAACCCTAGCATATTAGGTTGTTGGCTTGGTAATTTAAACACATAGTTTTATTCCGCAATTATCAAGCCCCTAATTAGAAAAAGTGTTAATCGCCTATTCACCCCCCCCCCCTCTAGGCGACATCTCGGGCATCGTTTGTTCTTTCAATTGGTATCAGAGCCTCGCCTCTCTTGTTTGGCTCTACCGCCTAGAGAGCAAAGATGTCGTCTAGTGATTTAGTGCACAATTCCATGTCTATATTCAATGGCACAAATTTTAATGTTTGGAAAACTCATATGCTTAGACACTTACGGGTCTTGGACCCCAATATTGAGCGTATCTTAGATATAGGTTTTTCTCCTCCGAAGGACTACGAAAGTACGACTTTAGAGATTGAGAAAAACTTATATCTAGATGCTCTAGCTTCTAATTTTTTTTTGCAAATTTGTGAGTGTTGTAGTTTTCGAGTCAATCATGCCTCTCCGGGATGCTCATGAGTTTTGGACCAAGCTTCAAGATAAATATGGAGTGTCCAACTCTATTGAGGATGATTGCTCTCCCTCCACCTCCGGTCGTGACGAGTTCTCGTCTTCGTCTACTTCACCAAAATGTGGTAAGCCGCAATCCAATGTAATGGTGAGTAGTGATAGGCTTTGCAATTTGGATAGTGAGCTCGTTGTTGATGATCAATTATCTCTATCTTATTACAATGCTTCATCTTTGGACATAAACACACATAGCACCATAAATGATTTACATGCTAGTGTTGATTGTCCTCGCATATCATCTAAAACTTGCTTCGATGAATCTCTTTATGATATGCTTGCTTTATCTTGTTGCCATGATAAAAATGTTTGTGTTCCCTCTAAATCTTGCATTGATAATAATGTAGAGGAAACCAAATTTGCTATGCAACAAGATATGAACTTAAGTAGTTCAAAAATTAATCTTTCCTCTTCATCCACCTATCATTGCCTCATGGCTAAATCTTCTTCTAGCAATGATAATAATAATGATGATGATGAAGAAGATGATGTGGAAAAGTTTAATGCTATGCTTCAAAATAAAGGTCTAGTGATTCTTAAAGCCCTTCCTAGCAATAAAAGTGCCCAAGCTAACCTTTTTGAAATCATGAGCACTCTTATTGAGCGTGGGGAAACTATTGAGGCTTTGCAAGCTAGCCTTGAAGAAAAGGGTAAGATTGAAAGGGATGATGCTATGGAGAAAGCATCGTTAGAAGATGCTCTTGAGGAAGAGCAAGGGACTCGTGCTTCTCTTGAGGAGAAACTAGATTCTATCGAGGAGTCTCATAACGAAATAATTGCTAAAATCGTTAAAGAACGTTGAAAGAACATTTCCTAACCCCTAGGTGTTTTGTGTGTTAGTTAACAACACTAATGATTATCTAATGTGATGCTAAGTGGTGCAGGTTTTGACATATTTTTTACCCCTAGCATCTTGCACCAAAAAGTGAAGAAAGGGCAAGGTTTTGGTTGCTGCAGGAAATTCCTGGCCGGAGTTTCCGGCCTCCCAGGCCGGAGTCTCCGGCCCCCTTGTTTTCCTGCTCTCTGGCCAAAGTGTGGGGAGCTTCTGGATACCCCTCCGGAGGAACACCGGAAGGAGCCCGGAGTCTCCGGGAGGCCGGAGTATCCGGCCCCAGGTGACCGGAGTCTCCGGCCTGCCCAGCATCCTCGACAACTCTCCGCCCGGGTGCGGAGTTTCCGGCTCACCCCGGAGTCTCCGGTCCTCCTGACCGGAGTCTCCGGCCCTTCGATCAAGCGTGCATGTGTGGGGAGCTACTGGAGCCTGCCCGGAGGGACCCCGGAAGGAGACCGGAGTCTCCGTCCAAGACCGGAGTCTCCGGCCCTCTTAGGCCGGAGTCTCCAGGTTAAGTGAACCCAAACGGCTAGTTTTTGCAGAGGGGTATAAATACCCCCCACCTACCTCAAGACAGCTAGCTCGTCCAGCATTTATGAAACCTAGTTTTTGAGAGCTCAAAATCACAAGATCTCCCAACTCCTCCGTCCAAACGCGTTGATCTTCGGAGGATTGAAGGAGAAGACCCGGATCTACATCTTCACCAAGCCGTTCTTCATTCCCCCCTCGTTCTCTCGAGGATTCTTGTTTCTAGGGTTAGCTTTGTGTTACCCTAGATTCTTGTGCTCACTTGTTGTTGTAATTGTAACAGAGTGTTGATTTGGGAGCCCCCGATTAAGTTGTGGGTGTGTGCCCCAAGAACGTTGTAAGGGCTCCGGATTCCGCCTTGAAGGTCTCCGATAGTGGAAGGTGAACTAGGCCTTTGTGGCGAGGTTCATCGGAGAATAGGGTGAGGCCTTTGTGGCGTTGAGTAGGCCTTTGTGGCGAGCTCACACCCCTCCAACGAGACGTACTCCCTTAACAAGGAGGAACTCGGGAATACATCCTTGTCTCCGCGTTCTTCCATTTCGGTTATCTCTTTCCTCCCTTATCTCCCTATTGTGTTTCTTGCTTAGTTGTTTTTGTCCTTGTCATATAGATAAATTCACCGTAGTTGCATATCTAGAGAATTTATCTTTTGTGTCAAGCCTAAATTAAAAAAAGAAATAAAAATTGGGTAGCACCTATTCACCCCCCCCCTCTAGGTGCTTATACGATCTCATTTCAATTGGTATCAGAGCCTTGTCTCTATATCTAGGCTTCACCGCCTAAGAGAGTATGAGTACCTCCGGTGATGATGCGGATCATAAACCCGGGGTGACCATGGAGGATCTTGATAACTTGGAAACACGTCTTAGATCCACCATGGACACTCAAATGAAGGAATTGCGTGAGATGATCGCGCAACTCCTTCCTAAGGGAGTAGGACCCACACCACCACCGCTAGAGGTAAATTCTTCCGCCGCGCAAGCATCGGAGGTTGAGGGTAGTGATGGAACTAAAGAATCCCCATCTAAAAATGCTAGTGGGAAGGAGACGTATAGTGAGGTTCCTCACATATACTCCCCCGACCCACCTATCCCTCATCCTCATATAAACAATAGGGGTGACCCACCCAAGTTTAATCCATCTTGTTTTTCTAATTGGCAATTTCTTATGAGATCTTATATGAAGAGTGCTTCAATCGAGCTTTGGAGGATCATCGAGGTTGGCTTCAAGGCACACGACCCCAACAACATGACAAGAAGAGAGGTTGTTGATTGTCAACTCAATGAATTGGCTCTCAACATGATCCAAACCGCCATGGGGGAGAAGCACATGTCCCACATCGAGCTTGCCACCACCGCCAAAGAAGCTTGGGAGACTCTCTCCAATGAGTTCAGCGGCAATGAGAGCATGAAGAGGAATAGGTTTGAGTCCTTGAGCAACCAAGCCGAGGGCTTTTTCATGTTAGAAGGTGAAGAGCATGGAGACATGTATCGAAGACTCAAGACCCTTGCCACTCAATTTCAGTCACTTGGGGCAACTCATGTGGATGATGCATGGATCAAGAGGAAGTATGTGAGTGCTCTATGGCCCTTTGAGTCATCCGACTTGAAGAGTCTCCAAGGGAGGCACAACTATCACCTTATGTCATCAATGGAAGTCATGCAAGAGATGTCCGCATTCAAAGTGGCCGCCAAGAACGCCGAAGATGCTCGTGCTAGAGCCATTGGAATGCACAAGAGTTCTCCCCTAGCTTTGAAGGCCAAGATGGTTGCACAAGACAGTGATGATGAAGAACAAGAAGATGTATCTCATTGGAATCCCAAGGAGCTTGAGGACACCCTCAAGGACTACTCGGATCTCACTTTGTCTCACTCGCACAAGGATTTTTGGAAGAGTCCATCTAAGGCAAGAGAGTTTGTGAACAAGTCAAGTGGAAAGAAGGAGGGTGGCCAAAGGGTGCGTTCGTGCTACAATTGCCAAGATCGCTATCACTTCGTAGCCGAATGTCCCTTTGAAAACCGTGAACACCATGGAGGCAAACTTGTCCGTAAGGTTAAACCCAAGATTCCCAACAAGAAGCCATTCTTCAAGAAGAATCCCACCAACAAGAAACCTCAACGAATGGTGTTGATTGCTCAAGAGGAATACTCATCCGGGGAAGAAGAAGAAGAAGAAACCAAGAGTGAAGTGGCCGGGATTGCCATTGCATCAACTCCATCTCTCTTTGAATCCCCCAATGAAAATGTCTCAACCTCTTCCGCAAGATGTCTGATGGCCAAGGCCAATGAGGTATCATCTTCTTTAACTTCCAAAGCCATGAGTAATGTAGATGATCCTACTAGCCTTGAAGTTAAGGAGGAACTTGTTGCCTTGGATCACTTTATATCTAACATGCAAGGTGAAACCAAGAAGCATGTTGAGACTCTTATGAGTCAATATGATGATGCTCTTGAAATGCTAGAGGTAAAAGGTAAAATAGAAAGAGATGATGCCATGGAAATTGCTTCTCTAAAAGATAATCTTGAAGAAGAACATGAGCTTAGAGTTTCTCTTGAAGAACAACTAGAATCCATAGAAGAAACTAATAATGAAATTGTTGCTAAGCTCATTAAGGAACGTGATCATGCTAGAGCAAAATATAAAATTTGCAAGAAAGAAAAGGTCGAGCTTGGCGTTGGTCATTCTAGACTAACCGAGGAGTTAGAGAAGCTCTCTAAGGCTCACAAGGCTTTGGAGAGTGAGCTCTCCACCCTCAAAGAGTCGTATGAACAACTTCAAGCTCAACCATCTAAAATTGATGTGCCTAGCTCCTCTACTCCTATTACTTGTGATCATGCAAATATTATTGAGGAAAATGCTAGGTTGAAAGTTAACCTTGCTAATGCCATCTCCCGTGGTAAGAGACCGTTTGTCCCTTCCAAGGAGGGAAGAGGTGGTGTTGGTTTCGTTGAGAAGGAGAAGAAGGAGTCCTTCATGAAAGATGCTAGGGCACCCCCTAGTGCTCCTCAAGCTAAGAAGGCCAACATCCCTAGTGCCCCTCAAGCAAAAAGGGTCAACATTGCTAGTGGTAGTGCCACAAGGGGCAAAACTACTAGTGATGACTTTGCGGGAAAGACTAACCCCTATTACATTATCTTTGTTGATTATTATGGGGATGTCTATGCTAAATTCGTTGGTCCTAGAAATGTGCCTATTTACCGCTCTATTTGGGTTCCTAAGACCCTTGTTGCTAACAAAAGAGGACCCATTGAAAAATGGGGACCTAAATCAAAGCAATGATTCCTTGTAGGACTATGCTTCCGGCGGGTCAAAATGGGTGCTTGATAGTGGATGCACTAAACATATGACCGGAAGCAAAGAGATCATGACGGAGTTGAGAACAAGCATAAATGGAGGAACCGTCACATTTGGAGACCGATCAAAGTCTAAGGTAACGGGTTTGGGCAAGGTGGTAGTTGCTAAGGATGTCACCTTAGTAAATGTCATGCTTGTCGAAAGCCTTGGTTACAATTTACTTTCCGTCCATGCTCTTAATAAGATGGGTTTTGCCGTTTTTATTGATGTTGATGTTGTGGTCATCTTGTGGAGCAAGACTCTAAAGGTCGCTTTCGTTGGGTACGTCGAGGATGATTTGTTTGTGGTTGACTTTTCGGGGAAAACCACTACAAATTCGATGTGCCTATTCGGAAAGGCCGACAAGGGTTGGTTGTGGCATCGCCGCCTAGCCCATGTCAACATGAGAACTTTGCAAAGTCTCCACAAGGGTGGCCACATACTCGGACTAAAAGAAGATGTATCTTTTGCCAAGGACCGTGTTTGTAGGGCATGTGTTGAAGGCAAGATGCATGATTCTCCTCACCCTAGCAAGACAATCATCTCATCGAAGAGGATATTGGAGCTTCTCCATGTTGATCTTTTTGGTGCCGTTCCCGAAGCAAGTCTTGGTGGGAAGAAGTATTGCTTGGTGATTGTCGATGATTATTCAAGATTCACTTGGGTTTATTTCTTCAAGTTGAAGAGTGAGACCCAACAAACCTTCATCGACTTCTCCACCGAAATGCAACGTCAACACAATGTTCCCATATTGGCTATTAGGAGTGATAATGGCTCCGAGTTCAAGAACTACACCCTCAATGAGTTTCTTAGTGAAGAGGGTATTCGTCATCAATATTCCGCCGCATATACCCCTCAACAAAATGGTGTAGCCGAGAGGAAGAACCGGACTCTTATGGATATGGCAAGGTCCATGCTTGCGGAGTTTAAGACTCCGTTAAGTTTTTGGGCGGAGGCTATATCCACGGCATGTCACTCATCCAACCGGCTCTACTTCCGCAAAGGTTTGAACAAGACTCCGTATGAGATCCTCAACGGCAACAAACCTAACATCTCCTACTTCCGTGTCTTCGGTTGTAAGTGTTTCTATTTGATCAAAGGTTGTCGCTTAACTAAATTCGAATCTAAATCTCTAGAGGGTATATTTGTTGGTTACGGTGCCGAATCCCACACTTATAGAATCTATGATAAAGCCACACGGCGTATCATAGAATCTTGTAGTGTGGTGTTCGAGGAAAATGACGGCTCCCAACTGGCGCAATTTCATGTTTCCGATGTAGATGATGTAATTCCTCAAGAAGCCATAAGAAGAATGGGTGTGGGATTCTTCCGCCCCATTGAGGAACCCCTTGTGGTGGATCGAGAAGGACAATGCTCTACTCAAGTGGAGCCTTCATCTACACAAGAAACCGTTGCCCAAGAAGAGCAAGTTGCACCAACCCAAGAACAAGTTGAAGACCCTCAACCCGTTGATCAAGTTGCTATGCAAGATCCAAACTCTCCATCTCATGACGCTAGGCAAGATCAAGACCTTGCTCAACCATCTTCTTCAAATATTGAAGCCGAGCCCATTGATGATCAAGGTCAACCTACCGGTCAAGACGGGGACTCAAATGATCAAGATGATCAAGTGATACCTCCTCGATGCAATGAGGATATCGAAGCCCGTCGTCAAGCTCGAGTTGCAAGAACCATGGAACGTCGTGAACATTTCCTTGACAAGGTTATTGGTGATGTGAGAAGCAAGGTATCCACCCGGAGGCAATTGGCAAATTTTAGTGATCATCAAGCTCACATTGCCATGTTTGAGCCAAAGAAGGTTGCCGAAGCTCTTGAAGATCCGGATTGGTTGCTAGCAATGCATGAAGAACTCAACAATTTCGAGCGCAACAAAGTTTGGAAGCTAGTTGAGAAGCCAAAGGAGTGCCGCAATGTTATTGGCACAAAGTGGATTTTCAAGAACAAGCAAGATGAGCATGGCATGGTGGCGAGAAACAAGGCTCGATTGGTGGCTCAAGGGTACTCTCAAGTTGAAGGCATTGATTTTGGAGAGACCTACGCTCCCGTGGCTCGCCTTGAGTCCATCCGTATCCTCCTTGCTTATGCTTCTTGCTATAACTTTAAATTGCAACAAATGGATGTTAAAAGTGCTTTTCTTAATGGTCCTTTGAAAGAGTTGGTATTCGTTAAGCAACCCCCGGGGTTCGAGGACCTCAACTTCCCTAACCATGTCTACAAGCTCGATAAGGCGCTCTATGGACTTAAGCAAGCACCACGTGCGTGGTATGAGCACCTTAGAGAGTTATTGTTAGACCGTGGGTTTGAAGTTGGGCAAATCGATCCCACTCTTTTTACTAAGAGGGTTAAAGGGGAGCTTTTCGTATGCCAACTATATGTTGATGATATTATCTTTGGCTCATCTAACAAAGCTTTTAATGATGAATTTGCAAAGCTTATGACCGATAGGTTTGAGATGTCTATGATGGGCGAGTTGAAGTTCTTCCTTGGATTTGAGATCAAGCAATTGAGAGGAGGGACTTTTATTAGCCAAGCAAAGTATATTCAAGACATGCTCAAGAGGTTCAATATGGTGGATGCTAAGGAGAAGAGTTGGTTCTTTTGGGATTTTATTGGATTTTATTTGCAAATCTTTTGTTCTTATGGGAAACTCACTCAATCTTGGCTTTTATTGCTTTTGGTTTTTGCAAGTTGAGTGTGACGTACCATCCCAGTGTGTGGTCTATCCCAAGCCTCCCCTTGTCCCAAAACTTGCTCCTCTTGCCTCATGCATGTCCTCCACCATAAACCAGCTTCTCTGAGCTGTGGGGGCCGGAGACTCCGGTGTCTCACACCGGAGACTCCGGTCTGGGCAGAGTCTCTGCCCTAAGCCACGGAGAATCCGGTACCCCGGAGACTCCGGTGTGCTTAGGCCGGAGACTACGGCCTCGGCGAATCCAGGGGATCAAAAAGGGGATCGGGGTGGGAGTTATTTCATAACTCCTCTCCACCCCCGACTCTCTCCTCTCCCCTGCTGCCGCCCCCAGCTTGGTGAAGCTCCTCCGGCCGCTCCTCGCCGCCGGAATTCGCCGTCTAGCCGGCCTTCCTTCCTCTCCAACGTTGGGGAACCTCCTCCCCACCATTGGTGACCTCCACCATGTCGAGCAGCGGTACCTCTCTCTCTCCCTCTCTAGGTTCTTCCTAGATCTTGGATAGAGTGTGTAGTGTTGCTCCCTATGGTATAGAATCTTGTGCTGGCCTGTTTTTAT
The DNA here is from genome assembly GCA_012064385.1 of Puccinellia tenuiflora. Taxonomy (NCBI): domain Eukaryota; kingdom Viridiplantae; phylum Streptophyta; class Magnoliopsida; order Poales; family Poaceae; genus Puccinellia; species Puccinellia tenuiflora. The sequence goes on from QRDG01000752.1 coordinate 331,444, forward strand.
CTCAATGCATCAATTCTAGCATCATTAGCATCGAATTTTGACCTAACCCTAGATTCTCAGCCTCAGGGCCGGAGACTCCGGCCTGTCCAGGCCGGAGACTCCGGTGTGGCCGGAATCTCCGGCCCCTGAGACCGGAATCTCCGGTGTAGATCAAGTTTGAGTGCTTTTGATTCTCCAATTGATGCATCTTTTGTTTCCTGGACATGTATGCTTACCCCCCTGCTACCTACTATCTGTTTACTCACAGGATCCTCACAGCGACTCAAGAAAATCTCTCACAACCCCAATAAAGTGACTAGTAGAAAAGAAAAGAGGGGAAATCGTGCTTATTTGGATCGGACTGAGGATGGTCGCTTGGTTCAGCGTGACAGGGGTGCTGCTGCTAGAGAGGCTGCACAGAGAAGAGCCGAAGAAGAGTTCCTTGCTCAAGAGAGGGCTAAGAAAGCTAAGTTTGACAATTTGACCACTCTTAGTGGGTTGAACAAATCCGAGTTCTGTGCTATGAGGTCGCAGCCATTCTTCAATATGCCACGAAACACCTCCAATCCTCGGTTTTGGAGAAAGGAACAAGAGATTGTGATGGATGAAGTGTATGTCAAGCTCTCGGGTCCTAACAAGGTTTGTGTGCAAAAGGTGCTTAATCTTTCCGCCCTTAGCACTAAACAATATTTCCAAGAAGCCGTGTGGATTGTTCGCAAGCTAGTGTTGGAGCATCTCATGTCGCTTCAACAAAACTATGACATCGACTTGGTGCACCAATTCTTTGCTACCGTTCAATTTGGAGAAGATGTTGATGTCAAGTTGACTTGGATGACCGGGCCTATGAGATGTGAGTCCTCTATGACAAGGTTCGGTGCATTGCTTGGATATGTGTTCCGCACGGGTGAAGCCTCCCAAGGAAGAATCATGCACACGGAAGGGGTCCATTATGACAAGAACAAGTTGACACCGCTTTATCTCAACAAGTCAGCTGTTGGCTCCAACAAGGACCTTTTCCCCACCTTTAATATCCTCCTTCGCATGTTTAGAAGCAATATTGCACCTCAAGCCGGGAATGTGGATGCAATTCGTGGAGGGCTTGTCAATCTTCTTGTTCATTCTTATGAGATGCTTCAAGCCGGAGTTAATTGTCAAGGTTATGAGATTGACGTGATGGATTTCATCAAATGCGAGTTGCATTGGGCCGTGCATGAGATGAAGAATCCTATTTATGCACCTTATGTGATGATGCTTATCCTTGACCAAGTGCCAACTCTCAACCGTGAGCATTTCACCGTTCACAAGGCCGGCTCTCTTCAAATCCTCAAGCATGACAAGCCTTCGTCTTCAAGTGGTCCCTTTCGTGTTCCGTTTGCTTCAAGTGAAGAAGAGGAAGAAGATGTGGCACCCATTCGTAGGAGGAGCAAGAATGCCGACCCTCCCTCATGGGTTAGCAAAGGCAAAGATGATGTGCAAAGAAAGATAAAGAAGCTTAGTTGGTTTGAGAAGATGGTGATTCGCATGAATGTGTGCCTCCACTGGGAAAATTACGAGGCTCATAAGGAAAGGAAGTTGATCATATCCAATCAAAATAAATTATTCAAGGAGTTGGAGAAAAAGAGGGACAAGACACCTCCACCTCCTCCATCTCCTCGCATTGGCAAAGCAACGCAAGAAGAACTCGCCGAAGAAGAAGAATCCTCCGGTAGTGAACCGGCTGTTCCCTATGATGCTTGGCACGCAAAGCAATTCCCTTGGTCAGATTTTGATTTTGAGGACGTGTCCTCCCATATGCCTTCTTCCTCACGCAACACCGGAAAGGCTCCAATGCCTCAAAGGGAGATTGAAGAAGATGAGGATGCTAGTGGCTCACAATATGATGAGGATGATGATGATGATGACGCCACCGACGAGGACTCCGAGTGATCTCTTTGGGGACCGTTAGCATCACCTTTCTTCCTTTTTGGTGTTTCGATGCCAAAGGGGGAGAAATGGTTCTAGTAGGCTTTTCGTGGGATTTGTTGCATGGGTCGGAGCACAAGCATTTGCTTTTATCATTCCTTAAGAGCTTGTGTTCGAGCTTGTGTTCCTTTTATTTCGTGTGTTAAACTTTATGTTGAACTCTATTCTATTTGCCTCTTTTATGTGTGAGATGTGGATCTTGTGGTCGTTAAGGAGACATGATATCGGTTTTATCTATGGTTGAATTATGTGTGAGGTGAAATATGCTTTGGAATTATCTTTTATTCTCACTCTCAAGGTATGGTTGCTAACATTATCAACAACCCCTCTATATCATGTTCCTTATTGTTGCAAATGATTGTGTCCTTGTTTATATCATGTCTTATTTCTTTTGTGGCATCCTCCCCTATACGTGGATTTACTTTATTTTGTAAATCTTGTCTAATATGCACACATTTAGGGGGAGATGCTATTTGTCACATGATATGATCCTTTATTTTTGCAAATCTTAGTGTTGTCATCTAACACCAAAAAGGGGGAGATTGAAAGAACATTTCCTAACCCCTAGGTGTTTTGTGTGTTAGTTAACAACACTAATGATTATCTAATGTGATGCTAAGTGGTGCAGGTTTTGACATATTTTTTACCCCTAGCATCTTGCACCAAAAAGTGAAGAAAGGGCAAGGTTTTGGTTGCTGCAGGAAATTCCTGGCCGGAGTTTCCGGCCTCCCAGGCCGGAGTCTCCGGCCCCCTTGTTTTCCTGCTCTCTGGCCAAAGTGTGGGGAGCTTCTGGATACCCCTCCGGAGGAACACCGGAAGGAGCCCGGAGTCTCCGGGAGGCCGGAGTATCCGGCCCCAGGTGACCGGAGTCTCCGGCCTGCCCAGCGTCCTCGACAACTCTCCGCCCGGGTGCGGAGTTTCCGGCTCACCCCGGAGTCTCCGGTCCTCCTGACCGGAGTCTCCGGCCCTTCGATCAAGCGTGCATGTGTGGGGAGCTACTGGAGCCTGCCCGGAGGGACCCCGGAAGGAGACCGGAGTCTCCGTCCAAGACCGGAGTCTCCGGCCCTCTTAGGCCGGAGTCTCCGGGTTAAGTGAACCCAAACGGCTAGTTTTTGCAGAGGGGTATAAATACCCCCCACCTACCTCAAGACAGCTAGCTCGTCCAGCATTTATGAAACCTAGTTTTTGAGAGCTCAAAATCACAAGATCTCCCAACTCCTCCGTCCAAACGCGTTGATCTTCGGAGGATTGAAGGAGAAGACCCGGATCTACATCTTCACCAAGCCGTTCTTCATTTCTCCCCTCGTTCTCTCGAGGATTCTTGTTTCTAGGGTTAGCTTTGTGTTACCCTAGATTCTTGTGCTCACTTGTTGTTGTAATTGTAACAGAGTGTTGATTTGGGAGCCCCCAATTAAGTTGTGGGTGTGTGCCCCAAGAACGTTGTAAGGGCTCCGGATTCCGCCTTGAAGGTCTCCGATAGTGGAAGGTGAACTAGGCCTTTGTGGCGAGGTTCATCGGAGAATAGGGTGAGGCCTTTGTGGCGTTGAGTAGGCCTTTGTGGCGAGCTCACACCCCTCCAACGAGACGTACTCCCTTAACAAGGAGGAACTCGAGAATACATCCTTGTCTCCGCGTGCTTCCATTTCGGTTATCTCTTTCCTCCCTTATCTCCCTATTGTGTTTCTTGCTTAGTTGTTTTTGTCCTTGTCATATAGATAAATTCACTGTAGTTGCATATCTAGAGAATTTATCTTTTGTGTCAAGCCTAAATTAAAAAAAGAAATAAAAATTGGGTAGCACCTATTCACCCCCCCCCCCTCTAGGTGCTCATACGATCCCCTTTCAAACGTGACCATGCCATTGCTAAATATAAGGTCACGAAAATAGAAAATGCTAGATTAAATGAAGAACTTGCTAAGATTTATTCTTCCATCCCTAATGTCAATGATGCTTGTGCTACTAACTCCATTTCTTGTGAAGCATCTACCTTGAAGGAGAATGTTGAGCTAAGAGCTCAACTTGAGTTGCTAACTAGCAAGTATGAGGAGTTGGAAGCAAGTCATAAAAAGCTATCTAGCTCTAATGATGATCTTCTAGCATCCTATGGGAAGTTGGAAGAAAATCATGAAAAGCTATCTAGCTCTAATGATGAACTTCTTGCTTCCTATGCTTGTCTTAAGTTAGCTCATGAGGCCATCACTACAAAGGTAACATCAAGTGAGTCTCATGTGGATATTAGCACAACTTTAATTAAAAATGCTATATTGCCATGTGCTAGTCCTAGTAGTTCATCCACTAAAAATGTTGGTACATCATGTGATGAATTACTTGCTTTGCCTTGTTGCTCTAACAATGATGCATCTACCTTCTCTAGTACTTGTGTTGTCACTAACCATGTAGAGAAGAGAGGAGAGCTCAAGGCCCAAGCCACTTCTTTGAAGAAAGGTTTGGAAAAGCGTCATGAGGGGAAGAGGGCACTTGACAACATGTTGAGTGTGCAACAATCCCCAAATGACAAGAGTGGACTTGGATTCAACTCCAACATCAAGAACAAGTCCAAGGTTGAGAAGAAGAAGGGCCAAGTTCAAATCAAGAATCCGGACAACATCATTTGCTTCAAGTGCAAGCTAGAAGGGCATCATGTTCGTGATTGCCCAATGAAGAAGAAGAAGCCTCTTAGTGAGAAGCAACTAGGGAAGCGGCCTCTTGTTCAATCTCGTGCTCAACCACGGGTTGAACAAAGACCACCTCCTAAGAAGACTCAAGTCAACGCTCCTCAAGTTGAGGAGCCTATTAAGAAGAAAGAGAAGAGTCGGTGTTGCTACCTTTGCCGTGGCAAGGGTCACTTTGCTTCTTCATGCACCGTCGGTAACCCATCCAACCCTATCATAATTGATGATATTTATTCTCTTGGGAAGGATAGAAGTGGCAATGTGTTTGCCAAGTTTGTGGGAGCTCAAAGTGGTGTCAAGAAACGCACCATTTGGGTTCCCAAGCCTATTGTGACTAACCTCTTAGGACCCAACTTGGTTGGGGACCAACAAGCTTCAACTTGATCAATAGGTGTTTAGTGGAGGACATTGGTGACTTGGCTATTTTTGAAGAATTAAGGGATCTTCATGGGTTTATTTCTCAAGCCAAGTCAATTGGATTATCACATATCTATCTCATATCGAATTCTTCCTCCTTGCGGTAACTTGTATTTAATTCATATATTCATTGAAAGTTGCTTGCTCCCTTGCATGTGTTAGTTTTGTTCCTAGCATGTGTTTGTATGTGATATTCTCCTTTCTTACTTATCTTGTTATTAAAGGTGGTGTATGTTAGTTGTGTATCATGTATGTATAATTTGGGTGTTGAGCTTTATTGAATCTTGTGTGGATTTCATTTGGCTCTTTGAGATATTAATGGACTATCCCATTTTGCGGGAGTGAAATGCTTTGTGCACTTCACAAACCTAAAAATGTGTGTACATGAAGGACACCACCTAGTATTGATATTTCAATATTATCTAGCTACTATGTGGTATGTCATATTCATGAGAAATTCAAATTCTACATGTCCATTAATTTCTCTAGTTGGTTTTATTTGCCTCTTGTTTAAAAATAAAATGAATTATCACATTATGGGGGAGTAATAAGCTATGTGCATATTACAATCCCATAAAAATGTGAACATTTGAGGTTTGCCACTTAGAGTTGATATTGTACATTATCCATTTCCTATGTGGCATGTTTACTCAAACAAGTTCCAATTTTCCTTTGTGGTTACCCTTTGGTTCTTGTTTGTGTGAGGTTGCTTGGTGTGGTTTTTCTCTAATATGCATTTCCATATATTATGTGAGAAACCATTTGTTTCCGTTTATTCTAACCATGGCTTTGCCGGTTGGTTCGAATAATTGAAACTACCAACAAACCTCTTTAAAAATGGTGTTTTAATTCCTATCTTTTGTCATTTGCTAGTTTGTGGTGGAGTTGGTCTTGTACATCATTCCTTTATACCACCGAGAAATTTCTCCATATACTCCTTGTTCATGACAAGTGATTCTAGTAATTGTGGTGGATTTTGTAGATCATCTTCACATTGGCACTTGCCTTTAAATTGCTCTATTTATTGCCCTCTTTGCCTCTTGCAAGGATCCTATCTTTCAACCGGTAGTGCTTAGTGTTTTAGATAAAATATGGAGAGTAATGATCCCTTGTGCATGCGTTTTGTATTCAAATGCAAATATATAAGATAAGGCATAAATATTGGGGGAGCTTTCCTTTTTATTTAGAACACTAACCTATCTATCAATTTTTGATCCTTTCAATTGGTATTTGTTTATTTATCTTGTGTTGGTACCTTCAATTGGTATTAATTGGAATTTAATATCTTCCCATAGATATTTGTTCCAATTAATATTTTTTGTGGGAGTCTTGATACCTTTGTTGCCTTATTTTCCTTTACTTGATTTCGGTCAAGTATCACCCTCTTTTTGGTATCTTTTCTCCTAGTTGATATTTTTTGTTTTTAATTGGTATCTTATTTTCAATTGGTGTCTTTTCAATCATGTGTTGTTTGATTTGATTCCTATTGATATCACACTTCATGTGTTGATTTGGAGTTTGATATAATTTGGACAACCTTTAGTGTCACACTCTCGTGTGCTCTCCTCTTGGTTTACTTGGTGTTTTTGTCCAAATTGTATCTCGTTTGGATCTTGAAAGACTTTGTATGTATATCCTTTAACATTTATATTATATGGCATGCTAGTCCTTTTAGTTCCAATATATAGGGGATACTCCACCGAATCCTAAATCGGCTAAGATGTGCATGAAATTCAATTTCATATCTATATGCACATATTTACGTGGAGTGTTTCCTATATATTGTAGTTTATCTAACTACTATGGGACCCAATGAGTTTGGGAACCATTTTGTACTCTAATTGTGTTTTAGGTACAATGGAGATGCATTGGATGCTTGCCTCATTCATAAGGAAGGTGTTCTCACCGTGTGATTGTCGGAGTCAAGCTTTGATGACAAACCAACTCTCATCATCTTCATCTTCAATGCATCTCGGTAACAAGTATCTATCCCATGCATACCTTTCTAGTATTCAACCTTGTGTAGGTTGCCTCTTGGCATGAAAGCTCTTATATGCAATTGTTGTGGTTTTGGCTTTTTCCTTCACTTAATATATCTTTGTGATATGTGTGTTGAATTTGCAAAAACCTTTCTTCAATTGATATTATTTCCTTGTGATACTTGTTGCCTATTTCAAAGCATCTCCACTATCTCTTGTTCCCTTAGTGATATGGGTGATGCATTTGATAGATTTGAAGTCCATTTATGTACAATGAGATAAATTTGAGCTATGTGCTATGCTTTTAAGCAACAATCTCATTTGTATATTTATGACTTCCTTTTGGATACCTTGTTATCTTTTTCCCGGACCATTTTGTATGTATATGTTTCTTTGCGGATGTATATCTTCAATGGTTTGTCTAATAAGAAACCTATACATATGAGAGAGGTCATCTTTTAGTTGGTATCCTATTTCTTTTGAGCCACCTTGTTTTTCATCTATAATTCTTTGGTGGTTCCAAATTTGTCTCATGAGTGCTTGTCTTATTATTTATTGGTATCTTTGCACACTCATGTATTTTAGAAGATCTTTGACTTCATGCCTACCATGGTGAGCATGTTGAATTTTATTGGCTAAATGCTCTCACTAGCTTTTGGCATTTTCAATTGGTTTTAGTTTCCAATTGGTGTCCCTAAGCTTGTGAATATATTTCTTTAAAAGATCTCTTTATCTCGGTTGGGCCTATCTTATGTTGAATTTTTGAAAATTGGTATCTTTTTATGGCTCAACCACATCTTTGGTGCAAGTGCTATGATTTGCTTTTGCATTATGCACAATTGCACTTGTTGAGTGTTCTAGATGATTTTGGGGGAGTGAGGATTCCATACTTGTGCACTCCTTATTTGTGCATGAACATTGGGGAGCTTCTCCGTTTTTATTTAGAAATCTCACTTTGGATCTGGTTGATTGCTTTTCTCCTTTGTGGAGATGTTTAAAATGGTTTCATCTTCTTTTTGCAATCTTTGGATCCTCAATATAGTTTGATTTCCTCTAATTATTCGTCAATGAATAAGTGCATTTGATTTCACTCATATCTTGAGTAATGCACACCTTTATGGAGGAACTCATATTATATTGGCTCTCTAAATTTTTCTTCCCATTTCGGCAATCGATGCCAATGGGGGAGAAGTTTAGAGGGATTAAGGGAATTTGGATTTTATGCTTTTGTTGCATTTGCCTTTAATGCGCTTTGCATTCTTGCTTGTCTGTCATGCAAGGATGCTTTATTCATTATATAAACCCTCTTAAACGGGATTGTCATCAATTACCAAAATGGGGGAGATTGAAAGTGCATGGTTGCCCCCATGCATGGTTTTGGTAATTAATGACAATCTCTATGGACCACTATTTGCATTGAGCTATATTTGTAGGTGTCCTTTAGCTTGCTTGTCTCCATTTGTTGGAGTCAAGGTCTTGCCTGTTCTCCATGTGTTGGAGTCAAGGTTTAGGGAAGAAGATCATTTGTTGATCAAGGCCAAGGTGTTCGTCATCGAGAGAAAGGCCAGGTGAAGATATGCCGAAGGAGTGCTTTCCCCATCTTGGTGTATGGGGGAGCGTCATGCGAATCAAGAAGTTGGTTCGCCTTGAGGAGACCTCAAGTGGATTAATGCGCAAGGCAAAGGTATGATCTTGATAGGGTTTTTATTTTACCGGTCTCATGATGTTTAGTGAGAGACCGGATTATAGGATAGATAGCCGTACTATCAAGAGGGGCTCTCGACCGAGTATCATGATCATATCGTTCGTGGAGAGCTCAAACCTTTGCTTCCATGCAATCATCTTTATTGGTTCTTATTTGGATCTTATCGTGGTGTGGTCTTGGTGCTTGTCATGCTTGTCATGACAAAGCCAAGGTCACCGAAAACGGTTTGCATTTGCGTCTGCTCTTGTGTTTTCGGTAGTGGAGATTTTGCCGGTTCATTCGTGCGGAAGATTTATATCTTCCATCTCGTTGCAAAATCTCCATTGCTTGTTTGCCTTTTTCAAAGGTTGCTTTTGTTGTCCTCTTTCCAACAAAATTGGTTTTACCTCTTTCGGACTTCAATTGCAAAAGATACGGTTTTTCCGGTTTTCAAAAAGGGAGGTTTTTCCCGGCATGTCCTTTTTCGAGAGGTCAAGCTCTCTCCTTATGATTTCCTCCTCAAATGATGGACAATGATGTTTCTCTGCATGATCTTGTTGAACTCTTCGTTGCGATTCCAACGAGCCCGAGATCATCGAAAACGGAGTCCGGATGATTATGTTATGTTTTTCTCGTACCGGTTGTTCTGCAGTTTTTTGTCCGGCGGTAGTACCGCTCCAACCCGGAGCGGTGCCGCAGCTGCCCAGCAGTACAACCTCCAGCGGTAGTACCGCTGGTGCTACCGCTAGAGGTACCGTTGGGCAAGTTTTGGCTTCGGGTATGGGGTTCGGTATCTCAGCGGTTGCTGCCTCGTTCTACCGCTGGGATGGCTTACCCCTTGCGGCTAAGTGTCCACCGGTAGTGCCGGCAGGACACCGGTAGTACCGCCACCTGGGGTCAGCGGTACCTCCCACAGGGTACCGCTGCCGCTGGAGTCGGTTTACACGCGGTACCGGTCCACATACCTATAGCGGTAGTACCGCTGCTCCAGCGGTAGTACCGCCGTGCAGTTTTTCTGCACATAACGGCTAGTTTTTGGGGGAGGCTATAAATAGCCCCCTTCTTCCCCCAAGTGTTGGTTGGTCGTTTTGCTCACTTGCTTTTCTCTCTCCTCCATTGTTGCTAACCTTGTGAGCTTGATTTCTCTCCATCCCTCCAATGATTCTTGCCCAAACTTAGGGATTCAAGAGAGGAGATCTAGATCTACATTTCCACCGATCAAATTCTCCTCTAAGTGAGGGGAACCTAGTGGATCTAGATTTGGGGTTGCTTTGTGTTCATCCCCTTTGTTCTTCCTCTCTTATTCCCCCCAAAGCATTTATTGCTTGGTTGGAATTTGAGAGTGAAGGACTTGTCCACTTTGTGTGTTCTTGCCTCTTGCATTTGTTGCATCGGGTTTCTCTCCCTACGGTGATACGTGAAGATCGACGTTGAGAGCTTGTTACTCTTGGGTGCATTGTGTTCCCAAGAGCTTGTTTCCTCTTGGGTGCATTGTGTACCCTAGACGGTTGGAGGTGCCGCGAAGACTTTGAGTTGTGAAGCTTCGGCACGAGTTTGGGAGCCCCCAATTGAGTTGTGGGTGTGTGCCCCAAGAGAAGTTGTAAAGGGCTCCGGAATCCGCCCCGAAGGATTCCGATAGTGGAAGGTGAACCAAACCTTTGGGTGCGGTTCATCGGAGAATAGGGTGAGGCCTTTGTGGCATCTTGAGTAGGCCTCTTGTGGCGAGCTCACACCCCTCCAACGAGACGTACTCCCTTAACAAGGAGGAACTCGGGAATACATCCTCGTCTCCGCGTGCCTCGGTTATTTCTATACCCGAGCTTTACTTATGCAATTTACATTGTGATAGCCTTCGTGCTTGAAGTTCGTTTCTTGCTATCACCTTGTTGCTTTAATTGCTTAGCATAAGTTGTTGGTGCAAATAGGTAACCCTAGCATATTAGGTTGTTGGCTTGGTAATTTAAACACATAGTTTTATTCCGCAATTATCAAGCCCCTAATTAGAAAAGGTGTTAATCGCCTATTCACCCCCCCCTCTAGGCGACATCTCGGGTATCGTTTGTTCTTTCACTCTCCACCGTCACACTCTTTATTTCGAAAAAGGGGAAGAACCCCAACCACACTCTTAGCTCTTGCGTAATCGACGGAGGGAAAATCAAGTCTAACGGGTCCAATCATCAACAAAAACAGAAAATAGAACACCTACATAGCTACATCGCCGGCTGGAGAATGAGATCGGGTGAGGGAAAGAATCTCCGTCGAACCAATGGTCGGTGGAGGAAGGTTTTTGCCTCCATTTCCCTTTTATTTCTTGTTCCTTTGCAGGGTTGGACTCTTGGTTGTTTTGTGTGCATCGCTGTTTTATAACAAGACTCGAAGAGGTAGGAGGAGACTGATCGGTATTCTTCAAAGAGATCGTTTGTCATAATGACCGGAATGCCAAATCGGGATTGGGAGGCCAAGCCGCTAGACTAAACTGAATCAATAAGACATCCCATGATGGGAGTACCATAGATAATATCATGTTGTCCAAGTTAATAAAATACTGGTGTGCATAGAAATTAATGAAAATAAGATGATAATAGTGTCATACCACGTAGAACTAAAATAAATGTCAAGTAGTCTTGTACTCCTAGAAATAAAAATACAATGTAACTATAACATTGTCATATGATACTTTACATTATAGAGAATAGTATCGCTGATGGAATGCCACCGTTCCCTTGAGCTTGAGCACCTGAGGCACCGCACCTAAAAGGATTATACTTTCTGCCCACGACCATGATGAACACACACCATCGAAGACCACCGCCACCTATTCTTCTCGCGCCAACTTAAAAGTTTGGTGACGACTCGGGATCACGCCCCTGGTGTACCAATTCTCAGACATCTGGACGTCGCCACTTCCCGCTGGCCTAGCCGAGAATATTTGGCCTTCAATTCCCCTACTTGGAAAAATTGGGATGCATCCAACGTAAAGGTCTTCGGCCATGTCGACCAAGACCAACCGACATCGACTACTATCTCAAACATTAGAGCAACTCCAGCCGGTGGCACCGTGGCACCCCCAGGCCGATTTTCCGGCGTATTTTTAGGTCGCTCGTGGGGCCTCCAGCGGAAAAACTTGGCCTGGGGGGGCGCCGATTCCCAATCGCGTCCCCAGCCCGGCATTTTTTTGGGTGAGTTTTGGTCGAAAACTAAGTCAAACAACTTCATTTTTATAACAAATTTATTATTTCTAAAGCAAAATTATCATTTGTATCAAATAATTCGACATAAAAATTAATACAAATAGTTTAACAAATCATAAATTTTAAAACAAGTTTTTCAAGAAAAATTACATAAATCTAGACCTCGCATTTGCGCCTCCACAGGTGCTCCATCAGATCTTGCTGCAATTGCTGATGAACTACTGGGTCTCGAATCTCCTGACACTTTCGAAGGTAGGTAGTCCATGATGCCGGTACAGGCAGACGTCGGCTCTGCTCCGGATCCTCGCCCACAAGAGGACCCTGTCTGAAGTATGGCACCTTCTTCTAATTCTCATCCACTGTATTCTTCCGCTCGCTCTCAATGATGATGTTGTGCAATATCACACAACAATTCATCACCTCCCAAATCTGATCTTTCGACCAGGTCATAGCGGGGTACCGGACAACAGCAAATCGAGCTTGGAGCCCACCAAATGCCCGCTCGACATCCTTCCTGCAAGCCTCCTGGCACTTGGCATACCAAGCTTGAGCCGTTTTCGACACAGGGTTTGAGATAGTCTTCACAAATATGGACCATTTTGGATAGATTCCATCTGCCAGGTAGTATACCTTGTTGTAATGGTGTCCGTTGATCTCGTAGTTCACCGGGGGAGCAATACCTTCAACAAGCTTGGCGAAGACATTGGAGCACTGCGGGACGTTGATGTCGTTGTTACATCCTGGTATTCCAAAGAAGGAATGCCAAATCCAGGTATCATACAAAGCCACTGACTCAAGTACGATACTGCAACCGCCTTTGTGCCCTTTGTACATCCCCTGCGAAGTAAATGGACAGTTTTTCCATTGCCAATGCATGCAGTCGATGCTTCCTAGCATTCCAGGAAATCCTCTTGCCTCATTCTCGGCTAGGATCTGAGCAGTGTCTTCCGCAGTGGGTGTTTGCAAATATTCAAGTCCAAACGCTCTGTAGCGCCCCGACCCCGAAATTATACAGAGAGGCTATGAATCCGACACAACCATCAATGTATAAGACAAAGATCGAGACTTGTGGAACAGAACTGGCACAAAGCATGACTCTACGACACAAAAGTATAGCAACTCATATAACGAGAAGAATACAAATATTACAAGCAAAAGGATCACAGATCCAACAATTCAACAAGCGGAAGCGGGTAGTGTTGTCTAACAACAAGAAGCAAAATATGGCCTAAGAGGCCTACAATAACATCTTCCCAGCCAGCTTGTTCCACGGTCCCAAGCTGCCACCTGGGAACCCCAGACTAGTAGTCGACGTCAACGAAGAACCCACCTAACTGCTCGGTGTCGTCCTCCTCTGAAATACAAAATCATAGAGGCAGCAAAGAGAGACTGAGTACGATGTACTCGCAAGTTTAGTAGGGTGATATAGGCCCAATGACTGACGGAGGCTCTAAAGCTGTTTATGTATTTCTTTTGCATAAAGCCAGTTTTCAATAAAAGATATAAATGACACGAGGCGTCGTCTACTCAGAATACTTTTCATAAAAGGGGTAAGAGAGTAACATTGTCATCATTGGTTCTCATCGAACCCTTTTGTAACCAACCACTCTCATCTCCACCAAGGCACCCCCTCGAATCACCCTCGAGGAAATGAACCTTTGTCACACGTTGATTATGCAACCTTTAGCTGCCATATCAATTAGGTTAATATTATCTATGATCTTATCGTCTATTCCCAAGTTGTCCATAACCGTGGACACGGCTTTTCGAAAAGATTAACCCTGCAGGGGTGTACTAATTTACCCATTGGTACCGTCCGGCTCACCTAGTTGGCCCTCTTCCGGGGAAGGCCGGCAAGCAGGCGCGGTTAAACCTTTACCTCGCGTGGGACTATCCAAGAGTCATCTGTGGCCACAGGGCAAGTTTACCCAGCCTCAGCCCCTGCCCCATCGCCACGTCCTAAACACAAATCCTCATCAACATCATCTTTTCCACTCACACGCAAATGGAAAACCGAACTAGAGGACCCTTGGATACGCCCGCACAAGTTATTCAGTTAGTAAGGCGCCCATACACCCACCAATGGCAGCACGCTCGTCTTGGTTCAAGAGGTAAAGAACTCGCACCTAGGGGCTAGAGTGAGGCAAAACACCATCCCCGATGGCAACTCACCCAAGCCGTCTTAGCATTTTAATTAAGCATCACATTTATCCACCATGCCCGAATCATTCCATCATCATCAACAATTACGGAATTAATAACGGACATAAAGCATTTATTTAAGCATGGCTAAGCATAGCTAAGCATATGAATACAACAATTTTATCTTTATCTCGGCCAACACTTCAACCCTAGGTTTCATAGGTAGGGATACATGTGATTGGCTCGGGGAAGAACATGCATTCATAGGATATTCTATTATTTACCAAAAGAGACATTTGAACCGCATGCAATATTATGGTGGTGAAAATAATTTGAGTAAAATCATAGGATGCTAGATGCCAAGAAGGTTAGGTTATCTCTTGCCTTGCTGCCCGGGCGTGTAGTATTGCTCGTCGCGATAGGTCGGGGTGACCTCAACTCCGGAATCTATCGATACCCAAAGAAAATACGAAGAACACATAAATCACACGATCACAAGGTGCAATGCGCAAACACATGATGACATGTCCACTTGATGCAAAGATAATATCATTTAATTTATTTTACAAATTAAATGGAGTTCCAAATAATTAGTGCAATTATTTGGACACAACTCCATATTTATCTTAGTGACCACATTACTTGTAAATCATCACATTATTAGAGAAGTGAATCAATATGCATGAACATGACAGGAATGGATAGGTTTGGTCATTCCGATCATTTTGGTACTTTATTTGTAATTTTTGGAGTACCGATGAATAATTGACAAATTAATTAAATAATTGAATTTAATTCATTTAAATCAAATTATGAATAACATCAAATAAAAGCTTGTGATCATGATGTGATAAGTGCATGGTTTGATAGCATTTGACATGTTGATCACTTTAATATTTAATTCATAATTTTTGGACAATTATTTAATAAGTTATGAATTTTCCTAATTTGGGATTATTTAACCCATTTTAGGAATTCTTAATTAAACATCAAAATTTATTTAAACAAAGGGCAAAACAATGCTACCAAGAGATAGGAGATGTTTTTCTGAACAATTTGACCTTTGGTTTGTCCAATTTGAATCATTATTCAAATAGATATGAATTATTTAAATTCCAATTTATTTCCAAAAAAAAAACACAGGTTTTACTGTTTGGGCCGGCCCACAGGTCGGCCCAGGCAGGTTTGCAGGCCGGGACAGCTCCAGAGGAGGCCGGCCTCAGAGCCGGCCCAAACCGGGGTGCAGGCCGGGGCCATGCCCCGAGAGAGCCGGCCTCACGGCCGGCCCAGGCCGGGGTGAAGGCCGGGGTGAGGCCCGAGCCAGGGAAAAGTAAATCCAAAAAGGGGGGTGCAGTATGCGGGGTTCGAACTCGGGTCTCCTGGGCAGGGAAGCAGGGAGCAAAGCCACCGGGCTAGTGCTGTGATGGTGTTAATCGTCACATCTAAAGGAATAAGATAGCACGGCACCAAATTTTAACTGACGAAACTGAATTTCGACACTACGATTCAGACAACAGGTTTCAGTCGTAAAGACGACGAGCTTCTGCCTGCGACGACCACGATTTGGCAGCGCTTCGTGCGTGTGGCGGGGTGCAAATAGGTGCAGGAGTGGTGTTGATCCCGTGCACGAGCTGGGATTGCAGAGAACGGGACCGCACGACACGGTGCGTGCTCGACATGGTCACAGCCATGGCTGAGCTGAGGACGGCAGCAAGCTATGGCTATGACGGAGCTATAGAACTACAGCGAGAGAGATGGAAAAGATGTCTACGATGATGGCGTGCTCACCCTCAACGCGTGCGCGTGCTTGGCGAGGACGGAGAACGTCGAGGACGGCGGCAATGTCTCGGCGAAGCTTCGGCCGTGGGTGGAGGAGAACGGATGGCGCGGTCCATTGCGGCAACCCCGGGCCGATTCCCTCGGCGTGGAGGTGCAGCACGGCGAGGCGGTGAAGATGGCGTCGTCCATTTGCTCCGGGGCAGCCGGAGTCGGCGGCGACCATGACGACGGCGGCGGCGGACAGTGAAGCAGAGGCGCGGATGGCGGCGGCGAACGAGGGCTTCCCGGGACAATTCCTCGTATGGGGATGACGATGATGACGAGGCGGAGCGGTTGGGCAAGCTGGACAAGCTCGGCGAGGGCCGTGGCGGCAGCTATTCGAGGAGGACGCCGGCGGCCAAAAAAAATGGGGAGAGCTAGGGTTAGGGTTCGTGGGGAGAGAGTTGGGGGAGAGGCATGGGTGAGGGAGCAGGTGGAGCCGTGGAGGGCGTCGTGGAGGGCCACTTGACCCCAAGGGGAGCAGGTGGGCGACGGCCGCGTGCGCGGCACGGCGGCATGGCGCCAGTGCGCCATGGCGCACAGTGTGAAAAGAGGGAAGAGAGAGAAGCTGACAGTGGGACCCACTGTCAGTGATTAAACATTTTTCTGTTTTTCCCTTTTAAAGCCAGCAGCATTTAGGGATTTTATTGAGGCATTTAATCATTTTATAAAATTCCACAAAAATTCATGTAGACTCCCCTTGCTATCTAGAAGCTTCACAAGAAATTGGGGTTGCAAACTAAAAGGTTTTGCACCACAGTTGTTTATAGGTTTTAGTTCAGGTCAAATTTGAATATTTCCAAAATAGATTTATTTGGAGCATTTAAACAACTCCATAAATTATGAAGTTATTTATGGAGGCTCATATTATAATAATGAAGCACCCCATATTTTTACTTTGGATTTTGGGGAAGTTTAACTTGGTTCCAAAAATATACTTTGTAATGAACCAAATTGAATTCTCAATTTTATATATTTGCTTGTTAATAAATGAATTTTGGCAATTGGTTATAAAAGTACTTTGGAACTTCCTGAACAATTTGGAAATTCCAAATAATTTGGTTTGGCCATTTTGGGCAATGCATGTAGTTTGGAACTTTAGGAAGGGTTTTGCTTCCCTAGCCTTTAATTTACAAGTGTTGCTTTATTTAGATTAGAAAGTTTTAAATGGATGCCATGATGCAATGCAAAACAAAAAGTGAAAATTTGGCCCATATTTTAGGGTAACAAATCTGGGTTGTTACACGCTCCCACTACGGCTCTGCAGAACCTATAGAAACACTCAAGCACGATGGACTCGGCCATGCGTAGATAGTCATCCTGCGAATCAGCTGGAGCTCCGTATGCAAGCAGTCTCAAGGCGACTGTGCACTTCTGGAGCGAGGAAAATCCAACTGTGCCGGTGCTATCCTTCTTGCAAACGAAGTATCTATCGAATTCTCAAACACCATGCACAATCCTGAGGAAGAGCTTCCGGTTCATCCTGAAACGGCGTCGAAATGTCTTCTCGCCGTGCAATNTGAACTTGCTAGACCATAAGGTCACTTGCCATGGTATGGTTAACACCATAGTTTGCATTTCAAAGAGTGTACGCTTTGGGAAGGTTTTGGCTTCCCTCACTTCATTGTTTCCCATTGGTGTTTGTTAACACAAGCAATTAAAGGGATGCCATGATGCAAACAAATACAAAAAGTGGAAAAATTCTTCGTATTTTTCATACCAAGTTAGGGCTGTTACAAATCTACCCCCCTTACAAGAATCTCGCCCCGAGATTCTAGGCTTGAGTGAAGAAGGCGGGGTATTCCTGACGAAGACTAGTTTCTCGCTCCCATGTGGCTTCTTCCTCGGAATGGTTAGACCATTGGACCTTGAGAAACTTGATGGACTTGTTGCGGGTTTTCCTCTCCGCTTCATCCAAGATGCGGATAGGATGCTCGCGATAGGTCAAATCCTCTTGAATGTCCAACCTCATGATCAACCCCACGGATGGGATCCTTGAAGCACCGGCGGAGTTGGGAGACATGGAAAACATCATGGACATCCGGGAAATTGGAGGGCAACTCAAGTTGATAGGAGAGATCTCCTCGCTTGGCTAGGATGGTGAAAGGGCCAACAAAGCGAGGTGCAATTTGCCCTTGATTCCAAAGCGACGAACGCCTCGGAGAGGAGAGACTCGAAGATAGGCCTTGTCACCAATTTCATAGTGGACCTCTTGATGTGCTTGTCATAATAGCTTTTCTGACGGATTGAGCGGCTTGAGGTTTTCTCGAATGACACGGACTTTCTCTTCGGCTTCATTGATCACATCAGGACCGAAAGTGACCTCTCCCCGGTTTCAGACCAATTGAGAGGAGTCCGGCATTTTCTCCCATAAGGACCTCGAAGGGAGCCATTTGCAACTGGCTTGATAGCTATTGTTGTAGGAGAACTCGGCGAGAGGAGGTTTTTTCCCAACTCTTGCCGAAAGAGATGACACAAGCCCGAAGCATGTCCTCAAGAACTTGATTTACTCTTTCAGTTTGACCGTCGGTTTGAGGGTGTAGGCGGTGCTGAAGTTGAGACGGGTTCCAAGAGCCGTTTGGAAACTTTGCCAAAACTTGGACAAATAAGCTTCCACGGTCGGAGATGATCCTCAAAGGAACCCCGTGCAAAGGAACAATCCGGGCCATATAAGCTCGGCCAATTGAGCGGATTGATATCCTCCGAACCGGAGGAAATGGGCGACACGGTCGATGACGACCCAAATAGCATTGTTGCCCTTTTGTGACCTCGGAAAGCCGGTGATGAAATCCATACCAACTTCATCCCACTTCCACTCAGGAATGGCTATGGGGCGAGGGTACCGGCTGGCCTTTGATGTTCAGCCTTCACTCGGCGACAGACGTCGCATTCAGCAACATACTCGGCGATCTCGCGCTTCATGCAAGACCACCAGAATTGAGGGCGAAGATCTTGGTACATTTTTGTGCTACCCGGGTGAATAGAGATGGGTGACTCATGAGCTTCAGAGAGATCAACTCCCTCATATTTCCACTCTTGGGCACCACTAGACGGTCACCAAATAGACCACACCATGGTCATCAACCAAGAAACTTGGCCTTTCCATTAGCGATCTTCTCTTTGATCTCAAGGATTTCAGGATCATTTTGTTGGGCGGCCTTGATATCATCCTCGAGAGTGGATTTGATCTCAAGGTTAGCTAGAAAACCCGAAGGAACAATTTCCAGATTCAATTTAGCAAATTCCTCGTGGAGAGCCGGTTGCGCCTTTTCAACCATCACGGTATTGCAATAGGCTTTGCGGCTCAGAGCATCCGCCACGACATTTGCCTTGCCGGGCTGATAATTGAGAGTCACATCATAGTCCTTTATCAATTCCAGCCATCTCCTCTGCCTCAATTCAGATCCGGCTGGGTGAAGATATTTCAGACTTTGTGGTCGGAGTAGATCTCGCAACGGTTGCCCAAGAGGTAGGGCCTCCATTGCTTCAGAGCATGTACCACGGCGGCAAGCTCCAAATCATGAGTTGGATAATTTTGCTGTGGCTTGAGTTGACGGGAAGCATAGCGACCACATGGCCCTCTTGCATCAAGACACAGCCCAAGCCTTGGAGAGATGCATCGCAATAGACGACAAAGTCCTTGGCGGTATCGGGAAGGACAAGTACCGGGTGGTGGTGAGCTTGACCTTGAGGGTTTGGAAACTCTCTTCAGCCTTGTCTGACCACACAAATGGTTTGCCTTTCTTGAGGAGTTCAGTCAGCGCTTGCTATTTGGAGAAGCCCTCAATGAATCGACGGTAATAACCCGCCAATCCAAGGAAGCTTCGGATATCTTTGACGGATTTGGGAGTTGGCCAATCCAGGATTGCCTGAATCTTGTCGGGTATCACCGCTACTCCGGCAGCTGACACCACATGACCGAGAAAGATGAGCTCCTTCAGCCAAAACTCACATTTAGAGAACTTGGCATATAGACGGTGATCTCGAAGCTTGGTCAACAAGTCGGAGATGCTCAGCATGTTCGTCTTCGGTCTTGGAGTACACAAGGATGTCATCGATGTAAATGATGACGAACTTGTCGAGGTACTCGTGGAAGATGGAGTTCATTAGCCTCATGAATGTAGCCGGAGCATTAGTGAGGCCGAAAGACATGACGGTGTACTCATATAACCCATAGCGGGTAGTGAAGGCCGTCTTCGGAATATCCTCCTTCGGATTTTATCTGATGGTAACCTGACCTCAGATCCATCTTGGAGAACACCGTGGCACCAGCCAGTTGATCGAACAAGTCGGTTATTCGAGGAATTGGATACTTGTTCTTGATGGTCACCGCATTAAGAGGGCGGTAGTCAACGACCAGACGAGGAACATTTGTATCCCTCTTCTTGACAAAGATAACCGGGCAGCCCCAAGGTGAGCTACTCGGCCGGATGAATTCTTTTTCCAGCA
Source organism: Puccinellia tenuiflora (assembly GCA_012064385.1). Classification (NCBI taxonomy): domain Eukaryota; kingdom Viridiplantae; phylum Streptophyta; class Magnoliopsida; order Poales; family Poaceae; genus Puccinellia; species Puccinellia tenuiflora. The sequence goes on from QRDG01000752.1 coordinate 351,737, forward strand.
GCTCATCAAGTTGCTTCTTCAATTCAGCTAGCTCTTCCGTTGGCATACGGTAGGGCGTCTTGGAAACTGGGGCGGTTCCCGGAACCAACTCAATCACAAACTCCACGCTGCGATCGGTGGCATGCCGGGCAATTCCTCCGGAAAACATCGGGGAAATCACACACCACAGCGACTTCAGCATATCAGGCGGGGTGATTCCTTCCAGGAAATAAAGACTGATCTCCGGTGAAAGAGGAGTGGCTGCGGAAGGAGTTGCAGAAGTTGGGGACCAGTAACGCACTTCCCCATACCTTGGGTGGAACACTGTGACAGTCTTGGCAGCACAATCCAGGTTGGCCTGATATTTCACTAGCCAATCCATGCCCAGAATAACATCGATACCCTCTGACCTCAGGGCTATCAATGAGAACGGAAAAGGGACTGACCCTACGGCTATTTGAACATCGGGAGATATCCAATTGGTACGCCAACTAGAGCCGGGGTCTTGACCACTAACGGGGATCCATCATACAAACGGTATTTGATGGTTGTGTGCATATGATATGGATATGAACGAATGCGAAGCTCCAGAATCAAATACACTGAAGCTGGATAGTATTGATTTGAAGCGTACCCATGAGAACTCCGGGGTCCTCCTCAACGCCTTCAGCCGAGACGTGGTTCAGGCGGCCACGGCTGACGGTGGTAGCCTTGGCGGCTGGGGTAGAGGGTGCTGGTGCAGGTGCTGAGGGAGCCGGTGCCTTCTGGGGACACTCCCTGGAGTAGTGCCCCGGCTGGCCACAAGCGAAGCAAGTGAGCCCCGGTGGTGCAGGTAGTCGAGGTCGAAAACCGCCTCCAGCCGCACCCAAGGTCGAAGTAGCTGGGCGAGGCGGAGGTGGCAGGTACCCGGTGGGCTTCGGCGCGAAGGGCGCCTTTGGCACGGCGCTGAAAGGCACGAAACCTTGCGCTTCTTGCCCTCCGAGGAGGAGGAGCTCTGGTGATCGGTGGAAGCGGGCCTCTTAGAAGCCTCTAGCTCCTTCCTACCTTGCTCCATGGTGAGGCCTGGTTGTAGAGCTCTTGGTAGGAGGTGAACTTGAAGGGTAGGAGCTCGTATCGGAGACGAGGTGCGAGCCCCTTGCGGAAGAGGTATTGCTTGTCCTCATCATTCGTCACGTCCCGAGGGGCGTAACGGGAGAGGTGGTTGAACTCCCGTCCATAGGACTGGACGTCCATGCGTCCCTGGGTTAGGTCCAGGAACTCCCGCCTCTTGAGCTCGAGGATGGGCTTGGGGATGTACGCCGCACGGAAGGCGGTGCGGAACTCCTCCCAAGTGACAACATGGCCCGCGGCAACCATTGCCACGTGGCTCTCCCACCAGAGCCGGCGGCTCCTTCCAGAAGGTAGGTGGCGAAGTTGACATGTTCTGCCGCCGGAACGTGAAGAGCGGCAAACTTGCGCTCGATAGCCCGAAGCCAATCATCCGCATCAAGCGGCTCCTTAGCTCGGAGAAAGTGGGAGGTTGGGACCGCAAGAACTGGTTGAGGTGGTGCAGTCCGTGTTCCTCCTGGCCCCTTGCTGGACCAGCTGCTCGAGCAAAGCTCATTGCGCAGCGGTTTGTTCGATGCCATCATAACCTCCGCCATTGAGGGTGGCGGCGGTGGATCAGGGTTGCTATGTTCCCCACGACGGGTAGGAGCCATTCTGAAGAATTGGAACAACGACAAGTTAGTAACCAATTCTGACAGATAAGATAGATCATTGGTTGCTCCCAGATATAGTATTTAAGAAGCAATAAACACCAAAGACAGATTTAGGCAACCACGGTGACATCACGTCATCGAGGCGATATCAAACGGATATAACGGACTCGAGGCATAACTGGACGGTAAGAACCCAAACCCCGAGAACCTAAACATCGACACCAAGCAAAACAAATAGAGGTAAGAATCAGAGTAGAGCGAGTTGGATGAGAAGCAAAAAGAATCCTAAGAAGGTTTTCACAACTCATTTTTAGGTTAAAATAATTTTCACTAGACTCGACATCGACCAAAAGAAAGGGTTTCCTACAGGCAGTCCTGCTCTGATACCAACTTGTAACGCCCCGACCCCGGAATTATACAGAGAGGCTATGTATTCGCACAACCATCAATGTATAAAACAAAGATCGAGACTTGTGGAACAAACGGCACAGCATGACTCTACGACACAACATAATAGCAACTCATATAACGAGAAGAATACAAATATTACAGCAAAAGGATCACAGATCCAACAATTCATCAAGCGGAAGCGGGTAGTGTTGTCTAACAACAAGAAGCAAATATATGGCCTAAGAGGCCTACAATAAACATCATCCCAGCCAGCTTGTTCCACGGTCCCAAGCTGCCACCTGGGAACCCCAGACTAGTAGTCGACGTCAACGAAGAACCCACCTAGTTGCTCGGTGTCGTCCTCCTCTGAAATACAAAATCATAGAGGCAGCAAAGAGAGACTGAGTACGACGTACTCGCAAGTTTAGTAGGGCGATATAGGCCCAATGACTGACGGAGGCTCTAAAGCTTTATATGTATTTCTTTTGCATAAAGCTAAGTTTCATAAACAAATATAATTGACACATGGCATTCGTCTACTCAGTATTTTATAAAGGGGTAAGAGAGTATCATTATCATTCGGTTCTCGCGAACCTACTCACAACCATCACCACTCATCTCACACAAAGGCACTCCCTCGACTCACCCTCGAGGAAATGAACCTTTATCACAAGTTGATTATGCAACCTTAGCTGCCATATCAATTAGGTTAAGTTATCTATGAGCTATCCGTCTTTCCCAAGTTGTCCATAACCGTGGACACGGCTTTTCGAAAAGATTAACCCTGCAGGGGTGTACTATTTTACCCATTGGTACCGTCCGGCTCACCTAGTTGGCCCTCTTCCGGGGAAGGCCGGCGAGCGGGCGCGGTTAGACCTTTACAATGCATGAGGCTTACTCAAGGACCATCAGTGGCGGAAGGACAGGTTCAGCGCTCCCAGCGCCCTGCCCCACCGTCACGTCCTAACACATCACCATCCTCGTTCCTTTTCCACTCACACCCACACGCGCAAATGGAAATAGCAAACTAGAGGACCCTTGACAAGCCCCTCACAAATTATTCGGTCAGCGAGGCGCCCATACACCCACCAATGGCAGCACGCTCGGTCTTGGTTCAAGAGTAAAGCACTCTCACCTAGGGGCTAGATGAGGCAAACCACCCTCCCCGATGGCAACTCATCCAAGCCCTTAGCATTTTAATTAAGCATCACATTATCCACCAGCCCGAATCATTCCATCACATCAACAATTATGGAATAACAACGGACATAAAGCATCTACTAAGCATGGCTAAGCATAGCTAAGCATATGAATACAACAATTCTATCTTTATCTCGGCCAACACTTCAACCCTAGGTTTCATAGGTAGGGATACATGTGATTGGCTCGGGGAAGAACATGCATTCATAGGATATTCTAATATTTACCAAAAGAGACATTTGAACCGCATGCAATATTATGGTGGATAAAATAATTTGATAAAACATAGGATGCTAGATGCCAAGAAGGTTAGGTTATCTCTTGCCTTGCTGCCCGGAGTGTAGTACGGCTCGTCGGGGTAAGTAGAGAACCCTCGACTCCGGAATCTATCGATACCCAAAAGAAATACAAAGCACACATAAATCACAGAACACAAGATGCAATGCTCAATCACATGATGACATGTCAATTGATGCAAGATTCCATTATATAACTTAAGGGCACAATTAAATGGGGAGCCAAATAATTAGGAAATTATTTGGAAAACACCTCATATTTAACTTAATGTCCAATTGTTCATAAGATCACATTATTTTAGAAATTGCTCAAATATGCATGAACATGACATGATTAAAGAGGTTTGGTTCTTATGTTCACTTCGGTGCCTTATTGGTAGTTTTCGGAGTACCGATGATTAATAGCAATTTAAAAGGTTATTTGGATTATATCTTTATCCAATCAAATTAATCAAAGCCCAAGTGTTGTCATGAGGTGATACTAGCATATTTAGATAGCATTTGAAACACTGATCAAATTGGTATCCATTTGCAAGATTTAACAAAAAGGATTAAATACAAAGTTCACAAGTTTTCAGCTTGGTTCGGAATTCATCCGGATTGGTCCGGAATATTCCGGATGGTCCGGAATAATCCGGGCTCATTCCGAGCCAAATCCGAGGTGACCTCCAAAACCTTCTGTTAGGGTTTCGGAATTCGTCCGGAAAGGTCCGGAATTTTCCGGTCGACCCGGAATCGATCCGGAATAATCCGGGTGATTCCGGACGCTCGATTCTGGGCAGAAAAGCAACGGCGGCGGCGGCTTCGCACGAAGAGCACGCAACAGAGGGAGGGGGGGAGCGGGAGAGGGTTAGCAAGCACGCAAGCCTCACCTTGAGCTGGTGAGTTGGGCTGGTGCGGGGAGAGTCGAGGACGCCGGAATTCGGCCGGAGGAACGCGGCCGGTGAGGTAGTTGTCGAGGACGAAAACGTCGGGACCGAGCCACCCGGCTCGATTCCTTGCTCCAGGAGGGGGAGGTCGATGAGGCGCAGCTTCCTTCCGCTTCGATCGGAACGGGGAGCACCGGAGCGACGGCGGCGAGCTCGGCAAGCTACGGCGGCAAGGGAGCTCGGGAAGGGAGAGAGAGGGGGCCGTCACGATCCGGAAAAAGAGGAGGGAGGACGAGGAGGAGAGAGGAGTGCGGGGCAGGTGAACACGGTCACGGGCTCCTTAGCCCTCCATTTGCCACGGCGGCGTGCGGCATGGGCGCGGAGGAGGTGGCGGCATGGCGCCAGTGCGCCCTATCGCCACTGTGCATCATCCGGAATTTTCCGGATGGGTCCGGAAAATTCCGACTGGTCCGGATTTGATCCGGAAATTTCCGGGCCATTCCGAATGGACACATTTTGACAGAAAGGCTAGCTTTTTGGCGCATTTTAAACAAGTCCAGAAATTACAGAAAAATTTAGGGCTGCTCCCAAGCATATTAGGAAGCTCCCCATATTTTCCCTTGGATTTTTAAGGCACCACAATCTGGTTCACAAATAGGAGGCGCCTTGCATCACAATTGAAGTTTTGCGACTTGGAACAAAATTTAGAAGACAAGCCATTTGGTTTTTGAGCATTGGTTGAACTTAGGTGAACTTGCTAGACCATAAGGTCACTTGCCATGGTATGGTTAACACCATAGTTTGCATTTCAAAGAGTGTAGACGCTTTGGGAAGGTTTTGGCTTCCCTCACTTCATTGTTTCCCATTGGTTGTTTGTTAACACAAGCAAATTAAAGGGATGCCATGATGCAAACATAAATACAAAAAGTGGAAAAAATCCTTCGTATTTTTCATATCCAAGCTAGGGCTGTTGCATTAGCCTTGATCAACATATAGCTTCTTCCATAGCCTTGACTCCAACAAATGGAGATCAAGCAATGCAAATGGACACACCTACAAGTAGCTCAATACAAACATTAGTCCATAGAGATTGTCATTAATTAACAAAACCACACATGGGGGCAACCATGCACTTTCAATCTCCCCTATTTTGGTAATTGATAACAATCCCTTTTAAGAGGGTTTATATAATGAATAGAGAAACCTTGCAAGACAAACAAGCAAGGATGCAAGCGCATTAAAGGCAAATGCAACAAAGCATAAAACCCAAATTCCCTTAAACCCTCTAAACTTCTCCCCCATTGGCATCGATTGCCGAAATGGGAAGAAAATTTTAGGAGGCCTATAATATGAGTTCCTCCATAAAGTGTGCATTTCTCAAGATGTGAGTGGAATCAAATGCACATATCCAATGATGAATAGATAGAGGAAATCAAACTATATTGAGGTTCCAAAGATTGAAAAAAGATGAAATCATTTTAAACATCTCCACAAAGGAGAAAAGCAATTGAGAAGATCCAAAGCGAGAGTTCTAAATAAAAATGGAGAAGCTCCCCAATGTTCATGCACTATTGGGTAGTGCACAAATATGGAATCCTCGCTCCCCCAAAATCATCTAGAACACGCAACAAGTGCAAGTGTGCATAAAGCAAAAGCAAATCATAGCACTTGCACCAAAGATATGGTTGAGCCATAAGGAGATACCAAATTTCAAAGATTCAACATAAGATAGGCCCAACCGAGATAAAAAGAAGATCTTTAAAGGAGTATGTTCACAAGCTTAGGGATACCAATTGGAGACTAAAACAAATTGAGAATGCCAAAAGCTAGTGAGAGCATTTAGCCAATAAAAATTCAACATGCTCACCATGGTAAGCATGAAGTCAAAGATCTTCAATAAGACTTGAGTGCGCAAAGATGCAAATAGAAATAAGACAAGCACTCATGAGAAATTTTCTTTTCAAAGTCACGAAAGGATCAAAGATAATAAACAAAGTGACCCAAAAGAAATAGGATACCAATTAAAAGGTGACCTCTCTCGTATGTATAGGTTTCTAAGTAGACAAATCGTTGATGATATACATCCACAAAGAAACTTGCACATATGAAATGGTCGATGAAGGAGAGACCAAGGTATCCAAAAGGGAAGTCATGAATATACAAAAGAGATTATTGCATAAAAGCATAGCACATAGCTCAAATTTATCTTATTTGTATATAGTGAACTTCAAAAATATCAAAGACATCACACAAATAACTAAGGGAACAAGAGATAGTGTAGATGCTTTGAGATAGGAAACAAGTATCACAAAGAAATAATACCAATTGAAGACAAGGTTTTTGCACTTTCATCACAAATATCACAAAGATACACTAAGTGAAGGAAAAAGCCAAAACCACAACAATTGCATATAATTAGAAGCTTTCATGCCAAGAGGCAACCTACACAAGGTTGAAACTAGAAAAGTATGCATGGGATAGATACTTGTTACCGAGATGGCATTGGTGATGAAGAAGATGAGAATTTTGATTATCATCAAAGCTTGACTCCAATAATCACATGGTGAGAACACCTTCCTTATGAATGAGGCAAGCATCAATGCATCTCCATTGTACCTAAAACAAAATTCAAGCACAAATGGTTCGCAAACTCATTGGGTCCATAGTAGTTAGATAAACTACAATATATAGGAAACACTCCACATAAATATGTGCATATAGATATGAAATTGAATTTCATGCACATCTTAGCCGATTTAGGATTCGGTGGAGTATTCCCTATATATTGGATCTAGAAAGACAAGCATGCCATATAATATATATACTAGTAAATATGCATGCATAGACTTACGAGAACCAAGAGAGATACAATTTGGACAAAAACACCAAGTAAACCAAGAAGAGAGCACACCAAAGTGTGACACAAAAAGGTTGTCCAAATTATATAAAATCCAAATCAACACATGATTGAGGAAAAATCAAATCAACATATGATTGATTCCAAAACACATCAACACATGAAGTGTGATATCAATAGGAATCGAATCAAAACAACACATGATCGATAAGACACCAATTGAAAATAGGATACCAACTAGGAGAAAAGATACCAAGAAGAGGATAATACTTGACCGGAATCAAGTAAAGTAAAATAAAGCAATAAGGTATCAAAACTCCCACAATAAATATCAATTGAAACAAATATCTATGAAGGAGATATTAAATTCCAATTAATACCAATTGAAGGTACCTAGGCAAGGCCAATGAGCATATAAGATAAAAGAAAGAGACATGCTCAAAGGATTTTCTCATTCTATAGGATAAACATAAAACAAGAAATGAGAAAGCGAACTCCCAAGAGAGAGCAAGGTTACACCAAATAAACCAAACACCCTCTACACTTTTCATGATGGCACAAAGCATCAAAAGAAAAAGATTTGTCTTCCATAAACACATAAGATAGAAATTAAATGGCAATTGAAAGGATCAAAATATTGATAGATAGGATAGTGTTCTAAATAAAAAAGAATGCTCCCCCAAGATTCATGCATTATCTTTAATATTTGCATTTGAATGCAAAATGCATGCACAAGGGATCATTACTCTCCATATTTTATTTACAACACTAAACACTACCAATTGAAAATTAGGATCCATGCAAGAGGCAAGGAAGACAAAGGGAGTAAAAACAAACGCACTTGGCAATAAATAAGGCAATTTAACGCAAGAGCCAATATGAGGATGAACAAAAATATTCTACCACAAATGTGAATATCAATTGTCCAAGGACAATGAGTATAAGGAAATATTTTCCCGGTGAGTAGAGATATCCAAGGTCATCCTCACAAGATAAATCATATGGCAAGAGATAAGAGATAAAACACCATATTTTAATAAAGTTTGTTGGTAGTTTCAACTATTCAAACCAACCGGCAAGGCCATGGTTAGAATAATATGGAACAAATGGTTTCTCAAATAATATATGGAAATGCATATTAGAGAAAAACCACACCAAGCAAACTCACACAAACAAGAGCCAAAGATAACCAAAATGAGAATTGGAACTTGTTCGAGCAAACATGCCACATAGGAATAAGATAATTACAATATCAAATCTAGGTGGCAAACCTCAAATGTTCACATTTTATGGTATTGTAATATGCACATAGCTTATTACTCCCCCATAATGTGATAATTCATTTTATCTAAGCAAGAGGCAAATAAAACCAACTAGAGAAATTAATGGACATTGTAGAATTTGAATTTCTCATGAATATGACATACCACATAGTAACTAGATAATATTGAAATATCAATACTAGGTGGTGTGCCTCATGTACACACATTTTTAGGTTTGTGAAGTGCACAAAGCATATCACTCCCCCAAAATGGGATAGTCCATTAATATCTCAAAGAGCCAAATGAAATCCACACAAGATCCAATAAAGCTCAACACAAAGTTACACATACATGATACACAACTATCATACACAACCTTGAATAACAAGACAAGTAGGAAAGTAGCATATCATATACAAGCACATGCTAGGAACAAAACTAACACATGCAAGGGAGCAAGCAACTTTCAATGTATATATGAATTAAATACAAGTTACCGCAAGGAGGAAGCATTGGATATGAGATAGAGCAATATATTCCAATTGACTTGGCTTGAGGAAATATAACCATGAAGATCCCTTAATTCTTCAAAAGTAGCCAAGTCTCCAATGTCCTTCCACAAACACCTATTGATCATGTTTGAGCTTGCTGGTCCCCAACCAAGTTGGGTCCTAAGAGGTTAGTCACAATAGGCTTGGGAACCCAAATGGTTCTTTTCTTGACACCACTTTGAGTCCCCACATATTTGGCAAACACATTGCCAATTCTATCCTTCCCAAGAGAATAAGCATCATCAACTATAATAGGGTTGGATACGGTACCATTAGTGCATGAAGAATCAAAGTGACCCTTGCCACGGCAAAGGTAGCAACATCGACTCTTCCCTTTCTTCTTAATAGGCTCCTCAACTAGAGGAGCGTTTACTTGAGTCTTCTTAGGAGGTGGCCGTTGTTCAACTCGTGATTGAGCATGAGATTGAACAAGAGGCCGCTTCCCTAGTTGCTTCTCACTAAGAGGCTTCTTCTTCATTGGGCAATCCCGAACATGATGCCCTTCTAGCTTGCACTTGAAGCAAATGATCTTGGCCGGATTCTTGACTTGAACTTGGCCCTTCTTCTTATCAATCTTGGACTTGTTCTTGTTGTTGGAGTTGAATCCAAGTCCACTCTTGTCATTGGGGGATTGTTGCACACTCAACATGTTGTTAAGTGCACTCTTCCCTTCATGACGCTTTTCCAAGCCTTTCTTCAAAGAAGCGACTTGGGCCTTGAGGTCTTTTATTTCCTCTACATGGTTAGTGGCAACAAAAACACTAGAGGAAGTAGAAGCTTCATTGTTATAGCAACAAGGCAAAGCAAGTAATTCATCACAAGAGGTACCAACATTTTGAGTGGATGAACTACTAGTACTAGCACATGGCAATATAGCATTTTTAGTTAAAGTTGTGCTATTATCCACATGAGGCTCACAAGATGTTACCTTGGTAGTGATAGCCTCATGAGCTAACTTTAGACTAGCATAGGATGCTAGAAGATCATCATTAGAGCTAGAAAGCTTTTCATGACTTTCTTCCAACTTCCCATACTTGCTAGTTAGCAACTCAAGTTGAGCCCTTGGCTCAACATTCTCCTTCAAAATAGATGCTTCACAAGAAATGGAGTTAGTAGCACAAGCATCATTAACATTAGGAATAGAAGAAGAAATCTTAGCAAGCTCTTCATTTAATCTAGCATTTTCCTTTTCGTGACTTTATATTTAGTATGACATGGTCACGTTCTTTAATAATTTTAGCAATAGTTTCATTATGAGACTCCTCAATAGATTCTAGTTTCTCCTCAAGAGAAGCCCGAGTCTCTTGCTCTTCCTCAAGAGCATCTTCTAACGATGCCTTTTCCATAGCATCATCTCTTTCAATCTTACCCTTTTCTTCAAGGCTTGCTTCCAAAGCCTTAATTGTAAGCCCACGCTCAATTAGGGTTTCCATAATTTCAAAGAGGATTTTTATTTTTAGGAAGGGCATTTAGAATCATTAGACCTTTCTTATGAAAGGATTCGTCATCATCATCCACATCATCTTCTTCATCATTATTATCATTATTATTATCATCACTAGTAGAAGATTTAGCCATAAGGCAAAACATGGTTGATGAAGAAGAACAATTAATTTTTGAACTACTCAAGTTCACATCTTGTTCCATAGCTAATTGGGTTTCCTCTACATTATTATTCATACAAGAGTTAGAGGGAACACAAGCATTTTATCATGGCAACAAGATAAAGCAAGCATATCATCATTAGATTTATCCATGCAATTTTTGGATGATATACAAGGACTATCAACACTAGCATGTATGGCATTTATAGTGCTATATGTGTTTAGGTCCAAAGATGAAGCATTGCAACAAGATAGAGATAAAAGACCATCAAAAATGAGCTCACTATCCAAATTGCAAAACCCATCACTACTCACCATTACATTAGTTTGTGGCTTACCACATTTTGGTGAAGTAGACGAAGATGAGAACTCATCACGGCCGGAGGTGGAGGGAGAACAATCATCCTCAATAGAGTTGGACACTCCATATTTATCTTGAAGCTTGGTCCAAAGCTCATGAGCGTTTCGGAGAGGCATGATTGACTCAAAAACTACAACACTCACAAATTTGCAAAACTCATTAGAAGCTAGAGCATCTAGATATAAGTTGTTCTCATCCTCTAAAGTCGTACTTTCGGAATCCTTTATAGGAGAAAAAACTATATCTAAGATACGCTCAATATTGGGGTCCAAGACCCGTAAGTGACTAAGCATATGAGTTTTCCAAACATTAAAATTTGTGCCATCGAATATAAAAGTGTGATCATGCACTAATCCTCTAAACGACATCTTTAATCTCTAGGCGGTAAAGCCAAACAAGAGACGAGGCTCTGATACCAATTGAAAGAACAAACTATGACGAGATGTCGCCTAGAGGGGGGGGTGAATAGGCGATTAAAACTTTTCCGGTTTAAGGCTTGATAATTGCGGAATAAAACTATGTGTTTAAATTAACAAGCCAACAACCTAATATATATACTAGGTTCACCTATGTGCACCAACAACTTATGCTAAGCAAGGTAAGCAACAAGGTGATAGCAAGATATAAAACTTCAAGCACGAAGGCTATCACAATGTAAATAGCATAAGTAAATAGCTCGGGTATAGAAATAACCTAGGCACGCGGAGACGAGGATGTATTCCCGAGTTCCTCCTTGTTAAGGGAGTACGTCTCATTGGAGGGGTGTGAGCTCGCCACAAAATCCCTACTCAATATGCCACAAAGGCCTCACCCTATTCTCCGATAAACCGCACCCAAGGGTTTGGTTCACCTTCCACTATCGGATTCCTTCGAGGCGGAATCCGGAGCCTTTACAACTTTCTTGGGGCACACACCCACAACTCAATTGGGGGCTCCCAAATCTTGCCGAAGCTTCACAACTTGAAGTATTCGCGGCACACCAACCGTCTAGGGTACACAATGCACCCAAGAGGCACAAGCTCTTGGGAACACAAATTACCCAAGAGTAACAAGCTTCTCAACTTCAGTCCCACGAATCTTCGTGGAGAGCACAACCCGATGCAACTAATGCAAAAGGCAAGAACACACCAAGTGGTCAAATCCTTCTCTCCAAAATCCAACCAAAGCAACTAATGCTATGGAGGGATTTAAGAGGAAGAACAAAGAGGAGAACCACAAAAGAACTCCAAAATCTAGATCTACTAGGTTCCCCTCACTTAGAGGAGGAATGGATTGGTGGAATGGTAGATCTAGATCTCCTCTCTTGTTTCCCTAAAGATGGGCAAGAATCATTGGACGGAAATGGAGGAAGCAAGCTCTCAAGATGTGCAACAATGGAGGAGAGAGAGAGAGAGCAAAGGGTTCAAAATGGATTGGTAGAACCATTGGGGAAGAAAAGCCCCCTTTAATAGGTGCCCTGAGAATCTGGCCGTTGGGCTCAGATTCGCGCAGGGCCGGTAGTACCGGCCCAAAGCAAGGTAAGCAACAAGGTGAAGTCTTCGCGGCACACCAACCGTCTAGGGTACTACCGCCCTACACACAACTTCCCACCAACGGCAAACTGCAAAACCCGCTGGGCCGGTACTACCGGGAAATGGACCGGTAGTACCGATTGACCCGGTACTACCGGAACCACTTCCGGGCAAACTTCTGGTTAAAAAAAAGAGGGTCCAGTACTGAAAAACTTAAGCGGAAGTAGCCCCGGTACTAGGCCCGGTACTACCGGCTAGAACCCCGGTACTACCGGTCATAGAAAAACACCAGAAGAGCAAAGATGAAAGTGGGCATATCTTTCGCAAACCGGACTCCGTTTTCGATGATCTTGGGCTCGTTGGAATCGTCACAATGAGCACAACAAGAATATGTAGAGAAACATCACAGTCCAACAAGATATTATAAAAGAAAATGGGAAAGTTTAAACCTCTATTTTGAAAACCGGAAATGATATATCTTTTGCAAATGAAGTCCAAATGACGTGAAACTAATTTTGTTGGAAAGAGGACAACAAAAGCTACCTTTGGAAAAGGCAAACAAGTGATGGAGATTTTGCAAACAAATGGAAGATAGAAATCTTCCGCATGGATGAACCGGAAAAATCTCCAATACCGAAAAGGCAATAGGAGACGCATATGAAAACCGTTTTCGGTGAACTTGGCCTTGTCATGACAAACACGACAAGCACCAAGACCACACCACAATAAGAGACAAATAAAAACCAATACATATGATTGCATGGATGCAAAGGTTTGTGCTCTCTATGACGATACGATCAAGATATTCGGTCGAGAGCCCCTCTTGATAGTACGACAATCTATCCTATAACCCGGTCTCTCAACTAACATCATGAGACCGGTAAAATAGAAACCATATCAAGATCATACCTTTGCCTTGCGCATAATCCACTTGAGGTCGATGAAGACGATCTTCATCTCCTCAAGACGCACCACCTTTCTCGATTGCGCTTCGCTTGGTGAAGACTCACATGTTGCTCCCCCATACACCAATATGGGAGAAGCACCTCTTCGGCATATCTTCACTTGGACTTGAGTGTTGATCAACACGCACTTAGCCTTGATCAACATATAGCTTCTTCCCGTAGCCTTGAATCCAACAAATGGAGATCAAGCAATGCAAATGGACACACCTACAAGTAGCTCAATACAAACATTAGTCCATAGCGATTGTTATTAATTACCAAAACCACACATGGGGGAAACCATGCACTTTCAGAGAGGTCTAACCTTTTCCCATTTGGTTTCATCCTCCCTTAATGTACTATGATGTTTCTCTGCACAATCTTGTAGTGCACATTGTGGTGATTCCAACGAGCCCAAGATCATCGAAAACATAGTTCACATGTGAAAGATATCGTATTTTCGTATGTGTAATTCAGACATTCTGGGTGACTCGGAATATTCCGGATCTATTCCGAATGGTCGGAATTTTCCGGATCTATTCCATACTGATTCTGAGGTGAACCCGATTTGTTCTCTATTAATGTTTCAGAATGAATCCGGAACATTCCTGGAGTTCGGAATTGATCCGGAATATTCCGAATCTATTCTGACGGGCACGAAAACAGACTAACGGGAAGATTTCCTTTTGACCTATAAAAGGGGGCTTCTTCTCCAAAGTTCCCCAACTCTTTGAGCTCGTTTTCCCCCCCATTGTTGACCTTCCTAGAGTTTGCCCCTCTCTATTCCTCCATGATCCTTTCTCCTATTTGAAGAGAAAAGAGAGAGGAGATCTAGATCCATATTTCCACCAATCCTTCTCTCCACTAAGTGAGGGGAAGCATTTGGATCTAGATCTTGGAGTTATTTGGTGTTCTCCCCCGTTGTTCTTCATCTTTTCTCCCTCCATAGCACTAGTTTCTTTGGTGGGATTTGAGGGTGAATGACTTGAGCACTTCTTATGTTCTTGTCATTGCATTGGTTGCGTCGGTTTGAGTTCTCCACGGTGATACGTGAAAGTTAAAGTTGAGAAGCTTGTTACTCTTGGGTACTTGTGTGCCCTAGAGTTTGTTCCTCTAGGGTACGTGGTGCCCTAGACGGTCATTGTTGTCTCGGAGTCTTGGTGTCTCGCGAGATTTGTTGAGAGCCTCCATTAGGTTGTGGAGTGTGACTCAACCTTGTTCATCTCGAAGTTTTGGTGGCTCACGGGATTTGTTGGGAGCCTCCAATTAAATTGTGGGGATTGACCCATTCTTGTACGGGTTCGGTGACCACCCTCACGTGTCCCATAGTGACTCGTGGTACTCCACATTGACGGGGGCACGAAGGAGATAAAGTGTGCCATTTGACGGCTATTCGGGGATCACTTTGTGACTCCGCACCGCTTCAACAGAGATTAGCTTCCATTGGAAGTGAACTTCGGGATAAATCATCGTCTCCGCGTGCTTCGGTTATTTCTATATCCGAGCTCTTTACTTATGCATTTACATTGTGATAGCCTTCGAGCTTGAAGTAATATCTTGTTATCACATATTTGGTTATATTGCTTAGCATAAATTGTTGGTGCACATAGGTGAACCTAGCTTGTTTAGTCTTTGTGTTTGATAAATTAAACAATAGTTTTATTTCGCATTTATTCAAGCCTAAACCGTAATTATTTTAAATCGCCTATTCACCCTCCCCCTCTCTAGACGATATCCGTGTCATTTCAACCACTATCTTCAGAGTATTTCTAAAAATAAATACCAATTAAAATTAAGTTTTAATTGTTGTAATATATCCTCCATCCTTCCACCTCAAAAGACCGTTCTCAGGAACCTACATCTCGGATGCACGATGAAAGATGGTTCTACATTGCCTACGTCTTAGGAACCTACATCTCGAATCCGCGACCGTTCTCAGGAATCTACATCTCGGATTCGCGATCGAGCGCGCATGGCCCCGCATGAGCTCCCAGCCTCGGCGTCATGCGTGTCATGATTGAGCCCGCGCCACACGAATTCGTGGCGGCACAAGAGCATGTCTCGGTTGCGGCCCTGCTCGGACCGCGCCGCGCGCCGCCTCTCCTCCTTCTCGGCGGCGGCGCAGCACAACCACGACCGACAGTCATCCGGACCCTAGCATGGCCACGGGTGTTGTTCACGGGCCACATAGTGAAGTGGAGAAGAACAGGGAGAGAGGGAAAGGCGGGCCCGGCCGGAATCGCTCGCTGGATGTGGAGAAATGTACGACGGCGGGGAGGGTTTGTGGCGGGGGAAATGAGGGGTGTAAACCCTACTTCGTCTAGGAACCCATATATATAAAGGCCATCCGGGTCGATTTACGGACCACCTTAAAACTGTTTAAGGGCCGCCCCGTATTACTATGTCTGGTTCGGCTGAAATTACGAACCAAATCCTTAAATCCGTCAGAATTTTATGAATTTGTTCTAAACCAGATGTGACACGCCGATCTAATCTTAATAGTAATAAAATAAACATTCCTACTCCGCATGGCGAGCTATCGAGCGACGAGCAGTCTCTAATTTGTTTGCATAAAATCAATATGCTCTCTCCGGTCTGGTGTATAGGTCATGCGCGTGTTCTTAGGTCGTCACAACATAATACGAGTTAAGTATTACAAAAAATATACCATTTAAAATCTTAGATGCTATATTTTCTAGCGGTTTAATTTTTATTACTCCATCCGCATCAATAAAAAATATTGCCTAACTCAGCTGGTTTGGTTCCTTGTGGTGGAACCGACCCACCCAGGTTCAAGTCCCAGACTTGGCATGGGTGCTCGCATTTTCCTGGATTTTCCAGGATTTAACCGGCGCTATGCTTTCAGTGGAAGGTGACGTGCCCGTCAACAGCGAGGCGCCCGTGATGACTTCGTCAACCTCAAGATTTGCCGGACCAGTCTCTTGGAGGTGCTCATAGGGGTAGGGTTTGCGTGCGGTCATAGGGGTGTCTGTACGTGCGTGTTTGTGAGCGTCTGCGTCTGTACTGTGTTTCTCAAAAAAATAAATATATATTGCCCACTACAAAATTTATATTAATTTAGTACAAAATAAGTGACACTTTTTATAAATCAGATGGAGTATATCATGTTAAATTGATCAAATTGATGATCAAAAGACACACTTAAGACTATACACCCGACGTATGAAAGATAGGGCTCAGTGACATGCTGCTTTTAACTACAAACAGACAAAAATGTTTTCGACAACAGTTAGTTCAGACATTACAAATTAACATCTTCAGCACTGTCAAACTGAATGAATATCTTTCAGGAATGCGATACTTCAGCAAAAACATCATAAATAGTCTATTAGAATCAACTGCAAAAATGAAAGATGCGGCAGTCCGCAAAAATGAGTCAGTCTTGACAGATGAACTCATCGTCTGCAACTAGCCGCGCGAGCGCCTCCGGCTCGAGGCACACCTCCAGCCCTATGCTCCCACCGCCGCCGCGCCCCTCGTACACCGTCACCCTCCCGTCCACCTTGTTCGCGCTACCGCTCCGCACGGCCACCGGCGCGCCCCACCCGAAGTCGTTTCCGTACGCGTCGAACCGCGGCGAGTTCCCGGTCACCACCATCGCCGGGTTCCAGAACCCCGCCAGGTACGCGAACCGCGGGTCCATGTGCCACGACGACAGCGATCCCACCATAGCTGTTTCGTCCAGCGACGCCACGGCGCGGTTCAGCAGCAGCGCCGTCCACCCCAGCCCGTTGTCCGCGATCTCGCCGGCCGTGGCCCTCGCCGTGGCGCGCACCACGGCGTTGCCCGCGTAGGCCTGGGGCACGCGCTTGACACGGCCGCGACATCCGA
Source organism: Puccinellia tenuiflora (assembly GCA_012064385.1). Taxonomy (NCBI): domain Eukaryota; kingdom Viridiplantae; phylum Streptophyta; class Magnoliopsida; order Poales; family Poaceae; genus Puccinellia; species Puccinellia tenuiflora. Next base: position 369,113 of record QRDG01000752.1, read on the forward strand.
CCAGCACGGTGTACGTCGTCTCCTCTGCCGGCGAGAGGCGCCTGGCTCGGGACACCGCGCGCCACACGTGCGCTAGCAGGGACTGCAGCGAGGAGATGGTGGCCGAGCCGGCCGCCTCAGCGTTCGCCCTCGCCTTCAGGCTCTTGACGCGCTCCCCGGACAAATGGAAGAAGCACTCCTCCACCGGCGGACAATCGAACCGCCGGACGATGTCGTCCAGCTTGGCGAAGGGGAGAGGGGTCGGAACAGGGCAGGCGTCGGGGAACCACCGTTCTAGTACCGGTTGCGGCGTGGAGATCTCAGCCACGGCGCTGCCACCGCTCCGACTCATCTCGGACCAGGTGTTGAAGAGGTGCCAGAACGCGGTTCCGTCGGCGACGCCGTGGCTCAGGGACATGGCGACGAAGACGCCGTCGGCGAGCTCCGTGACCTGCGCGGCGAGGACGGGGCGGGATCCCGCAACGGCGTCCGCGCCGACGAGCCCGTCCAGCGGGAAGAACGACCACACCACACGAGGGACGTACAGCGACGCGGCGACATCGGCCACGGAGACGCCGGGCGCCGTGGCGTGGACGAACTCGGCGCCCTCGCCCGTGCAGCGCAGCGAGACGGAGACGCTGCCTTCCTCCTGCCGCTCCTCGACGGCGAGGCGGCCGGCGAAAGGGTAGAAGCGTCCCAGAGCGCGGGCGAAGGACGACGCGAGGCGCCCGACTAGATGCTCTCCGCTGTCTCCGGTGGGGGGATTGGGAAGGAGGACGCCCTTCTGGATGTAGTCCACCGTGAGCATCTGGAGATCCCACGGCGTCAGGTGCACCGTCTCGGCCGCAGGCTCGGAGGCCGTCGTCTCACTGGCACTGCTCGACGACGGCCGGACCATGCAGCGGGAGACGACGCGGACGCTGGCAGGCGTAGAATCGGTAGAATCGTCCAAAATCATGAGTTATTTTTGGAAGGTACTCAGCAAGATGCATAGAACTAAAAGCTCGCGTAGCTTTGAAGTATGCGTCAACCAAGAGACAAGGTGCTCTCACGTATACACAGTTATCTGCCAAAGGATGAGAGGTAGGTGTTCTCATACCCATACACACGGACACGGTCCATGGCGTGTGCTTGCCTTGCCCATCGGAGGATTTCGATTGACGGCCAAACATTCACACCACGACAATCCTTGAAGACGACGGCCAAACATTCACACCACGACAACCTTTGAAGACGCTTAGACGTGTCCTTCGGATCTCGTGTGCGCGAGGCTTATGCTAAACCGATGATACTTGGTCCTGGTTAAGACGTGCATCTGCAAGCGTAAGGACTTTGTGTTTGGCATTGTCAAGATTATGACGTATGAAGGGGACAGCTTGATATATGGAGGCGCAACAAATGGTGGCTGAAATTTGATGGTGCTACTTGAATACCGGGACTTGAGTTTCGGATTAAAATCCTTGATCTGACCTTTACTGGCTGTAGCTGTATCTAGCAATGACGGTGTTTACGCCACGTTACCTTGTTGAAATCATTGCATTGATGTTGTTCAGACCTGCCCTCCATGGTGAAAACCTTGATCATAAATTTAATATCCAGATCCGGTAAATCATTCCCTTCTTGAAGTCATTGCTGTTGGAGAACTTTTTAGTAACCCGTGTTTTTTCTGGGGTGATGATGGTTGATGTCGTTGATTTGTTACGCCTTGATCGCTTCAGCTTTGAGACGTGGATACCATGTTTTTCCCTTTTTTATTTTAATAATTTGGTTGTGTGCCTCCTTGATATCCTAACTTACTCTTGAGGCTGGTGCTAGTGGGGGCGGGAGCGCGGGCGGTATCGCCCGCCGCGGGGCGAGAGGGAGGCGGTAGCGAGGCGGGACGGTAGCCGCGGGCGACGGATCCGTCGCCCGGCGGGAGCGGGCGGTACCGCCCCGCTCTCGCCCGCGTTGGCGGCGGTAGCGCGGCGAGAGGGAGGCGAGAGCAGGGCGAGGCGCTGGCGCGGCGGGGCGATAGCGAGGAGGAGGCGGTAGCCGCAACGGCTAGCTGACGTGGCGAGCTGTGATTCGTCCACGTCAGCTAGCCGTTTGAAGTATTCGTTGCAGCCTCCAAAAATTCGAAAAAAAATATCAAAAAATTGCAAATTTCATCCCAGCCCCCTATAAATACCCCCACCTGGTTTCACTCATTCCACACCCCACTTCATCTCCTACACTCTCCATTTCCACTCCTCTCGACGCCATGTCTTCGTCCAGCAGCAATTCGAGCGAAGGAATGGAGGGTGATATGATCGATGCATTCGAGGCGGAGTATGAGGAGGCGATGCTCAACCTCGAGACGGAGTCAAGCCGGACGCGACGCCGTCGAGAGTACATCAAGCGTGATCGTCTGGGTGCCCACGATCGGCTCTACGAGGACTACTTCGCCGACAACTGTACTTATCCTCCGAACTTCTTTCGGCGAAGGTATCGGATGAGGCGACACCTTTTTCTACGCATTGTGGATAGATTGGGTGAATACTCTCCGTATTTCACCCAAAGAGTTGATGCTCTCAACCGTCCTGGTTTTTCTCCCCTACAAAAGTGTACTGCGGCTTTGCGCTTATTAGCTTATGCAGCCGCTGCAGATACGATAGATGAGTGGCTTAAGCTAGCTAGACAAACTTCCACAAAATGACGAGCATCGGCTATTCACAAAAGCTCAATCAGCTTGGCGCAAAGATGTCGAGTGTGCCTTTGGAGTGCTCAAGTCTAGGTTCAACATTATAGCAGTTCCCGGGCGCTCCTACTCGAAGCGTACTCTTGGGTTGATCATGCGTGCATGTGTCATTCTGCACAACATGATCATCGACGATGAGTGTGGTACCAATTTGGACGACATCTATGAGACAGTTGATTCCAATATCGGCCCGGCGATACACAACAATGCACCACCAAGCCTAGTAGCCAGGATTCAGATGGACACCGAAATGAGGGACTCACCGATGTATACACAGCTCCAGCAAGATTTGATTGAGCATGTGTGGGCAAATAGTAATGCCTAGATTATGTAATTTTTCAATTTTTTATGTAATTTTTTTATTTATATGTAATTTTTTAATTTATAATGTAATCGGTAACATTTTTAGTTGAATAAAATATTTTTCTTGCATTATTTTGAATGTCTAAACAAAAGCGAGTGAAATAACTTAATCTGAAAAGCAAATGCTGATGTGGAGGAGAGAGAAGTGAGAGCTGGCACTACAGCCCGTGCATTGGCACCGTGGGGTGAGAGTGTGGTGAGAGTGGGGTGAGAGTGGGGGTAAAAGCTAACGTGGCATCGCTATCACGGGCGGTGCACTGGCACCAGCCTGATATCGAGTTGGTGCAGAGATCAGCTGTATTTAATATAGGGAGTGTCTATTTATCAGTCGACTATTTTTTATTTCGGTCACAGTCGAATTTTTGGGCCAATTATTTGCTGACACGTACTACCGTCAGTCCACACCAAATTAAATCAACGTTCCTGCCACGAAAAAAACAGCTCCCCACGTAACCTGGACATCTAATGGATCGAGTTTGTCCAGCCCTACCCGAAACAGCCCAAAACAAAAACAGCAGATAAACGAGGCCCAAAAGACAAAGTCCAGCAAACGAGTCCAAAACCTGATCAGGAAAAAAATCATCTTCTTCTTCACGCTGCAGCCACACCCCGTCAGCCCCCGGCGCCTCCATCTCACAGAAAAAGAACAAAAGAGACAGAGAATGAGAGAAATGGCAAAACAGAGAGAGAAAGAGAGAGAGGGGTAGAGACTGAGAGAGAGAAATGGCGGCAAAGAGAGAGAGAAAAATGGAGAGAGAAATAAGAGATCGGTGTTGGATTAGGCGGAGCCTAGGCAACGCTTAAGCACGCTTAGCCACTAGGCGATGGGCAAACGCCTCGCCTAGGGCATAAGCGGAACTCTAGGCAGCGCAACTAATAAATTGTCTTCTCTAGCCAGAAATCATGTCATATTACACCGAAGAACCAAATGAGCCATAATCCAATGGCAGTTTTTGGTAGCATACTTATTTATATGGTCTAAATTATCGTGTATAGATAAATAATAACCAAAATACGCACCTGATGGAACAAATTATATGTCCGCCTAGGCTACGCCTAGGGTGCTTAATCATCGCCTAGGCGCTAGGCGACTGCCCACCGCCCCGCCTACGCCTAGCGCTTTTTCCAACCTTGTAAGAGATAGAGCACACAGAGAGAGAAGGAGAGATAGAGAGAGAAGGAGAGATAGAGAGAGAGAGGAAGAGATGAAGGTGAACAACAAGAGTTCACTCGCGGCAACGATAGCAGCTAGCGGGGAATCAGACCTGTGTGTTTCTCTGGCGAGCTAGAGCAGCGCCCTGACAGCGGCCGTCCGCGCGCGACCTGACAGCCGGCGGTGAGACATAATGGACGAGACCAGAGTGAATCTTGACACGAGATCGACGAACAGAAATTCGACTGCTAGCGAAATAAAAAACAGTCGGCTGAGACACAGCAAATTCCTTAATATATATTTTATATTAATATATTTTCTTTGCGTTAACCAAGAGCAATTCTAACCCTTCTCCTAAAATATTTTTCTAAAAATCTGCATTTTTTAGGAGTTAACACTGTCTAGCTCCAAAAACTCTAACCGGAGGACGAGTTCCAGTGAGGCTTTTATTTTAAAATTTCGATTTTTTTGAAGTTTTTAGAAAATGTGAAAAAAACATTCAATGGTATAAATGATGTATACTATAAGAATGCGAAAAACCCTATTAGCACCCGGGCTACATGGTGCCCTTTATTTTGAATTTAATGAAACCAGTACTTTAAATTTTCAAAAAAAACTAAAATTAAATCCGGAATTAGCCAATACCGTATCCTACAATTGTGCAAAGTTTAAATACGAAATTCTTTATATTCTGGGCTATGCAAAAAAGAGAAATCTTGGCAAAATCTGGCAAGCTTTTGAGTGTACTATTCACCACACTCAGATCTGTAATTTTGTCTTTTTTGTGTAGCGTACAATAACAGGTATTTCGGATTGAGATTTTTTACACTTGTAGAATAGATCATTGGCTATATGTATATATTTTTCAGATTTTTTTAACATTAAATTTGGTTTTCAAATGTTTAAAATAAAGGGCTACATGGTGCTCGGGTGGCAAAACGCCGCACTCATAAGAATGCGAATTCTCAATGTGAAACATAATAAATGACAAATCTGTGGAAAGATATGAGGTGACTCATATTCTCTTCTTCTTATACATCCTACGTACCTAGCCAATCTTGGGTTTTATTCGTCTACCATTTTCGAACAAACACGTTCCATCTCCCCTCAAAGGTGGCATGTGAAGTGGCGTAGTATAAGAGCGACCTGAACTCCTTCAAAAACTTGCAACCGAGGCGTTTTTTTTCTTTTTGACATGCCATGCACACAAATCGTGCGTCACATATGTAAGGACCTTCCAGATAGCTCTGATCATCGCATCATCCCCATTAGTGATTACCAACTTTGGCTCCTGCTGACATATTGCTCTCAGAAATGTCTCAATTAGCAAAACATAGGTAGCTTCGGTCTCCTCTGATATGATAGGGCACCCAAATACAGTTGTCTTGCGGTGATTTTTTGGACCGACGAAAGGAACAAATGGCATACCGTTACAGTGGCGGACCTACAGGGTATGCCATGTATGCCATGGCATAGCCTGCGGCTAGGCAGCCAGCAATGCATATCATCAATCACACGGAGTTGTACGTGCTCTAGCTTGTATGTGAACATGTACGGATGAACACATGAACAAATTAATCGATCAGGAGCCGCACGTCTTAGCTGCATGCCAAAAGACCGAATCGATCTCAACAACTGATCAAGTTCGGCGTAATGGAATCAGTGCCTCGACCATGATCCATCCAAACGGCATACACACCACACCAGCCGCCGGTTCACGGGGACGCCACACGCCGCACACCTCTAGCCAACCTAGACGCTGCATGCCGTCGCAGGGAGTCCACGCCGTACCAGCACGCCGGCCAGTTTGCCCGATGGGCGCTCTTCGCTGGCCGCCGGAAGCCCACAACCACGAGCAACAACAGTTGGCATCAACACGCCGCATCCGGACAAGTAGTACCGTAAATTTCTTATTTGAAAATTTATGATTATTAGTATGGTGTTTAAAATATTTTTATATTAGTATTTTATACCACTCTAAAACTTAATCTTTCAATTACATGTTATTTATTGCTTATACATAGTATTACATGCCCTCAGGGACAATGCTTGGATTGGCAAAATCCCCATGGACGACACTTTCACTTTTGAGCATGCCCGACAATTCTTGGACCTTTGGCTCCTCCTCCGTCACGTTACTGTTGATGAAAACGTGGAGGACGATATCGTTTGGAAGTTCACGGAGAGTGGGCAATACTCCGCGGCCTCCGCCTACAAAGCTCAATTTCTTGGAACTATCTCCTCCGACATGAACAAGTTTGTTTGGAAGGTTTGGCCCCCCCCGAAGATCAGGTTCTTTGCTTGGCTTGCCCTACAAAACCGTCTTTGAACGGCCGATCGCCTTGCAAAAAGGGGTTGGCCAAATTGTGGCCCATGCCCTTTGTGTAGGAGAGCGTCGGAATCCATCGCGCATCTTCTCCTCGAGTGCCGCTTCTCCATCCGGCTTTGGAGCTCCATCAAGGATTGGTTAGGCATCCATGCCGTTGACCCTCGACTTTGGACGGGACTCAACATCAAGGAGTGGTGCTCCCGCATGACTAGTGGCCATCATCGGAAAGCCTTGGGCTCCCTTGCCTTACTTGTGGCTTGGGAGACTTGGTGCGAGAGAAATGCGCGTGTGTTCAACAAAAAGTTTACTCCATCTTTCATCATCCTTGATAAGGTCAAGAAGGAAGCTAAACTTTGGGTCATTGCCGGTGCAAAAGGCTTAGGTGCGATCATGCCGGGAGAATAGGCTTGGAGTAGGCTTGGAGTGTTTTTCTCACACCATGTAAATAGCTTTGTATGAAAACTCCTTCTTAATTAATGAATAAGGGCAAAGCTTTTTCCCTAGCTTTTCAAAAATACATAGTATTACGTTGCAAATTTTACAATTATTGCAAAAACGTTTACCATTTTAGTGCGGCATACCCTTAGCTAATATCCTAGTTCTGCCACTATTACCGTACTGACTTATCATGTAAGTGCTATCAAACACAACTACATAACCAAAATCTTGATAGTCCTGACTTGTCTCGGAATCACACCAGTACATGCTTTTCAGGCGTCCTTCTGCATTTACTGGTACTCAAAAAAGAATATCATGATCCTTCTCCTCTCTACCGACCATAATGCCAAAGGCAGTGGCAAGATCTCCCTTTTCAATCATTTTACTTTTCTCCCTGCAACACATGTGATAAATATCCTTCATGGTAAAGCCTAGATTGTCGTGCTGCCATATCCGCTAATAAAAGTTTCCATTATGGTGTGCATTCTGACCCTTGTTGTTCCCATTGGTAAGATCTCAGATCTCAAAAACCCTTTATCTTTCTACAAGATCAAAGAAATGGGACTTCATTGGATCTATCTAGGACATGGCTCTAATCGTCATAACAGTTCCCAACATACCAAATTATTGGGTGTTAGCCTGTTGGTGCGACCATCCATGGTCATGATTTTTTTGCCGTTTTTCTTCCCTAGAGAACACAAACCGTATCAAGAGTACATCCGTCGAAGGACCTTTCCCTCGCTTCACCTTCTCATTTCTTTTGTTGAAGTCATGATCTTTCCCTCGCTTCACCTTCTCATTTCTTTTGTTGAAGTCATGATCTTTTGCATAGTTGTTATAGAACATGTATGCCACATGAATGTTGTCGATAGGGCTTCTACTGACGGCGCCGAAGACCGAGCCGATGGTGAGTGGAGATCAACAATGAAGGCCTAAACAACGAGTAGTTGACGTAGGGCGAGGAGTGTACGGTGGACACCGGAGCCAGCGGTGAGCAGAGATTGGCGACGAAGGCATAACGAGCAAGCTGACATAGGGCGAGGAGCTTGGTGGCGTATAAAGATGGCAATTGTACCCATGGGTACGGGTAACCGCGGGCACCGTACCCGTATGGGGACGATATGGGCACATTTTTATACCCATGGGTAGTACCCATACCCTACCCGCCAAGTCGTGGGTAAGGCATGGGTACAATTCTGTACCCATGGGTATACCCATACCCTACCCGTTTATACTGACATGTAGACTCTACTCGGTTGACTTACTAGATATCACCATAAGATTGCGATTTCTGAAGTTAGATAATTGTCATGTATTCATCTACCTGTTAGGCTGTTACTGAGTTGAGATAATTGATTTTTTTTGTCAAATGTGCTACGAACGAATGTAAAACTGTGAAAATTGTATGTACTATTTGATCTACCCAACGGGTACTCAATGGGTATAGGTATCCGTCGGGTATGGATATGGATATACTTTCATCCCCGCGGGTAAGGATATGAGTACAATTTTATACTCATATACTATATGGATATAAATATGGTATTGCTCTACCCTAGCAATACCGTGCCCATTGCCATCCTTAGTGGCGGACGCTAGAGTCGGCGATGAGAGGGGAATCGGTCGGTGCCCACCGAGGAGGATGGATGAGGCGCCAGCCGGCGAGGATATAGAATCAGGCGGACTGTCCACGAAAATGTCATCCCGCCTACCCTCACGCGTTCCGGTCTTATCCTGGCCGACCATCGTGGGTTTTAGACGGCCAGGATATGTATAATTGCAACAAAGCACCGGAACGGATTCGACGGTCAGGATTCGACACCGGAACGGATTCCAATAGGATTCGATGGCCAGAATAAGACCGGAACGCGTGAGGGTAGGTGGGAAAACCGCGTTAGGACTGTCCACTTGCAGCCGTGGGACCACTTCCAGATTTAGTGAACATAGAAAATGTCGTTCTCTGTCACCCCGTCTGATCACAATCTCGAGGTTGCCCGAGTGGATCTAAACACGACGTAATTGATGCGACACACGTGATCTATATTGGCAAACACGTGATGATACAGGCATGCACATGCATGCACACGTTACACGGCACACACCGCCGCCGGCACGCTCACGGCGTCCATGAACTCGTCGTCGGCAAGGAGCCTCTCCAGCGCGTCGGGCGCCATGCACACCTCCAGCGACATGCTCCCTCCCCGCTCCGGCCCCTCGAACACCGTCGCCTTCCCGTCCGTCTTGTCGCCGAGCCCGCTCCGCACGCCCACGGGCCTCCCCCAGCCGAAGTCGTTCCCGAACACGTCGAACCGAGGCGAGCTCCCGGTCTGCAGCCCCGTGCCGCCCGCCGACATGTCCCCGGTGAACGAGAACGTCGGCTCCCTGACCCAGCGGCCGAGGAACCCCCTCAGCGCCGCCTCGTCAAACGTCGCCACGGCGCGGTTCAGCTTCCACGCCGTCCACCCCAGCCCATTCTCCAGGACCTCGCCGACGGCGCAGACCGCCCTGCCGGGCACCACAGCGTTGCCCACGTAGCCGGGCGGGATGCCGCGCACGCGCCCGCGGCACCCGATTACCACGGCGTAGAACGTCTCCTGCTCCGGCAGAAGGCGCCGGGCTCGACATACTGCCCGCCATAGGTGCGCGAGAAGGGCCTGGAGCGAGGAGATGGTTGCCGTGGCGACGCCGGCCATCTCGTCGTTCGCCCTCGCCTTGAGCTTCTTCACGCTAGCGGCGGAGAAGGTGAAGAATCCTTCTCCCAGCGGCGGGAGCTCGAACCGCCGAAGGACATGCTGCAGCTTCCTGAAAGGCAACGGGATCGGCACGGGGCTCGTGTCGATGAACCACCTCCCGTGGTGCACCGGCGCCTGCGCCGGCGTCGAGACCATCTTGTGCAGGCCGTTTCCGTTAATGTCGCCTCGGTGGATCGCCGACCATTCGTTGAAGAACTCCCAGAAGGAGGTGCCGTCGCCGACGGAGTGGTTCATGGAAACGGCGACGAAGATCCCGTCAGCGAGCTCGGTCACCTGCGCGGCCAGCACCGGAAGTGACTCGATGGCCGCCTCCGCGTCGAGCACCCCGTTGAGCGGGAAGAACGCCCAGACCAGCGGCGACGGGGAGTACACGGAGCCGACGATGTCCGCGACGGCCACGCCAGGCGCCACCGCGTGGACGAGCTCGGCGCCTTCCCCGGTACAGCGCAGCGGGACGGTGACCGTCGCGTCGTCGTGCTCCTCGACCGCGAGCCGACCGGCGAAGTGGTAGTACCGAGTCAGGGCGCGCGCGAGGGAGGACGCGAGGGCGCTTACGAGGCGCTCACCGCCGACGGGGGGCTTGGGCAGGACGACCCCCTTCTGGATATGGTCTATGGTGAGAAGGCGGAGGTCCCACGGCGTGAGGTGGATGTCCTCCGACGGCGGCGGCGGCGCCGGCTTAGAACCGCTCCACGGCCGGACCATGCGCCGGGACATGATCCGGACGGCACCGACGGCTTCCGTGTGCTCGTTGCTGCCCATTGGCTCACTCCGCGATCGAGATTTCTTGGTAGTCGTATGAGCTCAGGGACAGCGTCGTCGTAGGATAGGCGCTTGTATTTGGAGTCACTCCTGGAACACCCGATGTTCAGAGCTTGTACAAAAATTGTTCAGTTTATGCATCGCTTCAGGGTGTGTTTGGTAGCCCGGCTCCCTCCAGAAAATTTCCCTCCAACCATGCCCACAAATTATTTGGCTGTTTGGTAGCCTGTGTGATGCCTTTGGGCCATGCCCACCTCGCCCCGAAAAGGGCTCTCAGCCAGGCTGAGGAGGGAAGCTGGATTCCAGCTTCGCAGTTCATCCCGGCTGGTCTCGCCCCGAAAAACTAGCCCGCGCGCCCGACTGAAAAAATCCCGCCCGTCCCGCAAGGGGGTAAACCCTCACCCCCACCTTTCCCAGTCCTATCTCCCTCACCTTTCTCACCCCGAGTCCTGCCGCCCGCCCCCCGTCGCCCCGCTCCTCCGCCCCGCCGCCACGCCGGCCCGCCACCTAGCCACCGCTCCGCTCCACCGCCCCGGTCCCCTCTCTCTGTCGCCCCTCCGCTCCTCCGCCCCGTCGCCCCTCCGTCCCGCCGCCCTGCGATGGATCTTGAAGGTTTCTCCGGTCCGGATTGAGGTCCAGCGACGGCGGCTCCGGAGCGGCTCGTCCACCAGCAGAACGGGCACACCTCCGTCCTCAACCTCCGTCAACTTCGTCCCCAACCTCCGTTCGGTCAGATCTAAACCGGCACACCTCCCTCAACTCAGGTCTAGATCTCACCTCGCCCCGCCCCGTCCCGTCCTGCCCTCACCGCCGGCAGCACGGCACCCTGACGTCGTCCCTTCAGTTTGCACCGGCAGGATCCATTTCCCCCTCAACTCCATGCCACTACCTCGACCGGCAGGACCTCTCCCTCAACTCCACGTCACTGCCTCGACCGGCAGGACCTCTCCCTCAACTCCACGCCACTGCAGATCTTCTCCTAGCTAGGTGATGCTTAAGTTCCATTATTTACACTGTTTTTTTCGTTTTATGAAATGACAGCACTAGGATGTATACTCCTGTTGATAGTACAAATGCTGAATATTTGTTGTGTGGATGGATATTTGTTGTGTGCAGCAAACATGATATGTTATTCGTTTTATGAAATGACAACACTAGGATGTATACTCCTGTTAGTAGTACAAATGCTGAATAATTGTTGTGTGGATGGATAATTGTTGTGTGCAGCAAACATGATATGTTCTTATTTTGTTTAGATGGATGATTTGGCAAGAAAACGCAGGCGGTTAATTGTGAAAGCAGCTGGTCTTGCGGCTGTATTGGGTGCTTATATGGTGTTTATCTCAAGGAGAGCTAGGAAACAAACTCCAACGAATCTGTCATATTTGTGCTGGATTATGTCATACTAGTTCTGAAATCTGTCATTTTGTGCTGAATTTGTTACTTTGTGCTGAAATCTGTCATTTTGTGCTGAAATCTGTCATTTTGTGCTGAATCTGTCATTTTGTGCTGAATCTGTCATTTTGTGCTGGATTATGTCATACTAGTGCTGAAATCTGTCATTTTATGCCGAATTTGTTATTTTGTGCCGAATCTGTCATTTTGTGCTGAAATCTGTCATTTTGTGCCGAATTTGTTATTTTGTGCCGAATTTGTCATTTTTGTGCTGGATTATGTCAGATGGATGTTGATGTTCGTGAAGCCTCGTTCAACCGTATCATTGCAAAAAATCCTGATCTTGTGTGACTTGTATTTGTCAATGAAACTTGAAACATTATCTCTTCTGTAATGCTAATTAGGACCTATGGATTCAGTCTATGTATTATGGATTTGCTATGGAGCATGTATTTTGGATCTGCTTATGTGTTGTCTAGTCTTATTTATAATGTTAAAATGTGTTATTTTGGTGCGAAAAGTTAATATTATGTGCTGAAATAATCTTATTTTTGTTGCAATATGCATTTTATATCAGTCGTGGCGGTATCCTCACCACCTCAGAGAGGAGGTAACCACAACTAACTCAGATACAGCCTACCAAACAAAGTATCAGCTCAGCTGGGCTAAACAGACACATGCTACCAAACAGCATCTCAACTCAGCATAGCTCATCACAGACAGGCTACCAAACACATGGCAGAATCTCATCTCAGCATGGCTAAGGTCAGCTTGTATCAGGGGAGATAGCCATGCCAGGATGAGACAGGCTACCAAACACACCCTCAATCTTCTTGTGTAATCTGTCTTTCTGGTGTATCAGTTCTGTTTTTCCTTTTTCAATCTGTTTTTAGTACTTTCATGGGGATTGCTACTTGCTATGGGGACCTGCAATCGCAAGTGGTGATGCTGCATTGATCCTAACGACTGGTGTTCTCTATGTCACTTCGTGCCGTCAAGAAAAAATATATTCTGGAAATTATTTAAGGCCTAAAAAATATTCAATAAAAATCAGCGAGTAGCAATGCACGAACATATTTGCTAGTCATCATCTTATTAGTGGTGTTTAATCTTTTAATATGGCATTTTGTGGAGGTGTCACATAATTCATGAATCATGATCTGGTTGGCTTTTAATATTGAGATCACGACCAATTTGCTTTTGAAAACATTTAGAAGCCACCGTGCGCACCATTCTTGAAGCAATCAGCTTCCTCAACTGAGCGAATCATATTCTGACTCTAGTAAGAGATGACTTGGAATCATAGTTAGCTCACTGTTACTCACTAATGGTTTAACTCTAGCTAGTTCTGGTGCTGGTATATACTACATCCGTTCCATAATGTAAGCCTTTTTAGCATTTTTCTTTCCATCCGTATTTAGACGTATTTTACCTGTGAGGTTCAAATGAATCTTGCACTAAAACATATCTAGATACGGATGAAAGAGAAATGCTAAAAAGGCTTACATTATGGAACGGAGGGGAAGTACTATCTTCATTCCTAAATATAAGTTATTAGGTTTGCCTATGTCTCAGTTGACTGAGAATTTCTTAACTTTCAATCACCTCAGAAAAGTACAACTATAGTTCAAAAAAGTGCAACTAGAACGAGTTGCACATTTCTTCCAGAAAAGTGCAACTCATGCATATTTTGTGGGATGAGACATAAAAACTAGAACGAGTTGTAATTTTCTGGCAGAAAAGTGCAATTGACAGAAAAGTGCAACTCATGCATATTTTTGTGGGTGACTGAGACATAAAAAAAATCAGACGCCTGAGAATTAGCAAATCCGTAAGTTATTTTAGTTTTTCCTAATTCAGATGTATGTAGATGCGTTTTTAGTGCGTTGGTTCACTTACTTTGGTTCGTATATAGTCCATATTACAACATATAAAGCATTTTATAATTTGGAATGGAGAGAGTATATTTGAGATCAACCTATAGTGACCAGGATTGTTTGTCCTCATTGTCAGCAGCTCATTTTTAGCTCGTTCCCCAATGTCTGTGATTACCACGGATCGAGCAAGCCACGGTAAGGCTGGTGCCAGTGCACCGCCTCACTATCGCCCGCCACGTCAGCTTTTACCCCCACTCTCACCCCACTCTCACCTCACGGTGCCAGTGCATGGGCTGTAGTCCCAGGCTATAGCCACATCACCTTTTTTTCCTTAGAGTCTCTAACATTGCAGCAGATGGCTGGAATGGCATCTTGCCGCCTTCACGGCTGTACAAACTAACCATGCAAGAAAAATGCTCCACTCTTTGGTGCAGTGACAAATACAGCGAAAAACTTGACAACGCTGACAGAACAAAACCATGGTCGCGTGGTCTGCCTCTATACTCTTGGTGATCATCTCATCAGAGAGCTTCAGTGATACATGCCCCTCCCGTCACATTCCATAGCCGAACATCAATGAAGTGTAGGCATGCTTATCTCTCATTGCAACTGGTCAAATACTCCCTGGGAAGCCCCCATGTGTCTAGACTTGGAGCACATGTCGACAAGTGAGTTTGAGAATACAGAATAATATTTAGGTTGCTTTCATCAGATGAAGCGGGTTCATTCGCTTGTTGAAAAGTGTATCGGTTAGAATGTTATGGATATAAGTTTACTGTATACTCCGTGGCTTCACAATGTATTGCGTACAACAATACATCCGTACCCAATGCAGACTCCCAATTTTCATAGGGACGGAGGGAGAACAAGTTTTATCAAGATGTACCGACAAGGCCTAATTTAGTGGGACAAATGCTGTGATTAAACCCACACCAGATTTATAATCCTTCACCAAATGATCATCTCCCTCCAGGCTAGGTAAGAAGAAGGATTGTACCTGCAGAATAATGGGACGGAAAGCATCACTGTACAATTCTCAATGATTTCTCCTATTCTATGATACCTAGATATTCAATTTACCATGCTGCTGGCAGCTCATATCAAGACCTTCCAAGGCATCTTGATCCTCTGCCTCCTCTAGCTAAAATTTGCTCATGGCGTGACAATCAGCTGTTGCAGGGAACTTAATCACTACCTTTGTAGTTTGCTGACGCCTATTCATAGAAGAGAAAGTCAGTATTGTCAACACATTATGCTTCTCCCTACACCATCAAATGATGTTGATGTGCAAATCTCAAGGACAGACCTCTCCAAACCAGAACAATCATCTTCGTCAAGTAATATGACATTCTTTGAAGTAAAAGACAATGGACCAACCGTGTATATGCTCTCCCGAGGATCATAGGCTGGAAGCCTCCTTCCCAAAATATAGTATATTCTGCCGCTTCGCCAACTCTTAAACCACAGCATGGCTTACAGGTCATGACATTACTTCCAGGGTAAATAAAGCCTGTGAAGAAACCATACCGTTGCAAAAAAAAATGCAGAAGTTAACAACATGGTTCGAGAACAACCTATCACATTCCAGCTGTACTATTATCCGCCAAAAGCTTCACTGCACTTTATTTCCACTCTACTGGAGTAGAGGGATAAGTAGCTGTCATGCAATCAAACAAGCCACAAGGCGCAATACGCTTTAAGCAATCATCTTGCTCACCTAGGCATATCTCATATTCAGATATTCTTTTTTTTTAGCAAGGAATAACTTGGGGCCATAATTAGCTCCATTGTACTGATTAAAGACCAAACTTTAGCTAGTCCTGGCCAATATTTTGCTGATATATACATGTTTGAGGTCAATTCTTGCTAACCAGAATTGTTTGTCCTCGTCATCAGCTTTCTAGCAGTTCATTCCCCAAATAAGGGAATCCACTAACCTTCCAAATATACGGTCATTATAGAGTTTCAAGCTGGGAAAAAGAGGCCGAAAGATAACCAGCATGTTACAATGGCGTGCAAAAATACTTTCCAGCTAGTAGTTCAAAGTGAGCATACATACAAAAACTATCCTATTTTATAAGATGTGGTAGTATCAGTTTGTAAACTAAGTTCGCTAAGTAGCATCATGGTGAACAAATATTAGAAACCAATATGTTACCTCTGGAAACGCTTGGCCTTAACAAAACAAATGGTCCGGGAAGAACCTAATATTATCCGCCGAAAGCTTCACAGCTTTTCACTTCCTCACTACTAGATGAATCAGTATCTGTTATGCGGTCAGACAAGTCACTTGGAGCACCATGATTTAAGCAATCATCTTGCTCAAGTAAGCATACATCATATTCTGATTCCAGCAAAGAATGACTTGGAATCATAGTTAACTCCATCGTACTCATCAATGATCTAACTTTGGCTAGCTCTGGCCAACACTTTGCTGATATATACATGTTTGAGATCAATTTGTAGTGACCAGGATTGTTTGTCCTCATTGCCAACAGCTTCTTTGCAGCTTGTTCCCCAATCTCTGTATTACCATGGATCAGGCAAGCCTCAACAAGAGTCGCTAACATTGCAGCAGTTGGCTGGAATGGCATCTTGTCAATCATCTCCTCAGCCATCTTGAGCAAACCTTCACGGCTGTACAAATCAACCATGCAAGAAAAATGTTCCACTCTTGGTGCAGTGCCAAATACAGCATACATCTTGGCAAACAGTAGCTGCCCTTGAATGACCAGGCCAGAGTGGCTACATGCTGAAAGAACAGCGACCATGGTCACATGGTCTGGCTCTATACTGTTGGCGATCATTTCATCAAAGAGCTTCAATGATACATGGCCCTCTCTTTGCATTCCATATCCCAAAATCAATGAAGTGTAGGCGTGTTTGTCTCGATATTCCATCTGATCAAATACTATCCGGGAAGCTCCCATGCGTCTAGACTTCGAGTACATGTCGACAAGTGAGTTTTGCAATAATTTAGAACCACCCAGTCCATGTCTAAGGATGTAGCAGTGCAGCTCCCTGCCATGACAGAGGTGTCCAAACCGTGCAACAAGGGAGAGCATTGTTAAGACAGTAACATCATTTGGACAGACACCTGAGCCAATCATCTCTCTGAAGAGCAAATAAGCTTCCTCGGCCTGGTCCATGAATGCAAATCCTGCTAACTGTGAGTTCCAAGCTGTGATGCTCCGAACTGAGCACATTCTAAACAGAAGTTCAGCAGAGCTCTTCATCCTGCATCTTGAATACATTGTGATCAGTGAGTTCACCACACACTCGAGCCTATCAAAGTATAGACGAACGGCCGCCCCATGCAACTCCCTGCCAACCCTCAGATACCCACTCTTACCACATGCTTTGAGGCCAATCAGCAAACTCACGGAGTCCACCCCAGGCTCATGGCAATTCCTCATCTGAGACAACAACCTGATCACTTCGTCATAGTTCCCTGCTTTCAAATTCCCTGCTGCAACTGCATTCCACGTCACGATGTTTGCCCCAGGAACCCGCTGAAGCAGCTCAAACGCCTTGGCCCACATCCCCGTCGATGCATAGCCAGACACCATCGTGTTCCAGCTAACAACATCCCTCACAGCCATTTCGTCGAACACCCTCCGCGCATCCTCCAGCTCACCGCACTTGACATACATCCCGACCAGAGCATTCCAGACGTACATGTCCAGATCATATCTACTCCTCCGAATACGCTGGTTAATCTTGCGTCCAACGGTGACCTCCCGGAGCTCCCCGCAAGCACGCAGCACAGACGGATACGTGAACCTGTCGGCGTCCACGCCCAGTGCCACCATCTTGTCATACGCCATGATCACGTCCTTCCACAGCCTGTCGCTGGCGTAACACCATATGAGAAGATTCCAGGGGAACGCCCGCGCCTTCCCAGCCGCCCGCTCGACTGCGGCACGCGCCGCCGGGGGGTCTCCTAGGGCCACGTAGAAGGAGGCGAGCCTGGGGAGGACGGAAGGGTGCGCGTCCAGGCCGAGCGTGACGGCGCGCGCGTGCACCTGCTCGCCGGGGCGGAGCGCGCGATGCGCGGTGCAGGAGAAGAGAATGGACGAGAGGGAGGCGGGGGAGAAGGATGAGGCGGGCGGCGGCGGTTGTTCCTGGGCAGGTGCGGCATTTCGCCAAACGGGTGGGATGCAGCGGCGGATGCGGAAGAGATGCTGCTTGGTGAGCGATACGGCGGCGGCGTTGGCGGGAGGTGGGCGCATCAAACGGCCGCCGCCTTCGCCGTCGCATCACACCGCGGCGGCGGCGGCGGCGGCGGAAGCTGGTAGTGGTGGGGAACGACGGGCTAATGGGCGCGCCAATGTTTCGTCGCAAATACGCTCCAGCCCGGGGTTCACCACTAGCAGAGCTTGCAACCTGGGCCCGTGCTCTCGGGGCGGCCCGTTAGCACGCGTGGCCGGCCCGTTACGGGCCTGGCCCGGTACGTGGCTAAAAGGGCCGTATCTGGCCCGAGGCACGCGGCCCGGCACGGCACGACCCGTTTAACTTATTTATTTATTTATAATTTTTTGGAAAAATAGACCCTTTACACCAGTCCACATATTTTGTTCAAGAAAATCAGTGCTTTATTTTGGAGCGTCCGATTCGTATCCAACGTCCGAGACTACCCGTCCGTACCATAATACAAATTGTCTTCGGTCTACGATCCTCTAAATTTGACTTAAAACTGGACAGAAATAACACTCTAAAACAAGGGCAGGTTCATCTTGATTTGGTTTTGGAATATAGTATGTGGGATATCATGTAGTTATATCATAAAAAATTTATCTGGTTTTCTTTTACTCCTGTCCACAGGATGTCTTTCTAGTGCAAAACAATGTTCTAACTCAATGCTTGAGCGAATATATAATTCCAATTCTATCCGTTCAAAAACAAAATTCCAATTCTATTAACTAAATGAATAATAAACCAACAAAGACTCAAGAAAACCTTACCCCACAATAAAAAGGTACATCGTATATGTTCATTTACAAAAACAAAAAAAGTACATATGGCTTTGGTAATTTGATGATGTTGTAAATGTCTAATTTCATTTTCAATATCTTTCTTAGAAAGAACCATTATCATCTACGTATGGGTCTATATCGGGTCAAATATCAGCATTATCAGTTCTCGGTCTGTATATGATGATATATTCCCGTACCGGCATCTAAACTTTCTCGAAAATTTTGTCCTCGGATTGAAAGACAATGATCGTATATATTCAATGTAAAAATTGAGAGGCAGGCAGCAATGACAGATGTATAATTTGATTATATTTCTCTTGGCACCTACCAAAACAGGTGTAAGAATCATCAATCCTCAAAAGAGGGGTACACTCTCGAGATATACAATTGGTGACGACTGTGGGCAACAAATTTCCAGCGAATATATTTCTTGCTAAACTTGGCGAAAATCTCTACAGGAGCAGGCCTTCTTTTTCCTGCCACGAACCACCAAACCCGCGGCACATCACATCACAGCAATGGTGTGGGAGCTGCCAGCAGAACAAACTTCTCAGATCCAGGGGGGCGAAAAGAATAAGGGGATCATACACTACTTTCTGCCGTTCGATTGCCGAAGAAGGCAGGAGGTCGCTGTCGAGAATACGGAGATGAGCTTCACAGTGCTACGACCTGCCATTCTGGGCGGCGTACAGCAGCGACTCGGACTGGTCTCTCTCGGCATGCTTGCCTTTCCCCTTGTCAAGACGGGCCCTTCGTACGGCCTGTTGGATCTGCCGCTCGTGCTCTTTAAGTATCTCTTCCATGTTTACCCCAGGAGGCATCAATGGTCCAGAGTACTGGATTCTGTTCTTCCTAGTGCCATTCACCTGAATATATAGAGGAGAATTTATCAGCATATTATGGTAACCAAAAAGGAATGTTACTCTTTGACTAAGCTCCATCTAGGATCAGTTTCCATTGTAGTATCTTACAAGACAAAAAAAACTGTTGATCTTGACCCCGAAACTGTCTCAGAATAGAAAAGAACCTAGCATTCCATGGTTATGATCAAACCAATCATCTTGTGAACATATTTACATACTACTCCAAAGCCTAAACTCAATAAGAACACACCAGAAATGCCAACATAGGATATTAAAAAAAGGAAACTGATCACAGCAGCTATTAAGGGCTAGAATACTATGGGCCATGCGTTGCTGCTTATGAATGTTAGGAGTTGAGACCAACTGAAGCTTATTTGAACAATTAAATGACTCACCCCTGTAGGCTCCTTATCTGCCACCACGTCATCTTTCCGATGCGAAGATGACGGTCTTTCTTGAAATTGATTTGATTGCGACCATTTGGGTTTGTCAGAGGGGTCAGCAGCAGTGAGTTGACTGTATCTTGAACTCGATCGATGCTCTCTTAAATAATTTTTCCTGGCACTGTCCCCGAGGTTAGACAGCTTAGCAGTATTGCCTCGCTGCCCAGTTGCAGTAGATGGGTTAGACATCTCGGCAGCAGCAATCTGAGAGGTGTAAAATCGCTGGGCGTTCGGATCTGTAGCACTTGAACGGCCCAAAGTGGAGGATGAACGACCAGCATTCATCAAAGGAACACGACGAGCGTGACCATTGTCAGCAGCTCCTCCGGGAGGATCCATTGCAAAGCCGGTAACAGCATCCTCCTTTGGAGTAAACTTATTACTACTGCCTTTTGGATTAACCTGAATACGGCGTTGCTGGAAAACCATGGAACAAGAGACCTTTGAGTAATAACAAACAGCATAATGTCTATATTTAACAATATGACAGAAGGTTAATTGCTATATACAGTATATTTGCTCCTGGAGTTGAGATATGCATTATGTGGATGAATTGCTGCATGGTTACAATAAAACACTTGTATAAATTAACCTCCAGGCAATCGAGAAGCAATTCCATTGTAACACATACTTCCAGACAAATGGTTCTACTAGCCTGCTATTAAGTACCACTTATAATGAGTCGTGAGTATAATGCATCACTGAGCTGCTAGCATATGGTATTGAATGGAATATTTCTCCACCATGGATTCAAATGGCTGCATATACTGATACTTTTAGAGCTCAAAAGTGCACACGATGGCACCAGAAAAACCCTTGAGTCAGGAGATTTACTAAGATTGGATTTAATTTCACAATACCTGCAATTCATTATTGCCATTTGGTGCTGCAAATTGCTTCCTGCGTCCAGTTTCAGATTCATGCCCTTTGGCCGCAGCTGCTCTTTGCCTGTTGACCAAAATACATGATTAGCTCAGATAGAGAATGCGCAGCAAAAGACAATTGCCAACCATAATTCGACCGGTCAATATTGCAGATTGCATAATATTCATCTTAGGTTCTACATGTAATTTTACCTCCTAGCTTCTTCATCTCGAAGCTTAGCATCATATTCCTTGCTTGGAGGATATTTTGGTAGACTCGATGGATCACAGGCATAAGGCTTTGTTGTGAAAAACTGTTGTATAAAGTGCAAGTAGAGATTATAAACCAGAAGTTAAGGAGGGAACTTAGATATAGAGACAACCAAACCTGTTATCAACTACTCCATAAATTGGAAAGGGGTAAAACAGAAATAGCAAGTCTCAATATCAAGATCAAAAGATATTGCTCACTTCTTAAAAAGCAGTGTCATGAAATTCACAACATATCGGCAGAAAATAACACAGAAATCCAAATTTTAGAGGAATTTTACAGTTTTGCCACTAGTGCATCTCTAATACTTGTATCCTGCAATTACTTTTTACAGCTACTTACTCTTGCTAATCTTCTGTTAAACTTATTTATCAACTGCCAGTGAGATGCATAAGGACCACTATGCCCATGGGCATTCTATAGATGCTTCTTCTACTACACAGATCTGATCTTCCCATCCGTCTCTCCCTGCGACCTCCACATTCTTGGGGTCAATATCTCTTCACCATCTCACTCTGCCCATTTCTCTCCAAGTGGCTCCGGCATACATCTACGTTGGGGCCAAGTTTCCAACCGAAGCACCCAATGGCCATGGAGGAGCCAGTTTGCCAGATCCGGGTGGAAGCTCATCCCTGTGAAGAACGGCAACTGGAATATTGAGTTTGCTTTTCCGGCCGGCGGCGTCCAAGACGACGAGGTGGACTTAGAGGTGGCGGCTAACAGAGTAGGACGAGTGCCAGCAGCCTGCCTGACTATGCACAATGTGCTTGATTGGTTGGTTGTACAGAGGGAAGAGAAACCAAATTATGGTCATCTGTTTTGTTTGCATATGGAACTTTTTTCCTGTGATTAACTCTGCTCAAGATGGCTTCTAAATAGGCATGCAACTTACATTTCATGACCTGTGTTCTTGACAGTCCTTTTGCAAATGGGTGTACATAGTTCCGACAAATGGTGCTGCAACAGGGGAGGTGGGGCACGTTGCTGGCATGTAACAAGGGGTATTCATCACTGCATCTAGGCTGACAGGATAGACGATCAAGGATGAAGAAGACAGGAGGAAAAAGAAGGCAGGTGAGTCCTTTTGTTAAATGACACGTGGGATTGTCCAAAGATGTAAGCCGTCAGACAGGACGGAAACAGAGCTGGGATGATAAATGTATAAATACATCTAACGAGATAGTGGAAAACTGGAAAAGGTGAGCAGCCAATTAAGGGTAGAATGCATGCAAGTGTGAGGTTGTACTAGTGCCAAATGAGTAAAATCCCATATTTTTATTTCCAGATTCATCGACCACCACTATATGATATTGCAGGGACTTAAGCATTTTTAGCTAATATCGTATACATATCTACATGTTTCAACGACCATAGATTCTCTTTAGAGCAGACAATACACCAGCCATATAAATCAATAAATGTAAAAGCGGCCAGAACTTACTTCGCTTTCCAGGGCTGAAGTTGCAGTACCCCTATTATCAGGTTCCACAGCAAGTAAACGGTCAAGAAGTGCCAAAGATGATGGAGGGAAGTCCTTATACACATCATTCACACAACGACGATACGGATGTTGTGGCTTGAAGATGGTAGCACGCGACAACTTCAAATTGCCCCAGAACTCCTCTGATGGTGAACCACAAAGCTTGAATATTTTGTGCAATTGTTCCACCTAAGGAATTCAGATAAGAATAATAAATTTTGGCCTTAAGTGTCATACATAGATTCCAAGAATTATTCGAGACTAATGTAAGAAGAAAATAGAATTAGTCCAAAGTAGCAACAGTATTGGGTTTAAGCAAGGTATGACTACATTAGTAGTCAAACAGTACCTCAGTTCGTCCTGGCATGATAGGCTTCCCTGATAGCAACTCCGCAAGGATGCAACCAGCACTCCAGAGATCAACGGTGGCACCATAGTTAGTAGCACCCAGCAAAAGTTCCGGAGGACGGTACCATAAAGTTACAACACGACTTGTCAAATTCTGCTTTTGGTTTGGATTAAAGAATGTAGCTAGACCAAAATCTGCTATTTTGAGGGCACCATTATTGTCAAGCAGAAGATTGGCACCCTTTATATCCCGATGCAGAACACCACGATTATGACAATGGTCGAGTCCAGAAAGTAGCTGCTGCATGTAACACTTGACCTGAAATTTCCATTTTACAGTCAGCACGGCATGAAAACTGAACGCACAATTAAAAAACTTTGAAATGAAGATTAAAAAAAATGTCCAGAATGAAAACCTGAGCCTCTGTGAATTTTATGCCAGGTGTAGCTGCAAGACCCGCAAGATCATGCTCCATGTATTCGAAGACAAGATACAAGCTACTAGACATGCGTGACGTCACCAAACCTTCAAGCTTAACAACATTTGGATGATCAAGTCTTCTTAAGATGTGAATTTCCCTCGCCATAAATCGAACACTCTCAGGATCCATATTGGCAAACCGGACTTTCTTAAGCGCCACAATTTTTCCATTCTCAAGATCTCGTGCTTTGTAAACACTACTGTAGGTTCCTTGCCCTATCTGAAATATTCAAAAGGCGGGGGTGAGAGAAGACGTGGTAGTGCAGAATCAACTGTTCAATAGTAGTTTCAATTTCTAATAAATCGGATTGCTTTGCAGGGTATGAGCGTTGGACGTAGGATCTATTTTTCTAACTGCGCCGTGGCATCATGAATGAGTTGTAGAAATGTGTTTACTAGATGTTCAAGCACTTGTGAAACATTTACTTACACTAAATCGCACCTAAACATGGTCCATAAGTAACATAGATGGGTAATGGAGGTCTTGAACAAACAGAAAGAAGATGATAGATTTGTTGTAACGACGAACCTTGTCCAGTTTCTCAAAGGACTCTGCCTTCCGAGGCTGCCACCCACGGACCGCCTCCGTCGCAACCTCGGTGAGCCACCTTGGCCAGCCAGCTGCCACATGCTCCGCCACCACTCCATTCGGCACATCTGTGATCCTTGGTTTTGGCTCACTCCTGATGGAACCACTCCTCGGTTCTTGCTCCGCCACACCATTAGGAACACGCCTGCGATTCGCCGGTGCGGCAACTGCCCTCTCCACATCGACCACTACGCCGGCCGCCACCGCGGCCACCTCTTCCGGAAGCGGCACCACTGCATCGAGCACCACCGGCGCCACCGGGGGCTTCCGAATCAGCCTCGCCGTACTCGCATCTTTCCCAACGCGAAGTCCGGCACTGGAGGACGTGGCCGCCACAACACCCCCTTCTTCGTCCTCCTCCTCCAAGTCCTCATGCCTCTTGCTGGAGTTGTAACTAACCAGGCGCCTCAGAGAGTTGCTGGATGGGCGGCGGCGAGGCTTCCCCTCGCCGGCACGCTCGTCGCCACCGTGGAATTGCTTCGAACTGACGCATCCCATGGGAGGGGGACTGCGACTCCGGCGAGAAACCCTACTCCAGAGACTTGGCAGAGACCAGGGCGAGTTGGGCAGGGACGAATCGGGGTGGGGAATCCGGAGCTGGGATCAAAATCGAACCTTGCCCGCCGGCAAACCGCGACGCGTCGCCCCGCAGATCTCCCTCTCTCTCCCCCAGTGCTGCTGGCCTTTTCTTGGGTCCTCCTGTTTGGTTTCTTGCGCGTACCCCGGCCTTCTGTTTCCTTTCTTTTTTGGTTGGTGAAATCAGAGAGAGGACAGAGAGAGGGAGTAACTGTCAGAGAGAGAGAGAGGTAGACGTTAGCTCCTGATTTGTATGAAAACAAATATGGAAATCAAGAGCAATTTTTTATGGAAATTTGATCTCGATTTTAAGAAAAAAAAATCAATCACGTAGACACGTTAGCTTTGATTGATTCCGTGTTGTTTGTCAAAACCTTAGCATCTAAGAACCTATCTGTCTTCTTATAGAGAAAAAAGGAACCTATTTGTCTTGTAAGGAAAATAGAAGAAGTCAACAATGTCTACTACAGCTATGGTGAGCAAGCTATGGTTAGCGATATTTTAAAAAAAAAACATGCTCTCAAGGATGCAATTATTTTCGTTGCATTTGTGGTGCTAACTTGTGATTATTTGTCACTTTTTTATGCTTTGCGGACTAGTTATTTTGATATATCAATAACGTCGTGAGGCCTCTAGATCTTTTCTCTTACATGATTTCTTTTCATCTATATTCCAACCCTTCTCATCCTCCCTCTCATTCTCCTTTTTTTTCTCTTACATGATTTATTTTCATCCATTCTCCAACCCTTCTCAGTCTCCTATCCCCCCACCCACCCACCCATCTTGCCTCCTCCATGTTCCCCTCTTCAGTCGGACGTCGCATCCATCCATCGATGTTGCCTCCAATGACGTCAATTTGGATCCTTGTGTGGCCAGTTAAATGCAACACGAGAAAATTAAACATGGTCACAAGGTTGCAATTAGTATGTGTGCTAACTTGTGATTATTAGTTGTTTTAATGCTCATTTGACTAATTATTTCGATATCGATAACGCGGTGTAGCGTTGTAATATTTGCAGTGTGCCCTCTATTCATCATGATTTCTTTTCACCCATTTCTCCACACCCCCCACCCCCACCCCCAATCTCCCCTCATGTCTCTGCCGCTACCTATCGCTCGCCTTCTCTCTCTGCCCCTCTTTAGGCGGACATCGCAGTTGTCCACCGCCGCTACCTCCAGCGGCGTCAATTTGGGTTCTTGTTACATCCGCATCAGTTCTAACGAGACACTCATTATTCGTTGGACGCCCTGTGCAACCCTATGGACTTGGTACCAAATGTGACGAACTAGAGCTCTTTGTATGTTAGAGTGGTGGATTTGATTGATAAGATTGACAAGCTATACATATCAAGATTGTGCCAAGGATGCAATATTTCATTGAATATTCATTGCATATGCTAACTTGTGTCTGTGAATTATTTTCGTATGCTAAAAAAAGGATTTGTCCAAAAAGAATAACTACAAATGCAATTTGTACGCTCCATTTTTTTGCAGTGTTGTGTTGATTTCAAAATACGATTAATCAAATATTTCAAAGTGCAGCCATGCATTGATGTAGAGAAGTTTATCAACATGTGTACGTACACTACCAAATAGTTCATACAATACAATATCATAGCCTACATTTAATATTTATTGGAAGCAGCATATTTTTGCCGATATCAGCTACTCGTAAAGTATGATATTTTGTCGATACATCACAAATTTAGATCCGGGTCCCTCCAAGGCGAGAAAGGAAGTACCTTTTTTTTTTTTGAAAAGTACCTGTGCTAGATATATATATCACCATAGGGGTAAAAAAAAATACACCAAGTCCTATATGCATGACACGGCTATAACGCGGAAAACCTAGCTCACGACTGTCAACAATAATAACAACACATCATCGATCCAGCGCGTGTGATATGTCAACGTCCTCTCCCATTGAAAGAAAAATCTAGCCCGGCCGTGCGAGGAGGAAAAGGAGTCAAAGAAGGCATGCCATTTAGATTGCAAAGAAAAGAAAAATCTGCACCACAGAGATATATACTACTACTCCAAGTGTTGGTGGAGTTCAGATTTAGCTACAGTCACCAGCTAGGCATCATTTCACTTCATTTCGTTGGTGGCCTTTGCTTCTGCTTGGAAACAACCACCAGCTAGTTGCCATTGCCCGGAAGAAACCACCGCCGGCCAGGTGGTACTTAGTTCTTAAGAAAAAACAAGAAGATTAGGCGTGTGAAACCGGGGACATGGATCAGTTAACCGGTAGCTATCTGAAGGGGACGTGACGCCGGTTCCAGGTACATCAAAGTAGAGGGACTAATTCCATTCCAAGCAGAGCTGAAAAGGAACACCATCAATCCATCATGACAAGACAACGAAGCTGTGCCAACGCTGCCGATCTGAGCCTGCAATTCCATTCCATATTTCCATCCGGCTAGCTACGTGCCTAATTGTCAATTGTCTGGACATTGCTAAACATTAAGGGTATTGGACATGGTTTATCTATATTTTCCTAACACGTCGAGCTATTGTCGGCACTCGTCAGATCGACTAGCTTGATCGGCATTATCATGTCTTTTAGGGGATCTACCGCCGGATCATGTGCGCATCGTCGACGCACGTTAGAGAAACATTATATTAGATTATTAGGGTAGAGGCCGGCTTCACCGGCCCACTACTCACTTAATTAAAATTCATACACTGTGTGCCTCAGGGAGAGTCAGCGTACGTGCACGTTGGAGAAATATTACGGCCAGGTGTGCCCTTCCGTGCGTGAAAACAAAAATCGTGTCTTTGTGATTTTTGTTTATTTCCTTCTTTTTTTAGCAAGAAGTAATTGGTGTTCCTCGCTCGCCTAACAAGAAACAATTAGTGCTTTTCTATAAAAAGAACGATTTTTTTTCAATATGACCCTTGTGGTCGGTTCCACTATCAAAAAATATCGGATAATCTGAACGGAAGCAGCTTCTGTTTGGCGAAACGCGATGCAGCTTGGCGAGCCGTCGGATCGCGGGCGAACGGCCGAGATTTTCCCGGAACAAGCAGCGTTGACCCTCTCCTCTCCCCATCCGAATTCTCTCCCGCAGCCAGCCGTCGAAGGCTCCGCCACGGGTTCTGCGTGGTGGTGTACTTCCACGGCGGCGGGTTCTGCGTCGGCTCCGCCGCGTGGAGCTGTTACCACGAGTTCCTCGCGCAGCTCCCGACGTAGGCGGGATGCGCCGTGATGTCCGTAGACTACCGCCTCGCGCCGGAGCACCGCCTCCCGGCCGTGTTCGACGACGGGGTCGCGGCGGTGCGGTGGCTGCGGCAGCAGGCGGGGTAAAGCAGCAAGAACGCCAGCACCTCCGACGAGGTCTCCCGGTGGCGCAGCCGCTGCAGGTTCGACCAAGTGTTCCACATGGGCGACAGCGCGGGCGGCCGGCTGCAGAACATGCTCCCAAGGGGGCCGCTGGTGGTGCCCCAAGTGGACTAGGACGAGGGCAGTGGCGGCGGCTGTCCGGCGTCCAAGTACAGGGAGGACGTGAGCGCGGCGGCATGACGCGGCCGATGAGCGGCGACGCGACGCGGACGGCGCAGGCGGGCGCGCAGGGAGCGCGGCGGCAGCTTGTCTAGCAGCTCGCCCGACAACTCCTGGGCGCTGTGCGCGACCATGCGCTGCTCATTACGTGCTGCCCCTGGTCGCTGTGCGCGGCCACGCGTTGCTCCTGGGCGCGCTGCTCTTGGAGGTCGTCTGCGGCCACGCGTTCATGGACGCGCTGCTCTTGGGCAGTGGACACCGTCCGCAGACACGGGCAGCTGCTGGAGGCTCTCCAGCGTCTGGTCGGGCGGCCGTGAGCTCGAGGCCCATTCCTAGCTCCTTCATGTATGCCTTAAGCGTCGTCGGCGCACACAAGGTGTTCGATATAATGTCAATAATGAAAAAACTAGGCAAAGTACTAATAGTATGTGTATAATTCATTCATTCACTCGTGTACATATGTGTCTGTGCTGATGCTGTCTTGTGTATGAATACATGAGTTTTGCCCCCACATAATCGTTGTCTGCGAGATTTACCGCCTAGTATGTTGCCTCTCCGGTGCCGTCGACCACGCCGCCACCCCGCCTAGTATTTTTCAACTTGACAAGTTATAATAATATTTCAATGAAAATGGAAAACTGGAATCGGCAAATCTAACTTGAGATAATGATGTCCCTGTTTATTTTTGAGACGCTAGATGGTGTCAATAGGGATGGTAGAGACGCTATGCAAATCCATATATAAAGGCGTCTTTAGAATTGTAGAGATTCTATATAAACGTCTCATCTCTTTCTAGGCACGCTCACCAGAGCGTCCTTAGGTCGTAAAGATGATATAAAATGTTTTTAGCTGTCGGGGATATAACCCCGGGTACCCCAGAGTTGGTGACTTCACGGATGAATAGAAGACACGAGTCAATTAATATAGAGACGAAAGTCAAACAAATATAGAAGAAACACGAAAGAAGCAATCAACGACCAGCCTGGGCCGACACAGGCGCAGCCCAGGCCGGCATACAGCTATACTGCCGACAGACATGTCCGGGATATATGCCTGGGCGACACTGCTCATCACCGACACTGTTCATCCGACATACCCCGGCCGGCATACATGTCCGGGATATATGCCTGGCGACACTGTTCATCCGACATACCCCAGTCCGCGTACATGTCCAGGATATATGCCTGGCGGGCACTGTTCATCACCGACATACCGACACTGTTCATCCGACATACCCGAGCCGGCATACATGTCCGGGATATATGTCATGGTGGCACTGTTCATCCCCGGCACTGTTCATCCGACATACCGACACTGTTCATCCGACATACCCAGCCGGCGGACATGTCTTGGTGGCATCCCGGCGGCACGGTTCATCACCGACACTGTTCATCTGACACTGTTCATTCGACATACATAGGCCAAGTCGTCCCCCTGCTGGATGTCGCTCCCTTGTGTCGGCCTTGGGACGCCCCTTGCTCAGACCGGCATATGCTCCATCAACCAGCGCTACCAGATGCAAGTAATCCTCAGGGGAGGATAGGAACGATGACCCTACCAAGCCTAGGACAGGAGAAAGGACAAATAGAGACGTCCCGTGCTCATCCCTGGTGTAACAGCCCAGATTTGGTACCCTAAAATTTGAGCCAAATTTTCACTTTTTGCTTTACATTGCATCATGGCATACATATTTAAAATGGCTAGATTAAATATTGCAAACAAATGGAAAACATTAAAGGGAAGCAAACACTTCCTGAAATTCCCAAACCAAATGCAATTGCTCAAATTGGCAAAACAAAATATTCTTGAGTTTCCATATTTGTCCAGGAAGTTCCAAGAATGCATTTTCAAATTTAATTGGCAAAGTCAAATTCTTGCCAAACAATTAAATAAATTGGGACTTCAAAAATTGAGTTAAACCAATTCTTAATTTGAAACCAAGTTAAACATTTCAAAAGCTCCAAATAAAAATATGGGGAGCTTCATTATATTATTGGGAGCCTCCACGAATATTTTCACTTATTTTGGAAATTTTTAAATACCCCAAGTAAATGGATTTTGAAAATTATTAAAAGTTGCCAAATTCAAACCCTATGAACAATTGGTGTTCAAAACTTTTTTATTTTGCAACACCAATTTTTGTGGAGTTAATAAATGATATGGGGAGGCTACATAAATATTTTCATAATTTATAAAATTGTTTCAATGCCTCAAATAAATTGGCAAAGGGTGCTGTTTTCAAATTTAAAAGAAAAAACAGAAAAGAAGAAATGGGGCAGGTTTTTTTTGCAAAAGGCCATCTTCCCTGTGGTGACAGTGCTCGGCACTGGCGCCATGGCCGCTGGCCGCCGTGGCCTCCCCTGCTGCCTCCCTCGCTGCGCCCCCCTCCCAAGGGAAGATAAGCGGAGCACGCCGCGATGCTCTCTCCCCCTTTTTTCTCCCCCTGCCGAACCCCAAACCCTAACCCTAGTTAGGTGCCGAGCTCCTGCCGCCGCCGCCTTGCCGCGCCAATCGCCGCCGTCCTGCGCCGCGTCGAGCTCGCCGGAGGTGTCCCTCCGGACCGCCTCGTTCCCCTCTTCCTCTCGGTGCAACCAGCCCGTGTTGGGAGGCCCGCAATCGCCGACGTCGTCACCTTCTTCTCCGCCTCTGCCGCTGACGTTCAAGCACCGCAGCGCCGCCATCCGCCCTCCCCTCACCTCGCCATCCACGGCTTCGGCTCGCTGGTGAGCCACTGGTCCCCCGGACCACCTCCCTCTTCCCCTCGGTCCCCGTAGCTTCGAGCCGCCAACCGCCGCCGTGCTCCGCCGCTGGACATGGACGCCGGCGTATTTCCGGTGACCATATGGTCCTCTGTCGCCGCTCCCTATGCTCCTCTCCACCTCCTCTAGCCCCTACGGCCAGTGCCCGCATCCAATTCCAAGCCAAATCGACGAATTGGTGATCAACATCCCGCTGCCCACCTGATGACATCGCCCTGACGTCAGCTGTTCTTATTTTTGTTTTTTCAGAAATTAACAGAAAATTGGATTTTGCAATATCTAATAATTGTTAACTCAGAAAAATGAAATTGACATACCAAATTGTTCACAAATTCATAACCTACCAAATTATGTAACCCACGCATGCAAATGAACTTTTGAATTTGAATTTAAATGTGAAATGCAAATCATCTGTGAGTTATTCAAATTTTTGGAAATTCATATCTAGAGTTTTATACTTCAGAAAAATGCAAATAAAATGTTAAAATGCTCAGCTAAATAAACTCTACCTGTTACTGCCCTTAGTTGAATTTTTGGTTATAATTAAACTGCCTGTTTTGATTAAATATAAAAAGGGCAGATTTAAATTACTAATTGGGAAATTCATGACAATTTGAATATTGCTCCCAAAATTGCAAATAAGATCTCAAAATGTTCAGGAAAACAACATCTAAATGTTTGTTCTGTTTTACATGTTAAAATGAATTCCTCTAACTTGCTGTTAACTTGAAATAACTAAAATGGCAGAAATTGAGATGAATTTGTAAATTCAATATCTTTTGTTCTATAACTCAGAAAATTACAAATGATATGTCAAAATGTTCATAAAAATCATATCTATCTATTAGTATCATTTCTATGATCAACTAAATAGTTTATTCTGCTGTTTATTCAAAATTAATTAAAATGGCAGATTTAAATCAATAATTGGAAATATCATAACTCGATAAATATTGATCCAAAAATTGCAAATGATATACCAAAATGATCAGCAACTCAAGGGATGTTTATCTATGTTAATTTCACAGCATGAAACCAAATTTTACTTTGATATCATTTTCGAATTGGTTAAAATGATTTAAATTGCATAACCGTTTAAATCACCATTTCTTCATCGTTAATCAGAAAATTGCAAACGAAGTACCAAAATGATCAGTAGGACAATACCTATCTAATAATGTAATTTTCATGCATTTAGGACCCATATTTCAGTACTGGACATTTTGGATAATAACGCAATTCTAAGTTAAATATGGAGTTTTGACCCGTTAATTGCAATATTTATTTTAGGGTTCCATTTAACTTGTGGGACATGCCCAATAATATTTCAGTGCATAATTTGACCATCTCACCATGATTGTGCATTGCACCTTTGTATTCATGTTATTTATTTCATTTCCTGTATTGTTGTGTATCGGTAGATTTCGGAGTCGAGGTTCCACCACAATACCTCGACGATCAACGCGACCAGTACTATCAGCAAGGTAAGAGATAACCTAACCTTCTTGGCATCTAGCATCCTACTGTTTTACAAACTTATTTTATCCACCAGAATATTGCATTCGATTCTATGTCAATCTTGGTCAATACTAGAGTATCCTACAAATTCATGTCTTCCCCGAACCATCACATGTTTCCCCTCCTATGAACCATAGGGTTGATGTGTTGGCCTGAGATAAAGAGATAATTGTTGTATTATAGGCTTAGTTATGCTTATCCATGCTTAGTTAAATGCTATAGATGTCCGTTGATTTAATTCCATGATGTTGATGGAATGTTTCGGACATGGTGGTTACATGTGATGCTTAATTAAATTGTTAAGAAGGCTTGGATGAGTTGCCATCGGGGATGGTGGTTGTCTCATTCTTGCCCCTAGGTGCGAGTTCTTGTCTCTAGAACCAAGATCGAGCGTGCTGCCATTGGTGGGGGTATGGGCTCCTTACTAACTGAATAGCTTATGCGAGCGTATCCAAGGATCCTCTAGATTTGCGCTTTCCATTTGCGTGTGAGTTGCAGGTGGACGATGGCGCG
>QRDG01000753.1:0-123168 GCA_012064385.1 Puccinellia tenuiflora
TGTGACTGGAGTTCAAAGAGGTCTTTCTACCGTATCTTCCCAAAGAAAGGGGAAATATGGGCAATGTACAAGAATTGGAGATTAACCTTAAATAGCACTGATATTGACAACTGTGAACCTCGCATGGTTGAGATACTATCAGATTATACCGATGAAAGCGGAGTCAACGCATGTAGCTTGACACGGGTAAAAGGCTGCCTATCATTTTTCCAGAGAGTATTACTGGAGGATTTTCATTTGACAAGGTGGATTTCAAGGTCTGAAATGCTCAGCTTTTCTCATCGTGTTCCTGCTTTTGTTGTCATTGAAATCAAAGAGCGTGATATACCACAAGGGTCGTGGCACCTGGAACCAAGTGCCCTACCTCTTAGGACCATACATTGACAGTTCGAAACATAGCTGCTGAAGTTTACCCAATTGTAATGAATCAATGTTTTCTTTTGGTTCATTTTGAATATATCTATTGCTCTGTCTATGCTCTTGCTTGTTGTCTTGACTGCTTTATCTGTTAAGGGAATTGTCACCTTTCCTTCGTCGTATCATCCTTTTACAATGGTTATATCTTCTGCCCTCTATTTTACCAATAGCAGACCAGGAGAACATTATAACATGGAAAACAAGATTCCTTAGTGTAAATTGAAAGTATACAACACCAACATTCTTCGATAAAACGAAACTTCGACTACCCTGTAGCAACAATCGAAGTGTCGTTGTACTGTACCTGTGCCACCAATTTTTTTTGATCCAGATTTGAGTTCTTGTTATGTTCGATAAGTTACCCAGCTTTCTGTGTTAAACTGCAGCATTATTTTCCCTTTGCTATGCCATCAACGGTCTGTTGCTGTTTGCACTATTACTGTTTGCTATTAGATGCTACTAACACGTACCCAGTTCAGATAAAAAAAAATAGGTACCCAGTTGGGGATATCTTCGCTCTGACCCTGCTGTTCTTGTGGTTGCTTCTTGTTGATAATTCTGTGGATGGGGAATCCTTCAGTTAAACTTTTAATTATTATTTTTACTGTGGTGGAATGTAAAGGTAAATGAATTAATGGAAAATGAAGTTTATGTGGGTGAGATCTGCTGATCTCGTGTTGGTGCCTTACAAAGCAAAGTTTCAGTCACCAACCGATAAAGGGCCCCTGGTAATGTTCTCTGTGCATGAGGGGCGTCCAGAATATTGTGACTGTTGTCAATAGTTCTATTATGATTTAATATGCTACATAGGATTACGTAGTAACAGTTCGAAAGCAGAAGCTTACCACATTGTAATGAATCAGCCCTTTTCTCTTGGTTCATTTTTAATCGATCAGTTGGCTCTGTTTATGCTCTTATATTTATTGTTTTACTTTTCCTTCATTGTACCATCCTTTTGCAACCCTCTGTTTTACCAATGTCTCTGTTTATGCTCTTATATTGACTGTTTAACTTTTCATTCATTGTACCATCCTTTTGCAATGGGCATATCTTCTGCCCTCTGTACCAACTGCTGACCAAAATAGACACATAAAACATGGAACTAACTTTTTTAATAAATAAATTAAAATGAAACACCATACATTCTTTGATAAATAGGAAATTCGACTACCCTGAAAGCAACATTGAGATGATGTCTTACTGTAGCGGTGTAGCTCTTACCGCCATATTTCTTGAGCTGGAGGTGAGCTATTGTTACGTTTTAAGCCCCATAGGTTCTGTAGTTTCTTGCCCTTGTCATGCCATTAACTGTTGATTTCCATTTCTACTACTACTACTGTTCTTACTAGATGCTATGCTACTAACAGGTTCCCAGTTGGGGATATCTTCTCTCTGACCCTGTTGTTCTTCGGTTCCCTGTCGAGAATTCTGTCGGTGAGGAATCCCATTGGTTACGCTGCTAAATATTTTTCACTGAGATGGAACGTAAAGGTAAACGAATGGATGGAAACTGATGTTGATTTGTTGGAGATCTGCTGATGTTGCGTTGGTGCCTAAGAAAGCAAAGTTATAGTTACCAACAAATAAAGAGGCCCGGTAATGTTCTCTATGCATGAGGATCTCCAGAATATCTTTATCAATGCCTTTATTATGATTATAATAGGATAACTCTTCGTATCAAGAAGTGAGAAATGCAAAACTATAAGAAGTGAATGACGTTTTGTGCTGCCACGCTTTACCTAATTGCTCAAGAAAGTTTGAGCATGACCATATAAGGTTTTCTTTGTTGGATTATTGTAACAGTATTAATCACGTATGAGTGACATCTTTGATGGGCTATATATTGCTTTCTTGCTGCTGTCATTTGCATTGCTTGTAAGCCTTATTGGAACTTGATGTTGTCTTCACTTTAAGCAATTTCTGCCCATGCTTATATCATATTATCATTATGTAGACATTTACCCTTCCAGTAAAACCATTTGCTTCTAATTGAATGACTAAACCTTAATCTTCGGATTTTATCCAATTCCATGCTGCTGGTTTTCCTTTTGTACTGCTCAGTTACAGCCTTGTATTTTGGTCCATTCAAAGGAAAATGATAGGGTAGAAATGAGCACTGTACTTTGTGGCCCTTTTTTTTTTTTTTTGAGGAAGGATCCGCTCCATATATTCAAAACACTCAGCACAGATTACAGATTACAAGCAAAAATGCACTAAGCATCTTGATCAACAAGAAGAAGAAACCAAACGGATCCACAAGCCGGCTCCCAAGAACCTAGAGAACGCCGTCGTCGCCGTACCTCAAACCGCCGGAGAAGAAGAGCCGCCACATGTCGTAGATGGCCGCAAGAGTCGTCCGCCGCGCCGCGACGTCACCTAGACTCGTTGAACGTGCACGGCCGCAGCTCCACCTTCCAGCACCGCCGCACTTCCAGCCGACGAAGCGCTGTCCAGGCCAGCCACCAACAACCCCCCACCCGCCTCCGGCCGCTGCTCCCCCCGCCACCACGGCCGGCCAGAGCGAAGACGACGCAGAGGAACCACCTGCCAGACCACCAGCAAAACGGATCGCCCACATCCACCTCTTTCTCCCCTCGCCACCGAGGCCGGCCGGAGAAGCGAAGTCAGAGGAGCGCACCTGGAGAACCACTCGAGGCTTGACGATGGCGACGAAACCGACACCTACTTTGTGGCCCTTTTGTGTAATGTAGGCAGCTTAAATTAGATAATACTCCATATGATCTAAGTTCTTTTTGTCAACAAGACTTTATGGCGTTCATTGTATTGTTGTCATTTGACATACGCAACTACTTTCCAATACGTCCAAATACATCCTCTGATTTTTAACCTATTAGTGTCCAAATAATTTTCGAGCAATTTAGTCCTCACCAGCTGATTCAGCAAACCTGGTCATATCGTCATGATCTATGTGTTTCTTGTGCTTAATACAACTGGTTTTAAGTATTTCTAAATGCAAGTCGGGAAGTTTCTGGCCACCCAACTTGCTTACGGATATTTTTTTTTTTTTTTTGAAGAATGACAGAGATAGATGAAAGCACGATGTTCTAGTTAATTTTCATGTGCTCAAATAGACAAATACAACTGTCGCTTGAGTTTTTGTATCGTACATGCGACTCTGATAGCTTCCTAGCTTCCAACTGGCTTAAGAAGCACTTAAGAATGACAGTGATATATGAATTCATGATGATGCAGTGAGAAGCGTGAAGCGTTCTCTTGTACTAACAAGTAAGTTTACAGGTCAGTTGCTTCATCTGCCATCCACATGTCGATGTCACAGACCTTTGAATATAGTGAAACATGCCACCCTTGAAAGGTACATACTGTGTGGTAATGCTCAAAGTGCAAATTATTTGTCCTACCTGATGCTGAACTTGAAAGCGCAATCTTGGTCACTAGTGTACTCATGAAGAAATTGAAGTAGTTGAGCAGAAGAATGTGAGAACTGCAACTTGCTTCTTAAATGGAAAGCTTATTTGCATATTTTTAACTCTCCCTACGCACTTCAGCTTTCATTTGCTTCATTATCATTTTTAACTTTATGGCTCTCACTTCTCAAAGCTATTATTAGGTAGTCCTCTTTCTTTGCAAGAATCCTTCATCAGTCTTGTACACTCAAATTGTATTATGAATAAGTTCAGGTAGCATTGTTTGTTTGAATTTCAAGCTGCATCGTTGAGATTTGTCTTTCGATCTGTTGTACCGTTACCAAGACAAGTCAACAACCTAATCAAGAGCTGGAGATCAAAGACTTCTTTGTTGATCCAAGCAATACTGCACTTTCCTTGTGGGTGGGCATTGAATGCATGCGAGTGGTGCTTTTGGTTTCTTGCTCCAACCCTGGGGTTTGAGAGGATGATGGTTCCTCTTTGCCTACTCATTAGAAAATCGTGGTGGTTTGATAGTTCTTATTCCCTACCTATTTTTTCCATGGAAGTTTAAGGATGTGATAGTATAATCATTTCGTGCTAGATGGCACTGAAGATACACTAGGGATAGTGTACCTAAAGAACACGCTGATATTCTCCCTTCTATATTGCCGAAGCATTTCTGTTTCTTTTGACCGACCCTCTCAGCGATACCGACTCTGCCGATTGCTTGTTTTTAATCCTCACGCTGCAAGGTGCCAACAGGTGAGTTCCTCTGCCGTGTATGATTGTATTGTACAATATACTTAGCGGCCTGTCTTGATTAGAACTATATTTTTTCCCTAATGAAGCTATAAAGAAGCTTTACTGCATACTCTATTGCTGTAGTCACATTTCAGCTTCCATTGAGACCATTTTACCCTGGTCTTAAACCTTTTGAGTTGCAGAGCAGTGCAAATAACCTCTCTGCTATGGTGGATATAGTCGACAAGAATGAGAAGTTCAGGAATCCAATACAAAGTGGGCCACTTGCAACTGAAGATCTCCCTATCCCAGCTCACAGTATAACCCAGTCATCCAATGAACTGTCTTAGTTTGCCAATGATTTCCCGTCAGGCGAGTATTTGATCCTGTCACTAGCGTGATTGATGGAGTTCACCTTCCAGCACCTAATCTTATTCGAGGTCGGATTAAAATATTTTTACTCTGTGTAAGCCGTTGTTACTCTTCCCCTGTCTCTTGCCAGGACTAGTATATATATAAAGAGGAGGATGCTCTTGTATTCTCGTTCAGACAAAGCCCAGCGAGAAAGCCCCGTTGAGGAGAGGTCAAGGAGCTCCACCCAAAGCATGGAGCGTGGAGGGGAAGAAGATGACACGGAGCGCGGATACAACAGGAGGAGCACGGGTGGATCAGACGCGACCATGGGCGGCGGCACAGCAGTCGTCAAGCACCAAGCTCTGAGGCTCGCGGAGGACCTCTCCCTCCCTTCGGTACTCTCTCTCTCTCTCTCTCTCTCAAGCTTGATCACGGCATGAAAGTCTCTAGCTAACACAGCTCGGTTGCTCGGATCATATCCATGGTCTGGTTATGTTTACTTGAGGTTTTGTTCTTCTCCATTCTTTCGGTTAAGGAGGATGTCACCTGTGCCACAGACCATTAGTGGTTTCCTACTAAATTACTTGCTTCATTTTCCTGATCCCGTTTCTCTTGTCTCCATGAGCATAGTCTCTTGGCCCTCTTCCCATTTCTCAATGCACTACTAGCTCTTCAACG
Source organism: Puccinellia tenuiflora (assembly GCA_012064385.1). Lineage (NCBI taxonomy): Eukaryota > Viridiplantae > Streptophyta > Magnoliopsida > Poales > Poaceae > Puccinellia > Puccinellia tenuiflora. The sequence continues at coordinate 5,580 of QRDG01000753.1, forward strand.
CCCACCACTGTTCTAGTTAGTAGTATAATCTAGTATGCTGCATTCAGTCTTCCTATAGTATGTGTTCCCTTGTCTCCGCCCACTGAAATGCGCGAGCGAGTGACTGGTACTGTAGTAGTTATCGCCTTGGATACTCACGGTCCCCTCCATTTTCAATCACCTTTTTGCCTCTAAACTTTTAGAAAAGCCATTACATCAATCGATCCGCCGCACGATGCCACTGCCACACAATCCATCATCATTTTCTTAACCTGGCCTTTTAGTAGCATCAGAAACAAAAGTGCTGAGATCAGAATGATCTCATTCTCCATCTTCCCTAACACGCAAGTAGACAATAGACAGCCAGCTGCATCAGCATGGAGCCGCAGCAGTAAGAATCTGACAGTCTTGTACACACACGTCGCCACTCGCCACACATGCACCAAGCAACTGTAGGATCGCAGCAGTAGACGGCCAGTAATCAATCAAGGTGTCGGTTGTGCTTGCTTGCTGTGAGTTTAGATTAGAGACAGTCTTGCATGTTGCCCTTGGAATTAATTAAGGAGGTGAGAGTGAAATCAACATAAGAAACCGGTGGCCACGCCATGTGTGCTTGCTGGTTGCTGCCATTACTAGGTTCCAAGGCGAGATAAAGACTGGATTTTTGTTTCTGCCTTTGCTCTTGACCCACACGCACCTGATCGACATCACGTGCGTCCAGCCGTTAACCGCGAAAACACGGTCACATCACTGTAGCAGCCTCAGCAAATGGATTATCGTTAATACAAAGTACTACTGGTCAACAGGACAAAACAACCATATGCCCAGCTGGGTCATTATCGTATAACCCGTAGATCCGTTCGTACTCCGTATTTATGTAGTCAAATACCACACACCATGCTAATACCAAATGAGGCCCTCTTTGACCTGCAAATATAAGTACATATAAAATTATGCGTGCGGAATTTACTAATGCATGGCATCTACTCATTCCTTCATTCCTATCCCAGACATGCTAAGCTTCTTTGAACGTATTATTATACGCATGTGCACGCGTTGTGTAGGTTGGACCTTGCAGGTTAACTCGTGTCGATCTGAAAGATTTGATTCAGTCAAACGAAAACATTTCACCGTCTAGCCAGGGTGTACAGTTTTGACCCAACATCTCTGCACATGTGTGTGGCGGCACATACTCTTCAGAGGAAGAAACCGTAACAAATGCTTGACATAGACGGATTATATAATAGAGAATAATACAGTCCCTGTCTGTGGTAGAAGATTGCTAAGAGCTCTTAGGTTGGATGCATGGCGATGTGGCCGTTTATCACTGACACGTGGGGATGGGCACCCCCTATACACCTGCCTGATACATACACGACACACATATATACCTGTAGTCATGCAGACATCCATCTATATGTCTTGTACCTCTAGCATATGAAACTAGAGAGATTAGGGTTTGAGGGTGAAACGCACAGCCCACACAAGGGGCGGCGTCGGTCATTATATTGACAACAAGAGTTTACAAGGAGTTACAAATACGTTACACATACGTACACGTATACAAACATAATACTACAATATGAAGTCTATCAGCCTCCCTCAATCTCAACTATGGGAAACATGTGGAGATTGCGCTTGCACTCTTGAAATAATGGAAGTGGCAATGGCTTGGTGAAGATATCGGCAGGCTGATCTCGAGAAGCAATAAACTTGACTTGAAACCGTCTCTGAGCAACTCTTTCACGAACAAAGTGAAAATCCACTTCAATATGTTTTGTCCGTGCATGAAATACTGGGTTAGAGGAGAGAAATGTAGCACCAATATTGTCACACCACAAGACAGGTGGGGACTCATGACGAACTCCAAGCTCCTTAAGCAATGCCTCTACCCAAATCAACTCAGCTGTGGCATTAGCAACAGCCTTGTATTCAGACTCCGTGCTAGAGCGAGACACAGTAGCCTGCTTACGAGAACTCCAGACAATCAAGTTCTGACCATAGAAGAGAGCATATCCCCCGGTGGATCGCCTGTCTCCAACATCTCCAGCCCAATCAGCATCAGAAAATACAGCAATAGAGTTTGACGCCGATGGTCGAAGGAGGAGTCCATGATCAAGAGAACCATTAACAAATCGCAAGATCCTCTTGACAGCTGACCATTGTTCTTCAGTTGGAGCATGAAGAAACTGGCACACACGGTTGACAGCAAAAGACAAATCAGGCCGTGTGAGAGTAAGATACTGCAAACCTCCAACAATGCTCCGATAGGTAGTGGCATCTTCATCAGGCAAAAGGGGACTGTCACCAGGAAAAAGTTTAGTCACAGCAGACATAGGTGTGTCGGCAGACTTGCACTTGGATATACCAGCACGTCGAATAAGATCAATGGCATACTTGCGCTGAGTCATTGTGAGACCACCAGACTTGCGAGCAACCTCAATGCCCAGAAAATAATGGAGAGGACCAAGATCCTTCACTGCAAATTCCTGACGAAGTCCAGAGAGCAGGCGATCCACCGGGGGATATGCTCTCTTCTATGGTCAGAACTTGATTGCCTGGAGTTCTCGTAAGCAGGCTACTGTGTCTCGCTCTAGCACGGAGTCTGAATACAAGGCTGTTGCTAATGCCACAGCTGAGTTAATTTGGGTAGAGGCATTGCTTAAGGAGCTTGGAGTTTGTCATGAGTCCCCACCTGTCTTGTGGTGTGACAATATTGGTGCTACATTTCTCTCCTCTAACCCAGTATTTCATGCACGGACAAAACATATTGAAGTGGATTTTCTGATGCTGATTGGGCTGGAGATGTTGGAGACAGGCGATCCACCGGGGGATATGCTCTCTGATTTGCCATGGACAATTGACGATCGAGGAAGCGGCCATCATTGTACATGCCGAGGAACGTCTTGTTGAAGCGTTTGAAGCAGCGCGCGGCGACGTGTCCAGGTTCATCACACAGCTGGCAGATGGTGGCGGACCGCGCACCACCCGAATTGAATTGATGCGCTACATATTGAATTGATGCTCTGATACCATATTGAATTGATGCGCTAGCCATATAATCCAAAAGTCCGAACTGATGGAAAGGGCTAGGCTATATATTTATATTCTAACACTCCCCCTCACGTCTAGGCTGACATATGGTATGACCATAGACGTGGGATATATAGGAGGCCACAACTATTTTTAAATTAAATAGCGCGGAAGCCAAGACTTGAACTCGAGACCTTGGGCTCTGATACCATATGAAACTAGAGAGATTAGGGTTTGAGGGTGAAACGCACAGCCCACACAAGGGGCGGCGTCGGTCATTATATTGACAACAAGAGTTTACAAGGAGTTACAAATACGTTACACATACGTACACGTATACAAACATAATACTACAATATGAAGTCTATCATAGCATGTTTCTTGTTCAAGATGTACTCCCTCCATTCCATAATATAAGATGTTTTAGGTCTTTTCCATATTCGTATTTATACCACATGTATCTAGACATATTTTAGTGTATGTGTTCACCCACTTTCCATTCTTTTAGTCCGAATCTAGACAACATATGAAACATTTAAAACATCTTATATTATGAAACGGAGGGAGTAAGTGTCATCTTATCAATGGAGGGCATGGACGTTTTGATCAATTACCGGCACCCGACAGTTAAGGTACGAGAGGCACCACTCGGCCACATGCATTTGCTCTCCCTGGTATTGTAGCATACATGTAACGGTCTCCTCACTCCTCACTGCTATGGATATCATATCACAGGCACGGGACCGACGTGATGTCTATATTATATATACAGCAGTACAAGCAACAGCTTAAATTAACTTATAACCACGTTATGCCATAGAAACAAACAACTGCTCCTAGCTAGTAGTAGCAGCACTGCACTCATGTGACCAGACTGAGGGAGGGAATTTCTCAAGTGGCAAGATAGAATTGGTTAGGTGAGCCGCATGGATGGCAATTAGTAGCTCTAATTCTCTGCTTTAAGTAGAGTAGGCCAGCAGGTTGCTACTAGTTGCTACACCACTCAAGTATACTTAACCATTCACAGCTGCTCCATCATGATCCGTATAGCTAATAATTAAGTCAAGCCTAACCAAGTATTAAATTCAGTTAGTACGTCGATCAGTGGTGCCTTAGCTTAGCTGCACAGTAAGCGTAGCTGGTCGCTGGCCCATTTGCTTCATAACGTAGAAGCAATGCGAATTATGTGTGGTGAATTAATGGTGTTAAATTTAGCTTGCCTGTCTACATATTGATGGGAGTGAAGTTGATGGATTTGGTGGTAATGCAGGTGCAGGTGGTGGTGATGAGCGCCAACATGGGCTGTTCGCACTGCCGACAGCGGGTCACCAAGGTCGTAACCAAGATGAACGGTACGGATCCAATGGACGTCCTCACTCCAAAATTCTTGTTCCCTCCGTCCTAAAAAGGATGTCATTTGTTTGCCTAAATTTGAATTGTCTAGATACATTCAAATTTAGGCAAACAAATGAGATCCTTTTTAAGACAGAGGTAGTACATAATTCCCAGATACTCACCGCGGCGTGAGGATGGATGCCATCATGCCACATTTGGCTCTTTGTGAATAACATTTTAATCACTACACCGACATCACATACATGCTAGCTGCAATGTCGTGCTGATGTGTTTTGGTTTGTTTGATTGATCTAATCTAGCAGGGCTGCTGGATTACATGGTGGATTTCGGGAAGAAGGAGGTGACGGTGAGGGGGACGGTGCTGCACACCAAGAAGAAGAGGAAGAAGCACCGGACCAATGCACTTATTAGCAGCAGCCGGGAGAAGATGCCGCCGGCGTCGTCGTCTCCTAAAATAAGCGCCAGGACACTGTCCTGGTTTTTGGGATGCTACCGTTCATAGCTAGAATATATACCCGTTGTTTAGTTGCTTAATAATTTTGTTAGTTCTTCTTCCTTTTCTTTCTATGTCATTTTTCCTTGGAAATAATGTATGCTGGTACAGTAGTAGTGATGTGTATATCATTTCCGGGCATGTGCGCCTGTGCTATAATCCCATAGCATTTACAATACAGCAGTGTTAACGTGGGGCTTATTTACAAGTACCAAATGAAACCATTAGAACTAATTTATTAGATGTCGTTGTCAGCTTAGCTAACAGCCTCGTCCAAAGTACTTTATTCGGTGAAGCCCCACTCCTTGCACGCTTGGGAGATGGGATCCATGTAGATGTAGGGTAATCTGCCGGCCAAATGACCTTTACCATATTTTAAGTATTTCGAACTATATTTTTCCTAGAGCTAACATACATGGTAAGAATCTTTTGACCAATTAAATAGCTCTTTCCTCTGCTCTCACCTCCATCTAGTGTTGGATTAGGCAGCGCCTAGCACACTTAGGCACTAGGCGATGGGCAAACGCCGCTAGGGCATAAGCGGAACTCAAGACAGTGCAACCAATAAATTGTCTTCTCTAACAAGAAATCATGGCAGAAACAGATGCCGCCATAATCTAACGGTAGTTGTTGGTAGCATACAGATTTATATGGTCTAAATTTTTGTATTTAGGTATATAATAACCCAAATAAACACCTGATAGTACAAACTATATGCCTGCCTAGGCTGCGTCTAGTGCGCTTAGTCGTCGCCTAGGCGCTAGGCGAATGCCAGCCGCCTCGCCTACACCTAGCGCTTTTTATAACCTTGCCTCCATCCTTGCTCCCTAGCTGTCTGAAGGATCAAATGTGGTGCCTAAAGGGAGGGTAGGGGATAACTCTATCCTCTCTTCGAGATGTCGTGGCAAACCAAACCGAACAGACTTAAGCATCGCTAATGGTGAGAAAGTCCCATCGTAGTTAACTCTTTGAACTTGTCACGCATGCGTACCCCTGCCTCCCGTCAGCGCCGCCGCAGCTCTGCCCCGCTCCTGTGGCTTTTGGGCCATGGAGGCGGGGTGGATCTCGGCCCCCGTCGGCAGGAAGGCTCCGTTCCCCTGGTTTTAGGGTTAAGGTTTGGTGGGGCGGCGCCTTTTCCAATAAAGTCTCTCCGTCTTCAGCCCCATCTCGGCGGCGACGTCGAGAAGTTTGGGGGAGTGGTGTTGTTCTCGAGGACTTCTTCTGGCGGTGGCTGATACGTGTCAAACCTATCTATAATTTTTGAATGTTTCATGCTTCTTTTATACCATTGTTACACGTTCCAACCATATTTTTTATACCATTTTAGGGCATTTTTTTGAACTAATCTATTGACAAGATGCCAGTGTCAATTTCTGTTTTCTGCCTTGTTTTTCGTTTCAGAAAATCTCTTAAGGAAAACGCCTCAGAATTGGACGAAAATTTATGGAAATTAATTATTCAATGAGACGAAGAATGGGTCCGAAGGGCGACCGAAGAGGGGCCGTAGGGCCCAGGGGCAACCCCCTAGGTGCGGCTTGTAGGGGGTCACGGCCAGGACCCGCCCCTGGCCCTGGCACATCCTCTCGGCCTCCCTCTTCGCCTACAAAATCCTAATTCGAGAGGCACCCTGCCGGAGGCGAGATCATCACAGAAGACCTCTTCACCGCCATGGTTGCCCCCGTGGTGATGCGTGAGTAGTTCCACCTTGGACTGTGGGTCCATAGAAGTAGCTAGATGGTTATCTCTCCCCCGTGTGCGTCAATATTTATGGTCTTTTGAGGTGCCTAACATGATCAAGACCGATATTATGTAATGCTAAATGTTGTGTTTGCTGGGATCTGATGAATTGTGAAGTTATGATCAAATTGTTCATGTTTTATATATGTGTTATTTATGATCTTGCATGCTCTCCGACGTTAGTGATTACTTTGGCCAAGTGATGGCTTAGATCTCCAAGAGAGAGTTTTGTGCTAGATGGTAGGTTCATGCCCCCTCTGTGCCTGGGCACGAGTAAGACAGAAATGTCTAAGGACGAGGGTGTGTTGTTGCTACTAAGGGTAAAACAACGATGTTTGTGTCTTCGTGATCATGAATATTGCTTACAACATATACTGTGTTTAATGCAATTATCTCTTGCTTGCAACTTAATACAGCGGGAGGCAAGCATAGAAGCGCTACCAAGGTGGATATTAGTCATAGATGCAGTTGGATTATGGTATATGTATGTTTGACATAATGCCTAAATGAATATCACCGTGCACTTTGCTTATCATAATTAGTATGTTATTCCAATTCAATCAATTGTCCAGCTATAATTTGTTCACCCGGCATGTTAGTATTTGTAGCGACCTTGCCTTTTTAAATAGGCCAAGATCCATGTGTTATTATGTTAGTCCCTGGATTAAATAGCTAGCACCACAATTTAGGATGAAGTACCATACATTGCATCAAAATTCTATTACAACATATGATCCAGAAAAATAATCATTACAAATTGCATAGCCAAAGGCTAGCATTTTAAAAAGTTCAGCAGCGGAAATTATAAAATAGCATGGAGCCTCATCATCTTCATGTGCCACAGGCAGACATGTTGGTTGCAGACTCGAAACCCTTATCCGTTCCTTACTCGTTGTCGGAACAACCTACAACAGTAAAAGCGTTGCAGCCAAAAATTGATCAGAACCATATGGAATGGAACTGGCAAGTGACACTTGTGGACTCATAGCGGAAAACTCCTAATAACTATATGCATATTTGGCTGGTGGAGTTCAATGCTATTTTTGCATAAAGCCAATTTTATCCTATCTTTTCAACCATTTTCTTTTTTCAACTAATTATGAGATAATCTCCTGGAGCGTATCCAGATTACCTCCTACCCTTGTTCACACCTCAAAGTTTTACTTGAGAAATTGGAATGATGAGATCCTCCGTTGACGTCCTTGTCCAGATGCTCAGAATTGTCCGTAACCGGGAACACGGCTAAGTACTTAGTTTTTGACACTCTCGAGAGGTTGTGCACGTTCACCACAAGACTCAATCAATCCAGGAGGTTATTTAACTTGGTTGAATTTTTAGCCTTTCATACTACTATAAAACATTTGGCATAGCATTTCAATAATTCTACCAAGTTATAATAGGTTCCTAGACTAACCAGTATTGGGGTGCTACTCTAAACAGTTTGGATAGCAAAATACTAATAACACCTATCATGCTTTACTAAGATAAACACTAACATGCATATAGACAAAATAATAGGTAAAATCATGATGGTGTGTCACTTGGCTTTGAAAGCTGTCGTTTCTCACACACTCTTTTCCACGTAGATCGATACACTCCGTTCAAACTATACATTGCAAAGAAATAACAATAAACAAACAGTACAAGAATTGAATAAAAATAAACACAACAACAAACAAGGATAGCGACAAAGGTAGCTAGGCTTTGTTTTGGTCTCTCTGGACAGAGGGTCATATTTGAAAAAAAAATCTAAAAGAAAACAAGTTAAAAATATTTATAGAATTTAAAATATAAAAAAATACTTAAAATGTGCCTCTGATTTTAAATCACTTTAAAACTGCCCCAAAATAATTTATATCGGTGGAATAATGTTACACATATTCCAAGGTTTCTAAAAATACTTTATATGAAAATTTTGGACTTATAGATTTAAATCTATAACAAATTTACTCAAATGACTCATTTGATAATTGAATACATTAGAATTTATAAAAATACAAAACTAATATAGCCAAACGATTCTATAAGTCTAGATATTTTCAGAAATATAAAGTTTGCTAAATTTGGCCAAATAGATAAACATTTATGAAGGTTCTAAGATCTAGTGGCTTTTCTGCAAAACTGCCAATTAAAACGAATTCGGGATAAATCACAGAAATTTTCTGGCCACATGGCGGCTTCCTATTGGCTGATACGGATTTGGGTTTGGAATAAAACAAAGTCGTTGGACCTAATTTAAATGGATGGCTCAGATGTGAGCAAACCGATTTAGTAACAAAAATAAAACACAACCGTCAGATCTAGATCTCACGGTCCAGATCTAATCGACCATCTACGGGCGGCGCTAGGGTTACGGCGGCCGGTGGCCGACGGCGGCGACGACTCGGCATAGCGTTTTCCGGCGGAATAAAAGGGTGAGGGAGGGGTCTTTCGTTACCACGCGGTGCAGGAGGACGTGGCTGGGACGATGGTGAGGTTGACGGCGACTAGGTGCTCCGGTGCTCCTCCAATTCCTCGCCGGAGTTGGCTCCCGCAGCGGTGGTCGTCGGCCGTGGATGAAGACGCCGATCTGAGGAAGGAATAAAGCGAAAGGGAGGCGCGGGGCGGTCGGAGCTCGTCGAAATCGACGTCGACGAAAATGCGGCTGTGTGGCAATGACGGAGAGGGATTTTGGGTGTAAATGGAAGAGGGGGTCGAGGGATTTATGTAGGGGCAGACGGCGCGTAATTTGGGGCGTTAAATCGCCCGGAAACATGTCGGGAAGAAATGGGCAACGATGAGTTCTTCATGCGTGATTCACGTCGTGGACGTTGAAGACGACGATCTGACGTCAACGTTTTTTCTTTTATTTTCTGTTTTCTTTATAACTTTCGATTTAAAGCTCCAAATCAAGTCAAATAAATTTTTTATTTTTTTGTAAAATTCTCATTAGTCAACATAGACATTTCGGAACTTTTTTATGAAACAAAATTACCAAAATACCCTTTTGTCCAAATTTGTCTTATATGCCTATTTGGGAGATTTAAAATAGAGGTATATAAATATCCCAAAATGGTTTAAATAAAATCCATAAAATTTAATATGAGTAATATCATTCAAAATGATAAACCCAATAAAATAATTTGGGCAAAATATTTTATTAAAATAGGGATTGCTAAATCCTTTAAATACAAATACCCATTTAATAGTGGGTTTTATAAATATCAAAATAATTATTTTCAAAACTTTAAATCTGGAAATTAGAAGATGAAGGAATATTAAAATAAAATACCCTTGAAGATGTCAATATAATCTTATATATTTGGTTTTCTTGATTTTTGGAGACTTTATTTTATCAAATAACAAAGGTTTTAAATTTTTGTGATTTTTAAAACATTTCAAAGTTTTGGAATGTTACAGTATTTTAATCTTTTGGAGAGACACCACTAGTGAACCTGTGGCCCTCGGTCCATCTTTTTTTCCATTGTTTATAACCCCGTTTACTCACTCTCAACCTGCACTTGCTCGTTGGTCCATTTCTCATATTGATCTTTTCCATCATAAGATTTAATCTCTTTGTTTTAAGCAGACCAGGAAGCTTGACAACCTTCCAGCCGTTGGGGCAAAGTAATTTGTTTGTGTTGTCACCTCCAAGCACCATGTTGGAGACCTCTAGAGTCCTACTAGTTCGATAACCTTGGTTCTTAACTAAGGGAAATTTGCTGCTAGCTACGACAATAACTTCCTCTTGGGGTGATCACCAATGATTAATCACTACACCACTGTAGCCACCGTTGGCGTTCTTCAAATCGTCATGGAGCCTCATCGGCGATTCCTTCTTGTTTGACTCCAGGAGGGATGTGGTCTTCTTGACTTGTTCGGCGACATCCCGTCCGCAACCAACAAAGTCAAGCCGGCTCTGAGAGGAGCGGTAGCGGCAACGCGTCGTCGACATGGTCTGGAGATTGAAGATGAAGGGCATCTCAAGGATCTTGCTGTAATTTTTGTTTTTGTTGAGGTGTTTTGTATTGTTCGGTGTTTCTGTTAATTTCAAGGTCCTTAATTTCCACACAAAAAACCCTTTGAACTTTACGGAAACCTTTCACAACAAGTCAAGCTTTATGAACAGTAATTTTTCAATCCGTGTCTGTTTCATTTAAAAATTTCATTCATATTCATTTGTTATCACGCCAACTAAAGGAACCACCAAATTCCAAACTTGGTTTCATACATGGATTTCATGGCTTTAATCCATTTATTGGAGTTAGAAGCGCCCATCATTACTTTGTAATTTGCAGATTTGTGACCATTAAGGATGAACACTTCCTTCTCAAACCACTAAGGTGATTGTTTAATTCAGTTTGTCCTGAATGGTTAAGCTACAGCCTTGACTGAAGTTTCTCTATCACATGCAGGAACTTCCGGTCCAGGTATAAGGATGACTGGCAGAATCACTTCCGTTGCCTCGGTCCATCAACCGTCATCGAAGATTCAACAACATCACCAAGTTGTATTGTCCTCCCACTGACTTCTTTTGCAAGAAACTCCTTCTCGAGAAAAATTTCGCTCTTTACGACAAACACTTTCATATAGAAATGGTGGTAGAAGGCATATCCAATAGTTTTGGGATAACTAGCAAAGTAAACTTTATCTGATCTTGGATCGAACTTGTTTGGTCGTAATCTAATTGCACAAGTGTCGCATTCCCTAATGTTAAGAAATAGCGGGTTGGGTTTAACCCCATGCCATAGCTCATATGGAGTCCTCTCAATAGAATTTTAATAACATTCTATTTAGTGTAAGTGTAGTAGTTTATATTACACAATTTAGAAAAGGCAACAACAATTTTGTTAGGAAATCATAGATCTTACTGAAGGGGTCGTTGCATAGAAAACAAAAAAAATCCTAAGAAATAGGCGGAAGAAAACCAACAGATCTAGATCTATTAGACGAAGGTCTCTTACCCTTGAAGAATGATCAAACGCATTTTGTCAGTGCAGGGGTTGGCTAGTCGATCCCCGCAACTAGACTGATCTAGTCGCGAGGAGATGTATTATTCGATGAAGCGCCGCATGAGCACCACCTCCGCGGTATCCACACGTACAGTTTGATGAAGACTTCTTCTCCTTGATCCCGCAAGCGAGGAAGAAGTGGCTCGTGAGATCCCAGCAACACGACGGCGTGGTGGTGGAGATGGTGGAGTTTTCCCGCGGACAGGGCTTCGCCAAGCGGCCCAAGCCGTGTGCGAGGGAGAGAGAGGAGGGAGGAGAGGGGTGCGTCTAGGGCATTAGGGGTTGGATGCGCACCAGACCTCTCTCCTCCATATATAGGCGTGGGGAGGGCAGCCCTTGCCCCTCCCCCAAGTACTAGGGCGGCGGCCAAGGGGGGAGACTTACCCCCAAAGGCACCCCTAGGGTTTGTGGCCCTTTCACCTTGTTTGGCCACATGGGCCCTTGGGGGGCTGGTGCGGCCAGCCCATATGGGCTTCTGCACGCCCCCTTGGTCCATGTGGGCCATTAGGGCACGTGGGCCCCACTTTGAGACCCCCCGAGAACCTTCTAGAATATTCCGATACTCTGCCGGAAAATTCCCGAACTTTTCCGAAATCCTGGAAACCACTTTCATTATATGAAACTTTATCTCCGGAGCTCCTCGTGATATCTAGGATCTCATCCGAGACTCCGAATCAACATTCGATTACACCATTAATTATCTCAACCTAAGCCCTAACTACAACGAAGCCTTAAGTGTGTGACCCTACGGGTTCGAGAACATTCAGACATGATCTAATCAATAACCAGTAGCGGGACCGGGATGTCCATATTGGTTCCTACATATTCAACGAAGTTCTTTATCGGTTGAACCACGATGTCGGGGATTCAATTAATCCCGTATACGATTCCCTTTGTCTCACGATATATCACTTGCCCGAGATTTGATCGTCGGTATCACCATACCTAGTTCAATCTCTTTACCTGGCAAGTTCTCTTTAATCGTTCCATAATATAGGATCCCCGTGACTACCACTTAGTCACATGTTTTCAAACTTCCGGATGCTATATTACCGAGAGGGCCCAGAGATATCTACTCCGTCACGTGGAGGGACAAATCCTACTCTTGATTCATGTCACCCAACAAGTACCATCGGAGATACCTGAAAGCCACCTTTATAATCACCCAGCTACAAAGTGATGTTTGATATCCACAAAGCATTCCTCCGGTAAATGGGAGTGACACAATCTCATGGTCTAAGAAACTATACTTGACATATACAAAAGCGTTAGCAATGAAACTATGTGACACGATCAATTGCTATGCTTTATGATTGGGTCTGTCCATCACATCATTCTCCTAATGATATGATTCCATTATCAAGTGACTATAACAAATCCATGGTTAGAAAACCTTAACCAACTCTTGACTAACGAACTAGTCCAGTAGAGGCTTACTAGGGACACTTTGTTGTTTATATTCCACACATGTATTATGTTTCCGGTTAATACAATTATAGCATGGATAATAAACAATTATCATAAACATGAAATATGATAATAAATAACTTTATTATTTCCTCTTGGGCATATTTCCAATAGTCTCCCACTTGCACTAGAGTCAATAATCTAGTTTACATTTGTAGCAATCTAACACCCATGGCCTTTTGGTGTTGATCATGTTGTGCTCGTGGAAGGGGTTTATCAAAAGATCTTACGCTTCAGGTCTATTTGTATCTGCATCTATACGCATCACTCATTCTCCGATGAGATGGCTTTGTATTTGGTCAGTTGGTGAGACCTTAATTCCTCAGACCGAATCAATGTCACCACCATTACGAAAATGGAGCTTCATAGTACTCGCATTCTTGGAAATTCACCTAGTTCAATAAAGAACTCCTTGACACAAAATACTCTTCTTATTTGTTGTCAACACAACAACATACTTAGCCTTTGTTGTAGTATCCATCACAATACCTTTTGAAACTCATTCAAAACTAGCATGGAACTTTCTTCCAGCCTATCGTACCACCTTCTATTCAACACATATCTTAATTTGAGATAGAATTATTTGTATATATGACAAGCCCCTTAGTGTAACACTTTATAGTAGTCTGTCATTACTATACAGGAAGACTCATCCTTCGTTTTTCTAAAATACATAACGATCTTTCCCACTGTTGTCTAATCATCACATGAATTATCCTGGTATAACACTTTATGGCACATGACTCATCTGGTTGTGTACATATCATGGAAAATATGATGTAGAAATCTCAATTTCAATTTTGCTCATCTTGTGTCAAAACACTTGAGTCTTGCTCAATCATCTTTCATGCGGCAAGAACCCCTTCTTGTCGTTTCTGTATTGACTTACTTCAATACTTCATCTATGTACTTTGGCAACTAAGTCAAGCGTCTCAATCTATCTCTATAAATATTGATCCCCAATATGTTATTCAGCCTAAGTCTTTTATCAATATAAAAATTTAACTATGTTAATTTAAATTACATACTTTCCAATCAACTATATGTCAACTACATAAAGTATTAGAAATATGTCTTAGTGCTCCCACTTAATTTCTTGTAACTCTACAAGCATCTTCACCGTCCATGATGGAATCAAACTCTTTTGATAACTTCCTTTATGTAAAGATTCCAACTTCGTTATGCTTATTTCAACCATTGAAATTTACATACCTTTCGAGCAACTTTTTAAATTTTTTAAAAACTTTTGAACCGTGTCTCATACACGTCCTTGATCAAACTTCCTTGAGAGGAATTTCGTTTTGTTATTCAACTGCATATCAAAATATGTAACTTTTGCTAGAATTATCTGTAAAGACTAAAGCACCGCTACAAAAGATCAAAATCTTTCGTAGTCAACTCTTTGAACTTTGTCGTAAACATCTTTTCGACAAATCAAACTTTCAATGGATATGAACATCCATGTCTTGTGTGGATATAACGGCTTATAGCCAATTTACGAAGTAAGGGCCCATCATCTGCTTCCTTTATAATTTGTAAGTCCTTTGTTGTTAAAACAACACTTCTTTTTAATGACCTACATGGTTCAGTTTGCAAACTCTTTCTGAAGTTTCTACATCACATGTAGTGTCTTCCATTTAGTCAAAATAGGAAACCCCAGAACAATATCCGGTACTGCGCTACTCTTAAAATGATGACGACAATTCTCCAATTTCGTCGAGTTGCACTGTCCTCCCACTCACCTATTTTGCAAGAAACACTTTCTCAGGAAATCCACCTTCCCGAAAAACAATTTTGTTCAAGGTTCGGTGACAGGAGAAATACCCAACAGTTTTGGGATAACCTTATAAACACGTAATTATCCGATTTTCGATGTAAACATTTCATGCATGCTATGTATGCCAAAATTTAAGAAAAGACAATTTCGGGTCACTGCCCAAACCATTATGTCAATTACAACGGATCATGATGGTGCTCTTTTAAGTGTAAAGCGGTAGTCTCTAATGCATAAACTACAAAATATAATGGCATTTTATTTATCTTACCATGTCCAACGAGGTTTGATCATGTCTCCTGAACATTCCACACTCCTGTGGGGTTTTCGAGAAGCATAAGTTGTGGAACAGTTCTGCAACTCCTCAGATGTTTTTGCTAAAATCATAACTCAAATTTTATTCTTTATGATCCAATCATAAATATTTGGTATTCTTGTTACGATGTTTTCACTTCATACCAATGATACTTTGAACTAATTCAAAAAAACATCAAACTCCTTTCTCTTTAAATAGACATGCTCATATATCTACTTAAAACATCGGAGGTGTGAAGGAAAATTAATCCACCACACACGGCTACACATAATGGACCATATACATCAATATGTATAATCTCGACTAAATTAGTCGTCCATTCAACTTTGGCCTATGAACAGTGTTTTAGTCATCTTTTTGGACAAAGGTCTCACAAGCGTCAATTTATTTGAAATAAAATTAACTCTAAAAGTCCATCAACATGGAGTTCCTTCATGTTTTCCTTTCCAATACGAACTAAAACAGGTGGTGTCACAATTTAAGTGAAATTCTTTAAAAAAAAATCGTCTTGCGACGTTTAGCATTTATAGATGTTTTATTTTCCAACGCGATTAATATTAACTCATGCATCAATTATGGAACATGGTCGTAGTTTGAACAACTATTTATTCTCACAAACAACCGGAACAAAATAACAATTTATTAAGTTCTTAAAATAAATCTCGAAGTTTTGGTTGGATGCCACGATGAACAAAATAACACTTTATTTCCATTCTTGTCATGCATCATCACAATATCTTCTACTAGTTCTTTTAGGCCATTGTATTTCTTGTATTGTATTTGTATGACAAATCATACTATCCAATCCAGTATCCAAAATACCCAAGGAATACATAGTTAACTAGTAAACCACATCTATAACTTGTATACCATTTATATACATCTGAGCTGGACTTTTCTAGTCTTTTATTTCTTGCCATATACTTTTGCAATTCTATTTTCAGTATTTCCTTTCCTTTATAGAAGAATCATTCAACATCAAACAATGCTAATCTAACTAGCACATGCTCCTTGGTGTGCTAGTCACATACTATCACCTTTGGAGTCATACTTTGAAGTTGATTGTTTTACTCAATATCACCATATCTTTAGCATTCTTCCCGATTCCACTCTTAGCTAACTCAAAGTATAGTAAACAATTTTTACCACATACTTTTAATCCATCCCAGCATAACAACTTTATGATGAAGCTACTGTAGCTCGAAGGAAGGAATTTAGAGAATAATATTAGCATCTACAAACCTTGCATATATTCAAAATATAAGCACACATTGTCACACTAAAATTATACTCTGTCATGTTGCCACAAACAGGGTTTCGGACATCCATATATCTTTCACTCTATGCTTGTATCTGAAACTAATCCTTTTCAGCTCCCGGATTACCTGGATTCTCAAAACATTCTTTTAAGATCCGGTATTGTGGAAACAAGCATGACACCAGATACTAAGTCGGAATTTTTGCTCTTTAGATCAATCAACTATTAATCATATGGAGCTAGGTCGGTTTTACCGAAAAAATTGCAATAGGACTCAAATTGAAATTTCACTAACATGGTTTGCCAGATCATAACAGTTTTATCTCAAATTAACAATCTAAGTGTGAGGTAGTTTGTGGATGCCATTTACTACTACAAGTTATGCAAATTCACTTTGATTGATTGTTCATGATAATTGGTTCAAGTTAATCAAATTACTAATGAACTCCCACTAAACTCAACATCACTCGGGTTGTTTAGTGATACACGATCCAATTCCACTACACCACAACCGATCATCACGTGAGATGATGTAGCTTCAAAGATGAACATCGCCATGTTGATCATATCATCCATATGACTCGTGTTTAACCTTTCGGTTCTTGTGTTCCGAGGTCATGTCTGTACATGCTAGGCTCGTCAAGGAAATCGTAGTATTTCCGCATATGTAAATCTGGCTTACACCCGTTGTATGCGAACGTAGAGTCTATCACACCCGATCATCACGTGGTGCTTCAAAACGGCGAACTTTTGCAATGGTGCATACTAGGGGAGAACACTTATCTTGATATTAACGTGAGAGATAACCTTATCATGCTACCGTCGCGATCAAATATAAGCAAGCAATAAGGTGCATAAAAGGATAAACATCACATGCAATTTAATTGTGACATGGTATAGCCTTTTCTTCTTGTGCCTTTGATCTCCATCGCCAAAGCACCGGCATGATCTCCATCATCACCAGCATGACGTCGCCGTCTCATGATTGTCTCCACCAACTATTGCAACTACGACTATTGCTACTCTTAGCGATAAAGTAAAGCAATTACATGGCGTTAAAGTGACACGCAGGTCATACAATAATAAAGAGACAACCATATGGCTTCTGCCGGTTGCCGTACTCATCGACACGCAAGTCGTGAAAATTACAAAACATGATCATTGCATACATTATCACAAATCACGTCTTGGACATACCATATCACAAAAACCCTGCAAAAACAAGTTAGACGTGCTCTAATTTGTTTATGCAATTTTTACGTGGCTTCTATGGGTCATGAGATAGAACCGTTCTAATCTACGCAAAGCCACAACGGTGATATAAAAGTTGCTTATTTACTCATCCTTTTAAAAGGTCTCCCATTGTAGATCGCATCTCACTATAGTTAGGGAAACAGATACCCGCGAGCCACATGTGCAATACAAGTTGCACGTCAAGTGTGGAACCAGTCTCTCGTACGTGGACGAGTAAAGTTGGTCCGGGCCGCTTCAATCCAACTATCCCATGAGATACAAAATACACGCAAGGAGGTAGCAACAAGAACATCAACGCCCACAACTCCTTATATTCTAATCGCACCAACATCTACGAATAGATCTAGGCTCTAATAACACTGAAGTGGTCGTTGCATAGAAAACAAAAAATTTCCTACGAAACAGGCAGAAGAAAACCGACAGATCTAGATCTACTAGACAAAGGTAGCGAAGATAAGATCCAATCTCTTACCCTTGAAAAACGATCAAACGCGTTTTGTCGGTGTAGGGGTTGGCTAGTCGATCTCCGCAACTAGACTCATCTAGTCGCGAGGAGATGTATTATCCGATGAAGCGCCGCACGAGCAGCACCTCTGCGGTATCCACACGTACGGCTTGATGAAGACTTCTTCTCCTTGATCCCGCAAGCGAGGAAGAAGTGGCTCGTGAGATCCCAGTAGCACGACGGCGTGGTGGTGGAGATGGTGGAGTTTTCCCGCGGACAGGACTTCGCCAAGCCATGCGCGAGGGAGAGAGAGGAGGGAGGAGAGGGGTGCGGCTAGGGAATTAGGAGTTGTCTGCGCCCCAACCCTCTCTCCTCCTTATATAGGCGTGGGGAGGGCAGCCCTTGCCCCTCCCCCAAGTCCTAGGGCTGCGGCCAAGGGGGGAGACTTAACCCCAAAGGCACCCCTAGGGGAGTTTTTTTATATTATTTTTTTAACGAGAATTCGAAATATAACACACAAAATGAATCACTTTCAAAAATAATACACTGTCGGCGAACTGCGGGCCGAAACACTCCTTTCGGCCGACTGCGGGCAGAAACACTTCTTTCGGTAGCTGGTGGGCCGACCTACATGCGATCTGACACGACAATAGGCCGGGCCCACCGTTTCGGCCGACTGCGGCCCGAAACACTCCTTTCGGCCGACTACGGGCCGAAACACCAGCGGCGCGCGCGGCTGGATCTCCTCAAGCTAGGGTGTATTATGTTATTTTGTCCCAAGTAAGAATTGAACTTGGGTGGCGCGCGCAGCAGCAGGAGCACGCGGGCGGGCGAGCGAGCTGTGCGGCGGTGCACGCGTGTGAGCAGCAGCGCAGTGGCGGCGGCGAGCTCTGACGGCAGCACGGCGCGCGCGCGGGGGCAGCAGCGAGCAGAGCAGCAGCAAGCAAGCAGCGCGCGGCGGGCAGCGAGCAGAGCAGGAGCAAACAAGCAGCGCGCGCGGGGGCAGCAAGCAAGCAGAGCAGCAGCAAGCAAACAGCGGCGCGCGGAGGGCACAGGACGCGGCGGCGCGAGGGCGAGCGGGCGGCGTTGGCACGCGCGGCATGCTGTTTCGGCCCGCCGTCGGCCGAAAGGATTGTTTCGGCCGGTAGTCGGCCGAAACGGTGGGCCCGGGCTGTTGTTGTGTCAGATCGCATGCAGGTTGGCCCACCAGCTGCCGAAAGAAGTGTTTCGGTCCGTAGTCGGCCGAAAGGAGTGTTTCGGCCCGCAGTTGGCCGATAGTGTATTATTTTTGAAAATGATTCATTCTGTGTGTTATATTTCGAATTCTCGTTAAAAAAATTATTAAAAAAACTCCCCCTAGGGTTTGTGGCCCTTTCACCTTGTTTGGACGCATGGGCCCTTGGGGGGCTGGTGCGGATAGCCCATGTGGGCTTATACACGCCCCCTTGGTCCATGTGGGCCATTAGGGCACGTGGGCCCCACTGTGGTACCCCCCGGAACCTTCTAGAATATTCTGACACTCTGCCGGAAAATTCCCGAACTTTTCCGGAACCGTGGAAACCACTTTCCTTATATGAAACTTTATCTCCGGACTCTTCCGGAGCTCCTCGTGATATCTAGGATCTCATCCGAGACTCCAAATCAACATTTGATTACACCATTAATTATCTCAACCTAAGCCCTAGCTACAACGAAGCCTTAAGTGTGTGACCCTACGAGTTCGAGAACATGCAGACATGATCTAATCAATAACCAGTAGCGGGACCGGGATGTCCATATCGGTTCCTACATATTCAACGAAGTTCTTTATCGGTTGAACCACGATGTCGGGGATTCAATTAATCTCGTATACGATTCCCTTTGTCTCACGATATATCACTTGCCCGAGATTTGATCGTCGGTATCACCATACCTAGTTCAATCTCGTTACCTGGCAAGTTCTCTTTACTTGTTCCATAATATAGGATCCCTGTGACTACCACTTAGTCACATGTTTGCAAAGTTCCGGATGCTATATTACCGAGAGGGCCCAGAGATATCTACTCCGTCACATGGACGGACAAATCCCACTCTTGATTCATGTCACCCAACAAGTATCATCGGAGATACCTGAAAGCCACCTTTATAATCACCCAGTTACGAAGTGACGTTTGATATCCACAAAGCATTCCTCCGGTAAACGGGAGTGACACAATCTCATGGTCTAAGAAACTATACTTGACATATACAAAAGCGTTAGCAATGAAACTACGTGACATGATCAATTGCTATGCTTTATGATTGGGTATGTGCATCACATCATTCTCCTGATGATATGATTCCATTATCAAGTGACTATAACAAGTCCATGGTTAGGAAACCTTAACCAACTCTTGACTAACGAACTAGTCCAGTAGAGGCTTACTAGGGACACTTTGTTGTTTATATTCCACACATGTATTATGTTTCCGGTTAATATAATTATAGCATGGATAATAAATAATTATCATAAACATGAAATATGATAATAAACAACTTTATTATTGCCTCTTGGGCATATTTCCAACACTTACCATGTCTAACAAGGTTTGATTACGTTTCTTGGATGCTATGTTTCTCCATGGAGTTCCTAGTGGCGCATGTTGTGAGATAGTCTCATAAGAGCATTTCCACGGGGAGTGCCTAAATTGTGTCCGGCACATCTCCATTGGAGGCCCAATTGGAGGGTGCCGGACACTTGGCCGGTCCTTTTTTTTATCCCACATCGGCGCCCCCTAAACGACCGGACCCCAATTGATCACCATTTGCAAAACGAAGCCGATTTCATTGCATTCCGACGATTTCATTTGCAAAAGAGGCATTATAACTAAAATTTAAACTAAAACTACTAGTCTACGACGGAGGTGGCATGCTAGGGTCAGCCTCGTCGTCGTTTGTCCCCTCGTCGAAAGAGGGGGAGCCAGGCATGAGGCCGCCAGCATGGGCACGCAAGCGCCTCGCTGCCCTGCCCGCTTTGGCCTCCACCATCTGTCAGTTCTGCTCTGCCACTTGGCTGCGCTCCCGCGCACGCGGACGCCTCATTGCGCGTCCCAAGCTCCCCGCCGTCCGTCGGGCCTGCTCCGCCTACAGCTCCCTCGCCGCGAACACCCGGTCTCCCCGCGCGTCGTGCGCCGTGGCCTCCCGGCTCATCATCTCCAGCTCCTGTGCTTCGGCCGCCCAGCGGAAGGCCTCATCCACCAGACGGCTGTGAGCGAGCGCCCTCGCCGTGTTCAGCTCCTCGTGCGCCGCGGCCTGGGCTTCGGTGAAGGAGCGGGCCGTTGGTGACGGGCGTCTAGAGCGACAGCTCTTTCGCGCACTCCTCCGCCGCATCGTTCGCGGCCATGACGAAGTCTCGGAACTCACGGCGCCCGTCCTCTTCACGTGCCGTGACGAGGGATTAGTATGCCGCATGCTGGTCCGGCCAGAGAGGCGGCTCCTGCTCCTCCTCCTCCTACTCCTCCTCCAGCACCGGCACCTCCTCCTCCTCCTGCTGCACCGGCACCGGCTCCTCCAGAGTGTCCTCCTCACCCTCCTCCTCCCACTCAAAGTCCAGGGCCTCGTCGTCGTCTGCCGGCGGAGGAGAAGGCGGAGGAGGAGCTCCCCCCCTCCGTCGCGTAACGCCGGCGCGCCGTCTGGGTGAGGGTGGCCCATAGGAGGGTGCGTGTCATGTTGGTGGGTGGGGCGACGGTGTGCTTCTATTCTCTACGGCGAGATGTGAGCGGGGTTTTTATAGCCGGCGAGAAGCGGCGGGAAAGCAAGGCGGGAAGCGGCGGGAAACGGTAGCGCGCGCGGGAAGCGATGGGTGGGTGGTGAGGTGACGCGTCGGTTTAATGCCGGCGATACGTCTCCACCGCGTCGGCTGTCGCGCCGCTTCGTAAGGCTGATCCGGCATTAAACCCTCGGAAGGGACGGGTGTGAGGATGACAGGCGGGCCAAGCCTGTCAGTGGACATGCCCGGACAGTGTCCGGCACCACGAAGGCAGCCCCCAAAGTTGGAGGCCCTGTTCGCGGTGCCAGACAGATTTTGGGCCGGACAAAGGCTTTGCGACCCCCCAGTGTGGCATGTTTTTCTGTCCGGCGCCCTAAAGGAGCTTTACGGCCCCTTTTACGACCCCCCTGGAGATGCTCTAATCACTAAGCTGATTTTTCTAAAGTTTTTATTAATATATTCTAATCTATGATTTGATCGTAGAGACTTTACTTCTTCTGTTACTATGATCTCCCACTTAACTTATGAAATTTATTTGATTTTTTTTCAAAATTTCAGATTTCCACTTCATCAAATAGATATTACCATGTCTACTTGAGTCGTTAGAAAAAAATTGGTAAGCAGAAACTTCCACTGTTTGTGTATAACTGGTGAACTGTCTTAGTCCTTTTGGGAAAAACCTGACATTTGTCAATTGATTCAAAATCAAAGGACTCAAAATTCCATCGTTTCATACCTCACATTTTATCATTCACCTGTCAAATATTACTCTCACAACAGATTGAATTTCCTTAAGCTTGTGACCCAGCAGGTTTGGTAATGCGCGGCCACGAATCTGAGACACTTTTCAATCAATAACCAACAACGGAACTTGTATGTTCCATGATGGCTCATGTGCATACACAAATAATTTCGAGCTAACCTTGCATTATTGGAGTGCTAATCCTTTTGCTTCGCGACACTAATGACAACTCGAGGCAAGATATCGGTATCCTTATGCTTCAACTCTTTTATCACTATAACTGCTTATGGTTTCATTCTCTTTTCCCGTTACAAATTATGATGTCCTTGTGATCATGATCATGACGTGTCTGGCTAAATGATTGAGTTCTACCGTAATATCGAGAGGGCCCAGAGCGTATCTCTCCATTGTCAGTAGGAGCAAGATCCAAGTCTTAAACTATCCAAATTCCCAGATACATGCACTTTCCGACATGCCCAAAAGATCATTGTTATGATCACCTTGTTATGGGTAATACATGTTTGATGATAATAAAATCACACCTCCAGCACGGGATACTCGATATTCTCATGGTCTAAGGACTTATGCATATGATAGCGACGTCATTATGATAATACTAACAATGTATGACGAACCTATCTTGCAGCATATCATGGAATAGGATCGGTTCGGTTTATTCTAACAATGTACTCCGATTGTTGTTGGCATCATTCTTACTTTAACCATGCCTATGATCTGGAAAATGGGATCATATCACAACACATGAGCTAGTCCTAGAGGCGGGATTAGGAACAACTTTGGTGTTTACCTCTCTACACGTGCTTGTGAATTTCCTTAGAATCTCATATTCAACAAAAAAAGCATTTATATCATAAATAAATAAACATTAATAATGAACATGGAAATATATAATGACATTTACTATTAACTCTAGGGCATATTTCTTTCATCGTGAGCTTGTAATCCATGGAGTTGTTAATCCTTGATGTTTGGTGGTTGTGACCGTGGTGACCTCTTCGTTGAATCTTGTGAAAAGGCCCAATATTATCATTCGTGGAGATTGTGAAGTGGTTTTGCAGCTTACCATCTCCAAGGTTGGAGGAAAAGGTACCTAACTTCATGGAGGGGATCCGATAAGAAGGTGAGTTTTTGTATCGTTCGGGGGTCCTTCGTGGTAACCCACACATATCCAACGGTGAGTAGCTTCCTTCACGCAAGTGAATATGGAGATACATCTTCATCTCCGCTTGTCTCGGTTATTTCCAGACCCGAGTTTATTTACTTGTGATAGCCTTCAAGCTTGAAATTATAGATATCATGTTTATCGCTTGTGTGATATCTTCTTTAGCTTAAATTTTGGTGCAGTTAGTGAGCCTAGCATATTTAGGCTTTGTGCTTGAAAACTAATGATAGTTTATTTTTGCATTCATTCAAGCCAAAACTATAATAGTTTTTTCAAAAGCCTATTCACCCGCTGAAAGGACAAGGATGTCGCCTAGAGGGGGGTGAATAGGCGATTTAAAACTTTTATGATTAGGGCTTGATAAATGCGGAATAAAACTAGCGTTTAATTTATCATGCATACAAAACCTAATATACTAGGTTCACCTATGTGCACCAACAACTTATGCTAAGCAAAATGACAACAAGGTGATAGCAAGATATAATACTTCAAGCACGAAGGCTATCATAATGTAAATTGCATAAGTAGAGAGCTCGGGTATAGAAATAACCGAGGCACGCGGAGACGAGGATGTATACCCGAGTTCCTCCTTGTTAAGGGAATACGTCTCGCTGGAGGGGTGTGAGCTCGCCACAACAGGCATACTCAACGCCACAAGGCCTCACCCCATTCTCCGATGAACCTCGCCACAAAGGCTCGGTTCACCTTTGTAAGGATCGATGAGGTTAACTAGAGGGGGGTGAATACGTTAACTACAAATTTTACTTCTTTTCTTTTAATTTGATCTTGCTCAAATATAAGTTCTCTAGATTATGCAACTAGGTGAACAACCCTATATGTTGAGCAAACTACCACTAGCACAAGATATATAATAGAGTAAGCTAGTGGCAATAAGTAAAGGTAAGTTGAGAAATAACCAACAAGATGACGCGGAGATTTATCCCGAAGTTCACTTCCCAATGGAATCTAATGTCCGTTGGAGCGGCGCGGTGTTCACCAACGTGAATCACCGAGTAGCCTTGATATGGCACACCGTATCTCCGTTGTATCTTACCACCGATGTGGCGAGTCAATCGTCACTATGTTGTCGTTGAGGTTGACAACTAGAACATTTATAAGGATGAAGCACACTCCACAAGTTGGAGGGTCTTCACCAAATGCACCGAGCCGCCAAGACTCGATGCCCAAGGCCGGGGCACACACCACAACTCAATTGGTGGCTCCCGGCAATGTCTTCGTAGCTCCCAAAGCTCCGAAGGACCACAACCTCTTAGGGTTCCAATGAACACAAAGAGTAACAAGCCCCCTCTCACAAATCAAGGGGGAAATCAAATCGGTTTGGTGGAAGTGTAGATCTAGGTCTCCTCTCTCAAATCCCCAAAGGGCTAAGTGATTGAGTGGCTAGAGAGGGAGATCTATTGATTTGGAGCTTTGCAACAATGGTGGTGTTCTTGTTCTGGTCGTGGTACTTTTTCCAAGGTAGGAGAAGGTATATTTATACCCCTCTCCACTTACTAGCCGTTTTTAAGAGTTTTCTTCACTGTGCAGGGAAGCCGGCCTTACTGGCTTGGAGGCCGGCCCCAAGGCTGGCGTGGAATCTTCAGCACAGACTGGCCAGCCTTGACCTCGGCCGAGGCCGGCAGGCAGCCCGAAGCCGCCGGCCTTGAGCCCAGCCGAGGCCGGCCTAGCCAGCACAGGAGGCCGGCAGGCAGCCCGAAGCCGCCGGCCTTGATCCCGGCCGAGGCCGGCCTAGCCAGCGCAGGAGGCCGGCAGGCAGCCCGAAGCCGCCGGCCTTGATCCCGGCCGAGGCCGGCCTAGCCAGCACAGGAGGCCGGCATGGTGGCCGAAGCCGCCGGCCTTGACCCCAGCCTTGCCGGCTACGGAGGCCGGCCAGACAGGGTTTGATGCCCGACGACGATTTGGCTATCCTTTTGACGACTTTCGAAGACTTTTTGGTGTGAGGCATATTTAACTAAATATATTCAAAGCCTGCAACACTTAGCACCATATTAAATTATCACTAGTGTTGTTAACTAACACACAAAACATAAGTGATTAAGAAATGTTCTTTCAACCTTCCACTATCGGAATCCTTCAAGGCGGAATCCGGAGCCTTTACAACGATCTTGGGGCACACACCCACAGCTCAATCGGGGGCTCCCAAAACTTGCCCGAAGCTTCACAACTCGAAGTCTTCGCGACACCACCAACCGTTTAGGGTACACAATGCACCCAAGAGGCACAAGCTCTTAGGAACACAATGCACCCAAGAGTAACAAGATTCTCGAACTTCAACTTCCACGAATCCTCGTGGAGATCACAAACCGATGCAACTAATGCAATGGCAAGAGCACAAGTGCTCAAATCCTTCACTCTCAAATCCCACCAAAAGCAACTAATGCTTATGGGGGAGAAGAGAGGAAGAACAAAGGAGGAGAACACAAAGCAACTCCAAGATCTAGATCCAAAGGGTTCCCCTCACTTAGAGGAGATATGGTTTGGTGCAATAGTGGATCTAGATCTCCTCTCTCTTTTCCCTCTAAATGGAGGCAAGAATCATAGAGGGATGGAGAGAAATCAAGATCTCAAAAGGTCAACAATGGAGGAGAGAGAGAGCTAGAAGAGGTGGAAAATCATTGGGGAAGAAGGCCCCTTAAAAGGGGCTCCAAAGATAGAGCCATTGGAGGGGGAAAAGTGGCTGCCCCGACAGCCCGGCCTTGGCCCGGCCTGGCTGTCCAGGGACCAGAAGCGGACGGCCTTGGCCCGGCCTTGAGCCCGGCCTGGGCTGGCCAAACTGCAGAAAAACATTCAACACGAAAACGAACATATTTTGATCATCCGGACTCCATTTCTTATGTTCTTGGGCTCGTTGGAAACACAACGAAGCGCTTTACAAGATCATGCAGAGAAACATCATTGTTCAACAAGGGAGAATAAAACCAAATGATGAAAAGTAAAACCTTTCTATTAAAAGACAACTGGTAAATCCTCCACCACCAAGAAACCAACAAGTTTTTCATCCGGACTCCGTTTTCTATGATCTTAGGCTTGTTTCAAAGATAATCACAAGCTCTACAAGATCATGCATATACACATCATGGTCCATCATGTGAGGAGGAAACCACAAGGAGAGAGTTTGACCTCTCTAGAAAAGATAAGCCGGTAAAACCTCCAACATCAAAAACGCAACAAGATGTTCATATTAAATCCGTTTTTTATGAACTAGAGCTTGGTATGGAGATGAACACAAGCTCTAAATTCTCACATGGATAAAAGCCAAATAACAACCAAGAAAGATGATACGCCAAGTATGCAAAGGTTTGAGCTCTCCACAAAGATGTGATCGAGTTACTCACTTGAGAGCCCCTCTTGATAGTACGGTTATCTATCCTATAACCCGGTCTCTCAACTAACAATATGAGACCGGTAAAATAGAAAACCTATCAAGACCATACCTTTGCCTTGCGCATACTGAAAGAACAAACGATGTCGCCTAGAGGGGGGTGAATAGTCGATTAAAACTTTTCCTGTTTAAGGCTTGATAATTGCGGAATAAAAGTACGTGTTTAAATTAACAAGCCAACAACCTAAAATACTAGGTTCACCTATGTGCACCAAAAACTTATGCTAAGCAATATAACAACAAGGTGATAGCAATATATATGACATCAAGCACAATGGCTATCACAATGTAAATTGCATAAGTAAAGAGCTCGGGTATAGAGATAACCGAGGCACGCAGAGACGAGAATGTATTCCCAAGTTCCTCCTTGTTAAGGGAGTACGTCTCGTTGGATGGGTGTGAGCTCGCCACAAGAGGCCTACTCAAGATGCCACAAAGGCCTCACCCTATTCTCTGATGAACCGCACCCAAGGGTTTGGTTCACCTTCCACTATCGGAATCCTTCAAGGCGGAATCTGGAGCCTTTACAACGTTCTTGGGGCACACACCCACAACTCAATTGGGGGCTCCCAAATCTTGCCCGAGGCTTCACAACTCGAACTCTTCACGGCACCACCAACCGTCTAGGGTACACAATGCACCCAAGAGGCACAAGCTCTTGGGAACACAATGCACCCAAGAGTAATAAGTTTCTCAACCTTCAACTTCCACAAATCCTCGTGGAGAGCACAAACCGATGCAACTAATGTAAATGGCAAGAATACACTAAGTGATCAAATCCTTCACTCCCAAATCCAACCAAAGCAACTAATGCTAGGGAGGGATTTGAGAGGAAGAACAAAGAGGAGAATCACAAAAGAACTCCAAGAACTAGATCCACTAGGTTCCCCTCACTTAGAGGAGAGATTGTTCGGTGGAAACGTAGATCTAGATCTCCTCTCTTGAATCCCTAAATTTGGGCAAGAATCATTGGAGGGATTGAGAGAAACCCAAGCTTTTTCAAGGTCAAACAATGGAGGAGAGAGGGAAAAAGTGGGCAGCCTCTTCTTGGGGAAGAAGGAGGCTTTTTATAGCCTCCCCCAAAATCTGACCGTTACAGCCACGGGAGGCCGGAAATTCCGGGTTTAAGGGCCGGATATTCCGGTCCCTGGAAATTTTCGGGGAAACTTCCGGGGCAAATTTCCGGACCCCCACCCGAGAAAAAAACGCAAAAGACTTGGCCAAATTTTTCTTGGGCCGGATATTCCGGACCAAGGACCGGAATTTCCGAACCCCCAAAAATTTCCGAGGAAACTTCCGGGATAAATTTCCGGAACCCCTCCAGAGAGAAATGCGAAAAAGACTTAGCCAAAAACTTCGGATGAAAAATAGGGCCGGAACTTCCGGGACAACTGCCGGAATTTCCGGGGGCCGGAATTTCCGGCCGCCGGGCCGGAACTTCCGCCCCACAGAAAAACAGCAGAAACTGCAATACGAAAATGGGCATATCTTCTGCATCCGGACTCCATTTTCGATGATCTTGGGCTCGTTGGAATCGTAACAACGAGCTCTACAATAATATTAAGAGAAAAATCATAGTACAACAAGGGAGGATAAAACCAAATGGAGAAAGTTAAAACCTCTCTATAAAAGACGAATCGATAAACCTCCAAAACCAAAAACGCAATAGGAGACGCATATGAAAACCGTTTTCGGTTAACTTGGCCTTGTCATGACAAGCACGCCAAGCACCAACACCACACCACGATAAGAGCCAAATAAGAACCAATAAAGATGATGCCAATGATGCAAAGGTTTGAGCTCTCCACGAACGATACGAACAAGATACTCGGTCGAGAGCCCCTCTTGATAGTACGGCTATCTATCCTATAATCCGGTCTCTCAACTAACATCATGAGACCGGTAAAATAGAAAAACTATCAAGATCATACCTTTGCCTTGTGCATAAACCACTTGAGCTAGATGATGACGATCTTTGTCTTCTCAAGTTGGATCACCTTTCTTGATTGCGCTCTGCTTGGTGAAGACTCGCTAAAAGCTCCCCCATACACCAATATGGGAGAGGCACTCTTCGGCATATCTTCACTTGGACTTGAGTGATGATCAACACGCACTTAGCCTTGATCAACAAATACTCTTCTTCCCTTAACCTTGACTCTAACAAATGGAGATCAAGCAAAGCATATGGACACACCCCCATACACCAATATGGGAGAGGCACTCTTCGGCATATCTTCACTTGGACTTGAGTGATGATCAACACGCACTTAGCCTTGATCAACAAATACTCTTCTTCCCTTAACCTTGACTCCAACAAATGGAGATCAAGCAAAGCAAATGGACACACCTACAAGTAGCTCGATACAAACATTAGTCCATAGAGATTGTCATTAATTACCATAACCACACATGGGGGCAACCATACACTTTCACATAGTCCACTTGAGGCCGACGATGACGGTCTTGACCTTCTCAAGTTGGACCAACTTTCTTGATTGCGCTCCGCTTGGTGAAGATTCACATAATGCTCCCCCATACACCAACATGGGATAGACACTCTTAGACATGTCTTCACTTGGCTAATATCTTGATGACGATCGCCACACGACGTCATCCTTCATGAGCTACATAGGATCTTTCTTTCGATGCATACTCATGGAGAGGTACCAACCATCAGATCACATGATCCCTCATGGTACATCACTAGTCTTGTGTGTTGATCAACTTGCACTTAGCCTTGATCAAAAATTAATCTTCTTCTTTTAGCCTTAACTCCAACATATGGAGTTCAAGCATTTCTATGGATCAAACCTACAAATGTAACTCAATGCATACATTAGTCCATAGAGATTGTCATTAATTACAAAAACCACACATGGGGGCAACCATGCTCTTTCACCCGCCCCCTTCCTCTAGCCGGCATTTTTATCCTTTAGAATGTCACCGCGTGTGACATCTGGTTGTCTGGAGGTATGTTTTGTCGGTTACAACAACTTGTGAGGTACCAAGCCTCTTGATTTGAGGATGTGGTTTATGCGTTTGTCAAAGGAGGGAGCAGCGGCTGGATGGATAACAGAGGTTCTCCGAAGGGTGGTTGATGCAGATCTGTCCATGGCGGTTATCGACGCTTGCCAACACGTTCATGCGCTCATGATTATTAGTTGTGTGGTCATGACTCTAGCTATGAAGTGAGTGGTGCGCATATGCCATCTATGGGGTCTCTTGGGCCTACTGCATTTGTATGCACTAGGAGAACTGGTTGGAGGATTGAATCTTTGGACCGTGACGTTCCATTTAAAGGTGTACGGCGTTTGGTTTGAGTTTGGCAATGTCACGAATACTACAGTTGATGACGGCTTGCTAAATGGGAGGTTGCGGCATGGTGGTACCCCTTTGAGTATCGGGTTTGGAGCTCCAAGGTGAAAACTCTTCGGCTAAGACTTGGCAATGGCGATGATTAGCCATCTTTGTCGTAGTTTTAATAACCGGACCGACTGTCTGACCAAAGAAATCACGAACCGGAGACTTGTCCAATGTTTTAAAATGCGTTGGTGTTTTAGTAAAAAAGGGAAAAATATTCTGAAAAAGGTGTGAAAATTAGGGATCAAACCCATGACCTTAATGATTACATCCAATATTATGTGTATTGCTTTGCTATGAGGTCAAACTTTTGAAAATAGCTTAAATATTCCCTTTTTTGTCACCAATGAACCGACGGTTTTCCGATAAAAACCTAAACCGACAGCCTCACCGGTTTGGTTTTCAACTATGATTATTACCTTGCTGAAGGCATTGCATGAAGTTTTCTAAGAGCTTCCCACCATGGTGAAAAAATAAAATCTTATTTTCAACAAAAAAAACTAACATCTTTACAGGATCCTACCACCAACTCTTTCTAAAGGCATTGCTTTTGGAGAACTTTTCTGTCAGCCCATGTGTTGTAAAGGGCAGTGGTTGTTGTCGTTGTTGTTATTTCAACCTATTTATATGTAGAATTTGATTGTCTGCATACTCGATGTCTCGACTTGTTAATGATATTAAGTATTGCAAAGGCCGGATGTATTTTGATGTCGTCATTATATTGATATATTGCCCTTGAACGAAAAAAATGTCGATGTCACATTTTCCTTACGGGTTTAGGATCTAAAATTATTTCTTTGAAGTTAGGAACTAAAACTGAACTCAATCAGTAGTTGCAGACCTAAAATTGACCTGCAATTATTAGGAGGAGCAAAGATTGGAGCGTACCAAAAGTGAGATTACATCTCGGGTTGAAAGAAGGACAAGAAGAAACGATAAGATGGGGCGAAGTGGAGGGGACGACACAGGAAGGATAATCCTTGGACGAATAGATCGAAATCGATCGGTATAGATCCAGTTGCTCAGGCTATATGACTGCATCCCATTCATCACCTGTACCGGTTTCAGAAATGCCATCCTGCAATTATATTTTAGCCCAGGAACCACCAGTGACATAACTGCCACTGTCCCGGTTCAGAAACCACATGAGCACATTGTCCCTTCGATATGCGATTCATGTACGAAAGCATGAAAATCACGTACGCCCTGAACAGTTTTTAGAAGAGACTAAACCAACATTATTCCATCATCACATCTGATGATTAACTGACTGAACCCAGTTCACCATTCATCAACAACTAGCAAATAATTAACTGACAGGCGAAAATTATCAGGTATCATAGCGAAAGGAGCCATCTTTTAAATCTAGTCCCTCTGTTCTATATTACTTGACTTGTATCTGTCTAGATGTGGATGTATCTAGACGTATTTTAGTGTGTAGATACATACATAGCTAAACAAATGCGTGTCAACTAATATGGAACCGAGGGAGTAGCTACCTAGTATCTGAACTTCTGAAGTTTCTGAATTCGTTTGAGCTACTTCTCTGCTACCGATGACGACGACCCCATCAGCGCATTCTGGTTTCCGCGTTCCTTCAGTCGGTCAGAGCTTGTCGGCGATCCTGGCGACGGCGTCGGCGAGCTTGTTGACGGCGCCGAGGAGCGCTCGCCGGTGCTCCCTGTCCGCGTCCCAGCTCGCCCTCTGCGCCTCCAGCTGCTCCGCCAGCACCCGGTTCCCCCTCTCCAGCGCCTCCGCCACCTGCCGCCCCAAGCTCGTCGTGGCGGTGGCCGTGGCCGCTCCTTCCGCCGCACCGACTCCGGCGCCGAACGTCGCCTCGCTGTCCTGCTGCGACGTCGAGTTCTTCTCCGACGACGGTTTCTTCGCGCTCTCCGTCTCTGCATTACGCCCAAGCATACAAAAAGATTCCACCATTTCAGTTTACCGAATCATATGAACACAAACCCATTACACAAATTTGAACATTTGAACGATTCGATGTACGAGATATCTGAAAATTTGTAGTTTGTGTGTGTGGCACCTGGATCAGAGCATTCTTGTTGAGACTGAGAGGAGGCTGGTGGCACTGGCTCGTACATCCTCGCTGACGACGGCAAAAACGTGCGATATGTGAGTCAGTTTGGCTGATCGGTACTACTACATGGCAACTACGAACGTAACGGTACTGTACTACTGACCTGAGATGGGCACGGCCATGATTGGCTGCGGCGGCGTGGGGTGCTCGTCGGCATCGTCGCCGCCCTCAGCGAGGTCCATTTCCTCGCCAGAGTCCGGCGACAGCTGCTTGGCGTTGGCGTCGCTGACGATGGCGTCGTAGACCTCCCGGTCGAACGACGACGGCAGCTGCCTCGCGCGCCGCTCCTCCCCGCGCATGTCCCAAAACGACGACGACTCGCGCGGCGGCTGCTCCGACGTCGCCTCGGCGGTGCCGACGGCGGCGGCGGCGGCGAGGTCGTTCTTCTTCTCCCAGGCGACGATCTTCTTGAGGTCCCAGGAGAGGTTGCCCCAGCGCTTGCGGCACTGCATGGGCCCGCGCTCCACGCCGTGCCGCCGGCAGTAGGCCGACACCACCGCCCACTTGAGCCGCACCGGCTGCGCCGCCCGCTGCTCTGTCGCGCGCTTCGCCTGGATCAGTACCATCGTCTCGTGCCGCGTCCACCGCGGCAGCCGAGACCTCGGTGTCGTCGCCACGGCGGCCGCCGGGGAGTCGCCGTTGGCAGACATCGTTGCTTACCGTGGAAAGATGACGAACGCGGATCCAGGACTCGCCCGGATGGGATTTATCCTCTGTTTTCTTTGGCAATTAAGATCGGCGTATCAAAGATTTGCATATTTGGAACCAGCGGAAATTGGCAAGAACTTACACCTGCCCAGCCGATGCCATCTCATTGCACTTAATCCAACAAGTAATTAAAACCAGTGTCATGGCTACAGCTGCAAATCCTAAATCAGCAAGAATTTATCCTTGCAAAGCAGCAACCTTCTCACAGCATGCAAATATATCCAAGAGAAGACCCACATTAATGCTATATATAGCCATGATTTATGAACTGGTATGGCATGATATTGTGTTTGGCAGGATACTGCGTAGATCATGACAGCACATGTTTACATTTCTGTTAGTGAATACATATCCAGCAATGCCCGAGACAGCATAAGAAATTATGTACATCCATTGGAATAATTTTGGCATCACAGCACAGCAATTACACCAGCTGTTGCGTAACAATCAGATTTCAGAAACAGAGAATACGCTGGAACATGAAAAGAGAGATCTCAAAAGCAGTGCAGAGCACGAAAATGTTCAAGGATCGGTAAAATATGATATCACTTATATGAATAGCTCAAGTCGTTCGCAAAATATCATGCTGATATCCTCTGTCCAGCATGCCATCTAAGGATCGGTTTAATCTTCCATCACTTACATGGATGGGTCACTTCCAAAGAATCATGCCATCAAGTCCAGCATGCCACCTAGACAAACTTCTTTTGCTAGATATAATCAGCATGTCCAGCACGTCATCTACCCTACACAAAATGAGAATGCATTTCTTTGGCCAATAATCATAGGATGTCTAGCTTGTCATATACACAGCAAGCATGGCCGCATCCATAATCCTAATACTAAATATAATTCTGCTTCCTCCAAAGTCCATAACAGAAGAGCTCTGCTAGTACTAGTAGAGTCGCTTCCGGCAATCTGGGGCACCGCAGTAGCATGGCAGCTTGATGACATCTCCAGCCGCGGAAACGACGCTGTTCAGGACATAGCCATAGTCATAGCAAAGCTCCTGCAAAGCACACAAGAGTTCATACTCAGAACAAACAAGAGTTGTAACTTCAGAAAATTTAGAGATGCAATACAAATCAACTCACCTGAAGTGGAAGTATCGTGTCGGCAGCAAAAAGCATCACCTTCGCCAGTTTCACGTCTTTGTGAGAGGTCAAAACACACTGAACAAACAGATTTGGGTTGCAGCTGTGGTTTATAAACCTTGCAAAATTTCCAATTGAACCAGCATCAATGCAGTATTCTGGTGCAGGTGGCGCCTCAGAATCGTTCTCACCATGAAGAGAGGGCAGATTCATATCAGACCCAGCCCTTTTCTGCAGAAGAGTGGAAACAAGACATTTACAACACCACATTTTTCAAAAAGTACAGGTGCAAATCAAGGAAATGAAAGCAATCAAGAGTGAAATCAAGAGAAAAAAAAATGAAAACTTTCATAGTACAGGTGCAAATCAAAGAAATGAAAGCAATCAAGAGTGAAACAGTGTTGGTACCTCTCGTCCATCTAAACCTTTCATAGTTTGAAGACAGTCAATGTCAAATATGTAATTGTTCTGTAGCAAACCGTCAACGTCTTCAGTCCTGCTGAGCACACCAACATATTCGCAGATAGGGGCCCCAGGTAGGATAGTATCCCAAGACCTGACACCCCATCCTTTAGAAGCTGTCTTAAACACCTACATAAAATTCAGCTTGTTAGTAAATCAAATAGTATTAGCCATGGAATTTTACTACCGCAAAATAAAAGTACAAAACCGCAACTAAAGCCAACATTATCAGCTATAATTTTATCTATGACATTGTATCGTTAGCAGCTTTGAGCACACAGTTCCACATACGAAAGTTTCTGTTAAGGTAGGAGAAATAAAGAGAGGAAACATCAAATGAAAAGAGTGAATAACCAACCTCTAGGCGATACTGCAGACCTTGTTGAGATGTTCTATTAACACAGTTACGGTTGCAGCTACAGTTAGGACCACACTCAAATACAACTGCTTTGGGCTCCACCAACCTACAGAATGATCATAAGCTCAGTGCAAGAATTGCAAGAATGTTCTTGCTTGAAGAATGCATTTGGACGGTACTCTTTACCTGCCAACATTCTTGAATGATACATAAGGTAGATCTGAACCATTGAGTTGTGCACATGAACAGTTTTTGTTGCTGGCACAATCTCCTTCACAATCGCAGCCAGTACAAACTGATGGAATCTTGATACCCTTTGAAATTTTAAGAGATTTGATGTACACAAAACCTACAGCATTAAAAGCGGTAAACACAGAACAATTTAGGCACACAAAGAGGATATGGAGACTGCAAAGAAAAATAGATCATGGTACTGAGAGAAGCAAACTAGGAAAACAAACCTAGCATAGAAAATCTATTCTATAATGAAAACTGATGATGACTGTTTACAGCTGCTGGTAAGAAATATGCTAAAAATACTGAGTGAAAAGATAGCAAAAAAACCAAAATCATGTAGTAACATACCAGGTGGAGGAACCGGTGGATTGTCAACCAAATTAGTAGCAGGAATTGGAAAATTCTCCTGCCCTCCAGAGATGTCATCACAAACCAACCTATCAAATAGCAGCTCATGATTACAATCTCCTTCACAATGCTCATGATTACAGTTATTTGGAAAATGCACACACTAATTCTATCAGGGTACATAGAACTAGCAGGGACGTGGAACAAACACTAATAGTTCAGCAGTCTGAGGCTCCTCTATTTAGGAACACAAAAATTCCACGTAAAACAAATGAAGCCATGAAAGGAAAAATAGGAAGGTCATGAGCTTGGAACTTGGATCACATACCCAGGTAATTCAGAAATACTTCTGGGAGCTTCTGCTCGAGTGAATCGCACCTGTAGAAACAAATACAGTATGAGAAAAAATAACACAAATGAAAAAACTACAACCAAACATATGTCAAGTGTCCAGCATCATCAAGATCAACTTGTAGTGAGCATAGTAGTAAAAAACCAGCCTTTGAGCAGAATTTCTCTATCACCAAAACATCCACCTAATGGACCTCTGTAGACAATCATAATAACATGTGCTTGATAAGTTGTATGCATAAACATGACCAAAATCGATCCCATCGGATCGTGATGTAATTTGTGAATGAGCTATGACACTGTTGCAAATGGCTATGAAGAATCTGGAGCAATGAATTTGGGCAAACGTGAGAACTGAAGAACAGTGTCTGTTATTCTTAATTTGGTTTTATCTGTTTCTAACTTCTAACAATTAACAAATATAATGAATTTGGCAGCAACAAAAAAAGAAGAAGGCACTATGGCAAACTGCGCACAAAACAGGCTCAGGGGAATGCATGTATAAATAAACAAATAGAACCATCCTTATGCAGTGACTACAGCCATTACTTGAATAACTGGTCAGTTAAGCCAGTTTTAAATGATCAGCATGGTGTGGGAATAAGGCAGGAGGGCTCTCTTATTATTCAATTAAAATCATTGGACAATCTTAAAAGAAGAAGGCACTTATTGTACTAACATTTGAAGTGTTTTAGCTACTCAATAGCTGACAGGTATAGACTGTTTAAGCACGTAGTCAAATAACCCAGGTTTTCAAATTCAAAATATTAACATGAAATACTGAAACAAGAAACTCTGTAGCACAAGCCAGTTTTAAATGCTCAGCATGGTGTGGGAATAAGGTAGGAGGGCTCTCTTATTATTCAATTAAAATCATTGGACAATCTTAAAAGAAGAAGGCACTTATTGTACTAACAATTGAAGTGTTTTAGCTACTCAATAGCTAACAGGTATAGACTGTTTAAGCACGTAGGCAAATAACAAAGGTTTTCAAATTCAGAATATTAACATGAAATACTGCAATAGTGAAGCAAGAAACTCTAGCACCAGCACAACCTATAGGGTGACTTCTATTTAGGTTTATTCAAGCATATATACCTCAGAGGTTGTCAATGATGGCTGACCCTCAAGCCTCTTCAATTTGAATTTGAACACAACATGGCCTTGTACTCCATTCTGCGCCCAGTCATTTACAACCTAAGATTGAAAGCAGAGGGAAATAAAATTAGCCAAAGACAACAGAAGTACAGGACAGTAGCAAAACCTTCATAAACAACTCTATTTCAGGATAGGATAAGGATTTGGATAATTTCTGCATTTGTTATCCTGCTTATGGTACAGGGTCAATTGCAGATAAAATGACACAAGCATTCATCAATAATAACTAGTGTGATAACGCAGGTAACATAACAAAGCTAGTTCATTTAAATGATACCACCTCCATTCATAAATACATGATTTCTCAAAATGCTGCAGACAATCTTTGATAACTTTGAATAAAATAGTATCGTCAGATTTGTCATGGAAAAATTATAGTTTTTGTACTAGCAGATTAAGTGAAGGATAAGACCTTGTACAGGCCATCATAGGTGTAGACTTTGCCAGTGTAACTATTCTTTGCCGCATGACCTCGAATAACTCGTATGGGATTACCATTAAGCTTGCTATTCTGCAACACGGCAATAAATTATCAAATGAACAATGTACAGTAGATCAACATTATGACACTCAAATAAACAGTTCAAAAAATGTATGGCTTCAAAACTCAGCATATTACTCCCTCCGTATCAAAATATAAGATGTTTTAGCATTTCTCTTTCCATCCGTATGTAGACATGTTTTAGTGTAACATACATTTGAACCTTGCACTAAAACATGTCTAAGAAATGCTAAAACATCTTATATTTTGATACGGAGGGAGTAGAAGATTCACGTTAGAAGATGGACTAACTTTTAACTGAAAAATGATTTGAGGAACTAATCTGCAATAACTGACCATGACAACATCAAGATTTATTCAAAGGACATGTAATAAATAAGAACCGGAACAACTTACCCTCAATGCCAAATTTCCACGTGCCAATTTTTGAGAACCAATTTGGCGATGATTACCAAGTAAATCATTTCCCCCTTGACCAGTATAAATAATTTCATCAGCCTTGTCCAGATCATCTTCATATATTCCCGACATAACAATGCAAGTTGCCAGGGGAAACTTTAAATTCTCATACCCCTTCTGCATAAATTTCAAAAGTGTTAGTAAACAAGCAGCATCAAAGAAAAATAAATTATGGATCCTTTTATAAGCAAGGGCATGTAGCAAGTTAGAGTCAGCCGCTGACTGCTGTACTGCATACATCAACAAGAGTCAGCACTACAGACCAGCACTACAGACATCTTATGCAGTGGATGGACTAAACAATTAATCAAAAGTTAAACGATACATACGTCTACTACATATAATGTAACATAATTGCGGTAATCAATTTCTTGGGATTTTCACAAGATTTGTGTAGGATTGAGATCCTATAGATATTTTCCTGCAAAAGCTGTTTGATTCATAGGATCATTTCCCATAAGAATCTTGTAGTGCAATTTCATAGGAAAATAGCATTCGGTAAGACCTCATGGAAAATTTCTTCACTCCAAACAAAGAGAATTCCTCTTCCCATAGGATTCAAATAGACAGGGCATCCCAATCCTATATGTTTCCTATTCCTATAATTTTCCTATCTTGTGAATCAAAGGAGCCCTAAACAGGTAATCTCATAAGGGTGTGCGGACTGCCACCAACTCAGATCTTTACAAGAGTAAAGATATGTGACAATTGGTATGGAAATGTTTATTGTCTTTACCATTTCTTTGTATTTCATTCCCATATAGTCAATTCCATTTAGCCAGTGGCTGTGAATGCCCAAAACAACCATCTCCGCTCGAGAATAAAATTGATCCCCAACATCGATCCCTAGGAAGGAGAAAACAAGCAAACGGTAAGAATGTAATATGGTGGATACTGAAATTGAATCATGTTTCCCAAGTCAAATTACAAAGTAACAAGAATGGGAGAAAATGATGGGACTCACCTGGAATTTGCCCAATCATCTTCTCAGTATAAAGCACAGAGTTGTTTTCTTGCATCTAAGATTTCGATTATAACGTTAAGTTCAGCCAAAATAAAGAACTCAGGCAGGTTTGCACTATTCTCAGATAGCAGTTCTGAAAAATGAAAGCAGAGAACAACAAGACACTACCTTTGTAATTGCTTTCAAATCAGGTCGCTTTGATGGGCGTTTCTCTTTGGTTTCATCTTCATTGCCTTTCTTTCCACCCTTCTACATTTACAAGGACAAAAGAACTTTAAAAATTGGGGGCACATTCACCGAATGAACAGGAGTTACAGCACCAACAGAAGGGCGGCATGACACATATGAAAATAGAATTCGAACTGCACAAAAATCCATACCTTGTTTTTTACAGCTTCTTTGGCCTCAATCTCCTGTATCACAGCCTGTGCTCTTTTCTGCTCCTCCTGCACCCAGATAAGCACATAGTCAGAGTCGGACAAAAAAATACAGTAAACTGACAAGAACACAAAAATTCAGACAGTCAAGGCAACCTG
The DNA here is from genome assembly GCA_012064385.1 of Puccinellia tenuiflora. Classification (NCBI taxonomy): domain Eukaryota; kingdom Viridiplantae; phylum Streptophyta; class Magnoliopsida; order Poales; family Poaceae; genus Puccinellia; species Puccinellia tenuiflora. The sequence continues at coordinate 45,370 of QRDG01000753.1, forward strand.
GACAAGGTGAAGGTAATGGCTGTTGAACGCCCGCAGGGTCTCCTTCACCCGCAGCTTGGCACTCTTCCCCTTTCCCAGGGCATCGTCCTCCGCGGCAGCTCCGGCAAAATCAGTCACAGAAATCGGCTCAACCACCGGCATCGGCTTCCTCTCCTTGGGCTCGGCCTTGACAGTCTTCCTGGCCACCTTCACCGCGACCTGCGCCTCCGACTCCGCCGCGGGGTCGAGGTTCTCCTCGTCCCTCTTCTTCTTCGGGCGGCCCCGGCGGCCGGCGGACTGCTTGGGCTCCTCCCGCTCCGCGTAGGTCGGGGCGCGTGGCCTGTTGAGGCACCGTGCGCTACGGCGCAGCGCGAGCGACGCGGACGCCTCCATCGGCGGCGGCTGCAGGGGAGTGGCGCCGACGAAGACCTGGTCCGGCACCGCCGCCACCTCCATCACGGCAACCGAATCCATCGCCTCCATCGGCGGGAGGCCGACAGGCTGGAGGGGACTGGCGCCGACGAAGACCGGGTCCGGCACCGCCGCCACCTCCATCACGGCAACCGAATCCATCGCCTCCATCAGCGGGAGGTCGACAGGCACTGCAGACAAAAAAAACAGAGTATAATCAGCCACTATACTCTTGTCTATCAACAGAAATTTCAGATACAGAAAACTTGCACATCGCAATCTGTTGGAAATGGAGCAGAAAATCAGGCGCAAAAACCCCCCCAACAAAACCCTCGAAAGCCGGGGCAGCACCAGATGGCCAGAAACCCCACCCTATTCAACGAAACCTTCGATTTTCCGGCCAACGAAGGCAGCATTACCAACCCTAGATGGATAATCGGCAGGAAATGGACCAGAAAATCAGACACAAAAACCCCAGAAATCACCACCAGCAGACCGAAATAACCCCACAGTACAGAACCAAGCCACAATCCGCACCCAAACCACATCGACAGGCGGGACAACACGAGTAAGATGCGGATGAACAGAGCAGAAGGAGAGGAGCTCACCGCTGCTGGCGCAGAAGAGCAAAGGGCGAGGCGGAGGGGAAGGGCCGGCCGAAACGGAGGAGGAAGGGAGAAGGCGAAAAAGAAGGGAGACGCGGAGCAGAGCAATATACAGCTAAGCTACCCCTTCGCCTTTTCGGAGCCGAATTTACCACGCTACCCCTGGTTTCCGTTCTAATTTACCTAGCACTGCCATCATCAAAGCAGGGGATGGGCGGGCGTGCGTGCCGTGCCCGGGCAGCGCGGGTTTGAATTTTTTCGGGCAGAGCAGGTGCGCGGCAGGGACAACGCATCGGACGGCTGGGCATTCGTGGTTCGAACCGCGTCCCCCACGCGTGGCCGTCCGATGGGGGTGGGGGGGCAGTCAAATCAGCGCGCCAGTCTGCAGGATCTCAACGGGCCAATCTGAACCCGTGAATTACTGCTCTTCTTTCCTTCTTCGTGCCTCCTGCCGCCATAGGCTGTAGCTTCGCTGGGCGATTTGAGACTTCCATTTTTGCGTGTGCGTCTGCCTCTCCTCGGTTCCTGTGGACCTTTGAATTTTGAAATTTTGAAACGTTGTGTTCTGGTGCTGGTTGTGCTCCTCTTTCGTCCTCATACGAAGTGTGAATACTCGCAAAAACAAATAGTTGGAAATTGAGATGCAGAGAAGTATAAGGTATTCTAAAAAACCAAATGCTTTTAAAAATAGTCAAATGTTAACATATGATTTATTGGTTGCTCGGAAAATGTGTAGAGCTGGTTTACATTGAAATATGTGTTGTCCTAGTGTAAAGCTGAACAAGCACATGTGCATCGCATACCGTGTCGATGCAGAAAAATCTGATGACACCTCTTCACATCTCTCTCTCTCTCTCAGTGTAAAAAAGTTTTCTACATTAATGGTGTTGCAAAGAATAACAAAACAAATTTATGTAAGATACTCTATAATTTAAAGTTGGAGGGTGGCGTGAAAATAACGATGCTATATGCACGATAAATAGCTATCAGATATTGCTACACCCGTTGAGCCAAATATCTTACAATCAAGAGAATCATTCATCATGCCCATTGCATGCAACACTGTCTTTGGACCAGTTGTCGTACCAAAAAAAAAATATTGCTATTCGTGGTAACGTAATTCTTTCGGCGTGAGGAGGTGTATCAGTTACACATAAAATTAGTCAACATCGTAGCGTAAGCACTGTAGTAAAATTATACTATAGCGAGCTGGTCCAAAAGCATTTATTGCACGAACAGGTCATATCGGCGCATCTTAAACAACGGTTGTGTATTCCAGTTGTATTTCACAGCTTTCCTTGCTAATATCCAATCCACTATTTCCTCGTCGTAATAAATAATAATAAATTTGTTGAGTTGGCATCACCAGCGGAGACAGGGGGCAGTAGGGGCCCTGCCACCCCCTAACATGCAAAAAAAAATGTTAGGCCCCTAGTTTCTTTGCTAAAACACCTTCAAAATTTCATGTTTTAGTACTTTTGGCCCTCCCAACATTAGCAAGAGGGATAATCTTTCATCGCCCCCCTTAAAAGAACATCCTTGCTCCACCCACGAGTGGCTTGCATAGAAGCATATAATTAATTCTGAAAATAAAACATGTAAATTTAAAAAATAAGTAGGTATGCCAACTATATTAAAAAAATCTTAGGTCCATGCAAGCAAAGGAAAGAAAAGTGTATTAGGAAGCGTTCTAGCATCGAGGGCATGGCATTAAAAAACTGTATTCCTTGTATGTTACTGCCTCAAGAGGCACAAGAACATAAGCAAACATGGAGTCTCTCTAGCTTAAATGAGAAATGTTGCATTGCATGGTTGTATGTTGCATCTATTCGAATGAAATGAAACTTTCTTAGAATACTCAATTGAACATATATGAATTCTTGTAATTTATCTATTTTTTCTTATCACTTTTAATTTCGAGTTCAAAATTTAGACCAAACATTGATGTCTACTACACGCTTCTATTCTTGTAGACTTGTTGGGCCTCCAAGCGCAGAGGTTTGTAGGACAGCAGCAAATTTCCCTTAAGTGAGTAACCCAAGGTTTATCGATCTCAGGGAGTTGTAAGGTGAATGTATCCTCTCTCAAGCAACCCTGCAATTAAGATATAAGAGCAAGTCTAGCAGGGCCCCTAAATGCCGCCGGACCCGTGTATTTCCGGCCGTTTACGGGTTCTGGCCATTTAGCAGAGCCCGTAAACGGCTCGACCCGTTCGCCCCGAATACAGGCCCCCGTCCCCGGCCCGTCTCAACCTGTACAAGTACAGGCTCCGGCCGCGAGTGAGGGTTAAAACCCTCACGCTCTGCCCTAGCTCCGCCGCCCGCCGCCAACAACTCCGGCGAGCAATTAGTCGCCCGTAGCTCAACCCTAGCCCTCCTCCACCACCATGAGCGGACGCGGCAGACCCCGTAGCGCACAGGCGGCCCGTCGCGCGGGACGCGGCGACCTCCGTAGCCGGGCGGAGGAGGCGTGGCGGCTGGCATTCGTCCGCTCCGTCGGAGCGAGGCGGCGGTCGGCGAAGAAGTGGACGAATAGGGAACAGGTTGCGCCTGGCAGCCTCTCCTTGTACCAGCCCGGCGGCGCCTACTATGAAGCGCAGCCTCCGATGCAGCCGATGCCGCCGTCCTTCTTCGACGAGTTCGTGGCGGAGGAGGAAGATCGCGCGGCGTACGCGCGCGCTCGCGAGGAGGGAATCGCGCCGCGCATCCCCAGGTACGTCGCGGGCCGCGAGCTCTTCCCGGGCGAGGGGAGTTCGAGCGGAGGAGGAGGAGGAGCGCCGGCCGTCCCGGGCGAGGGGAGTTCGAGCGGAGGAGGAGGGCGCGGCGACGCGGAGGAGGCCGCCGCCCTCGCTGCCGCCATCGCCGAGTCCAAGGCCGAGCTCGAGGCCAAGAACGAGGCGGAGGCGCAGGAGGTGGCGCGCGCCATCGCCGCCGTCGAGGCGTTCAAGGCGCGGGAGGCGGAGCAGGCGGCGGAGGCGCGTACCTTCGCCGGGGTGGTCATCCTCGAGTAGGCGCGCCGGCGACTGCAGCGGCGGCGGCGATAGATCTAGGTAACCCTAGTTTAGGTGTAGAAAGTCGCGATCCAGTGTATGATCGCGCCATTTTGTGTAGATAAGCAGCAGATGATGATGAACTCGTACGTGAGAAATGGAAGAATTTCTCGCGCGTCTTCAGATTTTGAAAATACAGGTCCCGAATACAGGCCCTGGTAATTGACTTGTGCAAATCGGAGCAAAAATGAGAATACAAGGCCCCTCACACGCCCAATACGGGTCGCGAGAATAGGGGCCCTGCTAGACATGCTCTAAGAAGTCTCTTGTGTCCCCAACACACCTAATACAATTGTCAGTTGTATAGGTGCACTAGATCGGCGAAGAGATATTAAAATATGGGTAATATGGATGGTAAAACAAGCTTTTGTTATTTTGTAATAAAAATGACAGCAAGCGAACAAGTGACAAATGTGACTAAAAACGGTGTATCAATGCTTGGAAACAAGGCACAGGCTTCATACTTTCACTAGTGACTACTCTCAACATCATTAACATAATTAAACCCATGATAGTTCCCACAAAAACAAAAATACATGCATAGTAGACGTTACTCGGAGATCATTCTTTCGTGGATCAAGTAGGACGAGAATTGCGTAGGGCTACGAAAAGCACACCTTAAAGTTCGTATTCCACATCTATGGACACTTCATGCTCTCACTATCCGCATCCAAAGATAGTACTAACAAACACCACAACCTATCTCTTGAATAGTCTCTTTCTTCAATAACACAAGTATCAAGAAGCCTCATGATCTATTCAATCCAACAATAATAAAGAACAAACTCATGATGAAGATCCCTCTAAGCTATTATCTTTAGAGTCACACACGGCACCCACACTGTCACCGAGATACTATGATCACAACGGTGACTCCCGAACTTATACTAGATGACACCACTTGAGCTAAATCATATCCATTATACACAGGGAAATATCATGTATTCAACTATACTAACAAAGCTCATGATCACATCGCATCATGGGAGAGAGAGATAACCACATAGCTACTTGTATAAGCCTCAGCCCCGGTGAGGGACTACTCCCTCCTCATCACGGGAAGCAACGGTGTTGATGGAGATGGCTCCGGCGGTCGATCCCCGTCCCGGCAGGGTGCCGGAACAGGACCTTCTGAACAACCGAAACTTGTCGACGATGGCGGCGGAGCTCTGTATCGTATTTGGGAAAATCCTTCGGGGGTTAGGCTTTTTTCTCTGAGACTTAATTTATAGGCAAAACCCCTCGGGGAGGCGAGTCCCGAGGGACAGGGACGGTCGGCGGCCGCGGGTGCCCCCTGGGCGGCGGGCCAAGCATGTCTGTGCCCTGTGGGCTGCCCCCAGGGTCGCCCTTTTGGCTAGTGTCTTCATTTGTCCAATAAAAAATCTCCGTAAATTTTCGTCTAATTCCGAGAATATTTCCAGTAGTAATTTTCTGCAACAAAAACAGCATAAAAACAGGGAACTGGCACTGGGCATCTTGTCAATAGGTTAGTCCAATAAAATGCCTCAAAATGATATACTATGATAGTAGAAACATGTGACAACATCACAAAACAAGCATGGAACAATCAAAAATTATAGATGAAAGTGCATGGTTGATCCCATGCATGGTTTTGGTAATTAATGACAATCTCTATGGACTAATGTTTGCATTGAGCTCTATGTGTAGGTTGTCCTTTAGCTTGTGTCAAGATCATTTGTTGACCAAGGCCAAGCTTGCTTGTCTCCATTGGTTGGAGTCAAGGTCAAGGTAGAAGATCATTTGTGATCAAGGCCAAGCTTGTCTCCATGTGTTGGAGTCAAGGTGCTTTGCTTGATCTCCATTTGTTGGAGTCAAGCTCAAGGGAAGAAAAGTGTTGTGTTGATCAAGGCTCAGTGCGGGTTGATCGACACTCAAGTCCAAGTGAAGATATGCCGAAGAGTGCTTTCCCCATCTTGGTGTATGGGGGAGCGTCATGTGAATCTTCACCAAGCGAAGCGCAATGAAGAAAGGTGGTGCGTCTTGAGGAGTTGAAGATCGTCTTCATCGACCTCATGTGGTTTAAGCGCAAGGCAAAGGTATGTTCTTGGTAGGGTTTCTATTTTACCGGTCTCATGATGTTTAGTGAGAGACCGGATTATAGGATAGATAGCCGTACTATCAAGAGGGGCTCTCGACCGAATATCGTGATCGTATCGTCGTAGAGAGCTCAAACCTTTGCATCCATGCAATCATCTTTATTGGTTCTTATTTGGCTTTTATCCATGTGAGAATTTAGAGCTTGTGTTCATCTCCATACCAAGCTCTAGTTCATCAAAAACGGATCTCGTGAATATCTTCTTGTGTTTTTGATATCGGAGGTTTTACCGGTTTGTCTCTTCTACGAGAGGTCAAACTCTCTCCTTATGATTTCCTCCTCACATGATAGACTATGATGTGTATATGCATGATCTTGTAGGGCTTGTGATTATCTTCGAAACAAGCCCAAGATCATAGAAAACGGAGTCTTGATGAAAAGCTTGTGCGTTTTCGGTGTTGGAGATTTTGCCGGTTCATCCACTTGGAAAGGTCTCACCATTCCATCCCTCCGCACAATCTCCTTTGCTTGTTTTCATATTTTCAGTTTTTGTAGGGTAAGCTCTTGTCGTCCTCTTTCCAACAAAATTGGATTCACTCGATTCGGACTTCATTTGCAAAAGTTATGGCAGTTCTGGTTTTCTCTGTTTGGATCTACCCCGGAGAGGGTCCGGAGTCTCCGGTCACACCGGAGTCTCCGCCCCCAAGGACCCGGAGTCTCCGGCCTGTGTTTTTCACTGCTGTTTTGTGTTTGCTGTGGTGAGCCTCTGTATAGGGGTCCGGAGTTCCCCCGGAGAAGGACCGGAGTGTCCGGCCCACCGGAGTCTCCGGCCCGAGGACCCGGAATCTCCGGCCCTCTCTTTTTCCTCAGCCCTTTGCATCTGTGTGGTGCGCCTCTGGATAGGGGTCCGGAGCTACCCCGGAGGGTGCCCGGAGTCTCCGGCCTGGCCGGAGTCTCCGGCCCCAAGGACCGGAATCTCCGGCCTCCCCGATGACCCAGCAGGCCGGAGTCTCCGGTCACTTACTCCGGAGTCTCCGGCCTGGACAGGCTCCAACGGCTAGTTTTTGGGGGAGGCTATAAAAAGCCTCCTTCCCCCCCCAAAACCTGGTTGCTGCTCTTGCTCACTTGTTCTTGCTCTTTCCCTTTGCTCTAATCCTTGTGAACTTGATTCCTCTCTTCCCCTCCAATGATTCTTGCCCAAATTTAGGGTTCCAAGAGAGGAGATCTAGATCTACCTTTCCACCAATCAAAATCCCCTCTAAGTGAGGGAAACTTGTGGATCTAGATTTTGGGGTTGCTTTGTGCTCATCCCCTTTGTTCTTCCTCTCTTATTCCCCCCAAAGCATTTGTTGCTTGGTTGGAATTTGAGAGTGAAGGACTTGACCACTTCGTGTGTTCTTGCCTCTTGCATTAGTTGCATCGGGTTGCTCTCTCCACGGTGATACGTGAAGTTGAAGGTTGAGAAGCTTGTTACTCTTGGGTGCATTGTGTTCCAAGAGCTTGTTGCCTCTTGGGTGCATTGTGTACCCTAGACGGTTGGAGGTGCCACGAAGTCTTCGGTTGTGAAGCTTCGGCACGAGTTTGGGAGCCCCCAATTGAGTTATGGGTGTGTGCCCCAAGAAGAAGTTGTAAAGGGCTCCAGAATCCGCCTCGAAGGATTCCGATAGTGGAAGGTGAACCAATCCCTTGGGTGAGGTTCATCGGAGAATAGGGTGAGGCCTTTGTGGCATCTTGAGTAGGCCTTTTGTGGCGAGCTCACACCCCTCCAACGAGACGTACTCCCTTAACAAGGAGGAACTCGGGAATACATCCTCGTCTCCGCGTGCCTCGGTTATTTCTATACCCGAGCTTTACTTATGCAATTTACATTGTGATAGCCTTCGTGCTTGAAGTTCATATCTTGCTATCATCTTGTTGTTTGATTTGCTTAGCATAAGTTGTTGGTGCACATAGGTGAGCCTAGTAATTAGGTTGTTGGCTTGTTAATTTAAACACATAGTTTTATTCCGCAATTATCAAGCCCCTAATTAGAAAAAGTTTTAATCGCCTATTCACCCCCCCCCCCCCCCTCTAGGCGACATCCGGGCATAGTTGTTCTTTCAATAGATACATTTGACACGTATCAAACGTGACCGTTGGATCTTGATTGAATGGCCCTCACGTGTGTAAAGTCACTCCATCTTTGTCCGTGTGTGTGTGTTTGATTTCTCTATGAGTGCTCCTCCACCTTCCTTTTACTTGATTTCCGAACCTCCACCTTCCTTTTACTTGATTTATGAACTTGGTATCACAAATAAACATTTTTACCCGAACATGATCTTATATGGAGGTTAAGTAACTAAGACCTCTCACCCATCATGGTAATAGCTGTTACCAAGATCATATCTGAAATGTGCAGGATGTTCTAGAATTTTAATTTGGAGGTAGCATGAAAAACTATGCCATTCATGCATAAACGACTTGACACATGTGCTTATACGTAGTAATTCTAAGCCGTTTTCCCCCTCCAATATAAGTATACCCACTCCAAGCCTAATGGATGACTCCGTCTGCTGAAATATTGCTCAATATTTTAGGGTGGGCTTTAGGCCCATCTAGTAATTCCAGAAAAATCCCTAAAGGCCCATGCTGCCATGGAGAGTGGTGGGAGTTTAGTCCCACATGGCTAGTTTAGAGAGATGTACACCAATTTATAAGGTGAGCTCTTCCCCACCATGTATGAGGTGTTGGCTGTGAAGAGAAAGGAGGCGTTCCACACGCGTGCTACTCCTCCTCCGCCGCCCGCCTCGCCACGCCTCATCACGTCACGACACGACGCGGGTTGCGGGAATCTCGCCGAGCCGGTCTTATCTTTTTATCACGCAGGAAAAATGTAAGCGGCAATGGAAACGTTTTGCCTGGCGTTAATGGAGAATGAATGTGAGCTGAAACGTCTGTCTTAAGTGCTCTTAAGTATGGCCGTTTCCAGTCTCTTAATTCTCCCTTAATTGCGTACGTTTCCATTGGTCTTCTGCCTGCGTGTGTGCCTATATGAGAGAGGTCGCTCCTCTCCAGAAAGAACACAACAGATCGCATCTGCTCCACGTACTGCCACTGTCGTTCCTCTCGCTGTCGCTGCCATCGCTGATCCCATCCCGTCCACCGCGCACACGGCCGACGGGAGAGCAGGCCTCCGAAACCCCGCCTCTCCATATCCTGTACGGGAGAGGGGCGATTAGGTTTTTGGGGAGCGTCTTCTACGCGACTGCTCACCATTGTTCATCTGCTTCCTCTACATCTGCGTCAACTACTTACGCGTCGCCTTCATCATCATCATGACCAACGAGGACGCCACTGCTGCTGCTGCGGCCACCGCCACCCAAGAGACTGCTGCTGCCGCCGCAGCTGCTACGGCCAACTGGCCCATTGGAGGGTACATATTTATCCCTCTCCTGATTACTTGCATGTCTGTCATACTAGTGATTTCTGTAGATGTTTCTACTATTTCTCTAGTACATGGTTATATCATAGATTTTCAGTATATCAGTAGCACTGTTTACATCATGCTCATGATTTATACTTGGATTAATTTAATCGAATTATTGCCTATATTCTCAGCACCGTCCTCCCTGGCGACCAGGCTACGAATTGTGCATGGCGGTGTGGTGTGCGGGGTGGCGACACGTCGTAGTTGTCGTCAATAATTTATAGAAATTCAAAGACGCACAAATTGTTGCAGCTTTGCTAATCAACGATGCTCGAGACTGTGTGCCCGTCTATGGTGGCCAGCGACGATGCTGCAATAACGTGAACATATGTGGATGTGTTGTGCGGTTGGGAAGAAAAGAGTGCGATAGTGATGAGATCGGCAAAACCGAGTCAAATATTTACATGTGTTTTGGCCCTTTGCTAATTGATTTGGGCTTGGCCTCTTCAAGCCACCATGAGTTGGTCTAGCTTTTAGGATGATAATTAGGCCTAGTGATAATTATCAGAGTATTAACGCTAATACAAGTGCAGCAAAAGAAATATACTGAGTGCAGCAAAAGAAACGTGTATTAAGTCAGTTATGCAATCAATCCCGATGTATAGCATAAGTGTTTTCAAGTTCTCTTCTGGATTGTGTGAGGATCTCATGCAAATGATTAGAGATTTCTGGTGGGGTGATGATAAGGATAGAAGGCACATCCATTGGAAAAGTTGGGATAGTTTAACAAAGAGGAAGAGCCGAGGGGGTATGGGGTTCTGAGATTTAAAACTTTTTAACCAAGCTTTATTAGCCCGACAAGCTTGGCGGCTGGTCTCTTACGCAGACAGCCTTTGTGCAAAAGTCCTAAAAGAAAAATACTACCCTGCTGGCGAGTTAACGGACTCCGCTTTCGTTAAAAATCCTTCACCCGGGTGGCAAGGTGTTGCCCATGGGCTGGAGCTGCTGGAGAAAGGTATAGTTTGCGCATTTGTAATGGGAAAAAAGTTCGCATATGGAGAGACAATTGGATCCCAAGGGGTGAACAACAGATCAGCAGTAATCCTACAAACTCTCGCCTCCGAAGGGTAGTTGATCTAATTAACCAAGACGACCACACTTGGAGAGAAGATATTGTGAGAGGAATTTTTATGCCTCATGATGCTGATGAAGTACTAAAGATCAAGTTACTAAGATTTGATTGTGAGGATTTTGTGTCGTGGCCTAGCAAAAATATCAGGGTTTTTTCGGTAAGATCCGCATATAGACTTGCCCTTGATGGAAAGCTTGCAATCCAAACAAATACAAGCAGCGGAAACAATGGGGAGAGAAACCTTTGAATGTCTATTTGGAAAACAAATGCACCCCCTAAAATAAGGGTGTTTGTTTGGAAATTGGCCACCAACTCTTTGGCTGTGCAAGTTAACAGGAGCAGACGTTTGCCCAACATACTTCCTACTTGTACCATGATACGTGTCAAACATATCTATAATTTTTGATTGATCCATACTTTTTTTTGTGTCATTGTCCCATATTTTTACTATCTTATTGTATAATTTTTAGGCATTTTATTGTACTTACCTATTGACAAGATGCCCAGTGTCAGTTCCCTGTTTTTGCTGTTTTCTATTTCAGAAAATATACTTCTGGAAATATTCTCGTAATTGCACGAAAATTTACGGGGAATTTTAATTCGTCAAGAAGGAGCCAGAGACCGAAGGGCGACCTGGGGGGCCACCCAGGGGCTAGTGGTCACCCCTGGCTGTAGCCCCACCAGGACCCGCGGGTGGGGCCCGCCCCTGCCCCCTTGAGGTCACCTCGGCCCCCCTCAACGCCTATACATTCCTATTTGCCCTAATTTTGACGGGGCGGTGATTATTCGAACTCCATTCGAAGCCGCCGCCACCTCGAAACCTAATTTGGGGAGATTTTGAAACTGTTCCCGTACCCTGCCGTAGGGGAGATTGATCCCGGAGGGCTCTACATCGCCATGCCTTCTGTAGGATGATGCGTGAGTAGTTCCACCTTGGACTACGGGTATATGGCAGTAGCTAGATGGTTGTCTCTCTCCCTTGTGGTTCATGTGTATGATATTGTGAGCTGCCTAACATGATCAAGATCAACTATTGTAATGCTATATGATGTGTTTCCTGGGATCCGATGGATTATGAAGTTATGATCAGTTTGTGCATGGTTCTTATATGTTGATTTATGTTCTTGCATGCTCTCTGATGTGCGTAGTTATTTTGGCCAAGTGATTGCTTTTATCTCCAAGAGAGTATTTATGCTAGATAGTAGGTTCATGCCCCCTCTTGTGACTGGGCACGAGTGACAGAAATGTCTAAGGACGAGGGTGTGTTGTTGCTACTAAGGGAAAAACTGTGGTGTTTATGTCTTCGTGATTATGAATATTGCTTACATCATGCACTTTACTTAATGCAAATGTCTGTTGCTTGCAACTTAATACTGATGGGTGACAAGCTGGATAGCGATCCCTAGGTGGACTTTTTAGACAAAGATGCAGTTGGACTCAACGGTCTTTGTTATTTGGTGTGATGCCTACATGAATATTACCATGAACTCTTTGATTTTGCTAGATTAAGTTTGTGTCATCATCTTGTCAATTGACCAACTGTAATTTGTTTACCCGCCAAATGAGTATTTTATGTATTGGAGAGACACAACTAGTGAACCCATGGCGCCCGGTCCATCTTTTTCCATTGATTGCAACACCGTTTACTTGCTTTTCACATTCACTTGCTCGCTGGTCCGTTTCCATATTTGCATCCACTAGACTATACATTTAACCGCTTTGTTTTCAGCAGACCAGGGAGATTGACAACCTTTCTGTCGTTGGGGGCAAAGTAATCGTTTGAGTGTGTGCAGGTCCATGTTCGTTTACGGTTAAGCCCCAGAGATCCTCGATGTTCACCTCGTTGTTGTTTTCAAAGTCCTACTGGTTCGATTAAACCTTGGTTCTTCACCGAGGGAAACTGGTACTTACTACATCCAAGCCCTCGCTTGGGGCACCACCAACAATATAATCAACACCAATCATACCATCTGCGGCATGGAAGAGGAGGATGGCTACCATGCGGTTATGACCTGCACTTCTGCAAGAGCTCTGAGAAAAGAAGTTAGAAATTTGGACTCTGCCAAATGAAAAGGATCTGGTTTACACAGGGAAGGATTGGGTTATTATCCGGTTGGATAAACTCGATGAGGTTGTGAAGACCAAATTAATGTTTCTCTGGTGGAGAGCATGACATCATCGAAATAATATTATTTTTGATAAAGGTGATGCTAGCATCACCCACTCGGTAAGTTTTATTCAAAACTATTTTTAGTCTTTGCAGGTGATAAAAGGGGAGCTCCTAATGTTGACAAGAAAGGAAAAATGGCCCTGATTGAGATGCCAAATAGTAAAGGTGCATTGAGGAAGATAATCCAAATATCCAATCGAGATGGTCGGGCGTGGGGTTGATACGTCTCAAACGTATCTATAATTTTTGAGTGATCCATGCTAGTTTTGTGATATTGTCACATGTTTTTACTGTCAATTACATCATTGTTATGCATTTTGTCGGACTAACCTATTGACAAGATGCCCAGTGCCAGTTCCCTGTTTTTGCTGTCTTTTTTGTTTCAGAAATTTACTTATGGAAAATATTCTCGGATCGCGCTGGAAATTTACGGGGAATTTTTATTTGCCACGACGAAGTACCAGTCCGAAGGAGAGCCGGAGGGGAGGCCCACAGGGCAGAGGTGCCCCCCTGCCGCGGCCTGGGGGTCACCCGTGGGTGGGGCCCGCCCCTGCCCGTGGGACCTCACCTCGGCCCCCTCCGACGCCTATAAATTGCCTTTTACCCTAAAAACGTCGAGGCGGCCATTATTTTCCAGAAACTCGACCCCGACGCGCCGTCACCAAAAACCCTAGTTCGGGGTCCAATCTGAAGTTGATCCCGGCACTCTGCTGGAGGGGAGATCGATCCTAGAGGGCTCTTCATCGTCATGCCTTCCTCCAGGATGATTTGTGAGTAGTCTCACCTTGGACTACGGGTCCATGGTAGTAGCTAGTTGGTAGTCTCTCTTTTGTGCTTCATGTCTTATGATCTTGTGAGCTGCCTAACATGATCAAGATCGATTATTGTAATGCTATGTGATGTGTTTGCTGGGATCCGATGGATTATGAACTTATGTTCAGATTGTGCATGATTCTTATATGAGTAATTTATGTTCTTGCATGCTCTCCGATGTGCGTAGTTACTTTGGCCAAGTGATTGTGTGTATCTCCAAGAGAGGGTATTTATGCTAGATAGTAGGTTCATGCCCCCTTTTGTTCCTGGGCACGAGTGACAGAAACGTCTAAGAGCGAGGGTGTGTTGCTGCTACTAAGGGTAAAACAGCGGTGTTAATGTCTCTTTTGATATTAGTATTGCTTACTTCATACACTTTACTTGATGCAATTGTCTGTTGCATGCAACTTAATACTGTTGGGTGACAGGCTGGATAGCGATCCCATGGTGGACTTTTTAGACAAAGACGCAGTTGGACTCAACGGTCTTTGTTCCTTGTCGTGAAGCCTCCATAAATATTATCATGTCCTTTTTGTCATAACTAAATTGGGTTTGTGTCATGATCTTGTCAATTGCCTAGCTGTAATTCGTTCACCCATCACATGCATATTTTATTTACTTGAGATACTCCACTAGTGAACCCATGACCCCCGGTCCATCTTTTTATATTGTTTACAACCTCATTTACTTGCTTTTAATCATCATTACTCCTCTGGTCACTTTTCATATTTCATCTATTTCATCATACAATTAACCGCTTTGTTTTCTGCGAGACCGGAAAGATTGACAACCTTTCCGCCGTTGACGGCAAAGTATTTTGGTTGAGTGTGTGCAGGTCCACGTATGTTGAAGTTTAAGCGCCAGAGATCTTCAACATTCACCTCGTTGTTGATTTCAAAGTCCTACTGGTTCGATAAACCTCGGTTCGTTAAACGAGGTAAAACTGCTACTAGCTGCAATTTCGCCTTCGCTTGGGGCACCACCCAACTTATTTTAATACAGCAGCAGGGGTGGGTAGAAATTAACTGTGATTGTGTTTACAAAAAATACGTCAAGTGGTGCTTGGGGTGCAATTGCTAGGAATCATGATGGTTCATTTCTGTTCTCCGCCTGGGGTGTCATCCCGCACTTCTCCTCTGCTTGTTTGGAGAGCGTAAACGTGGCAATAAGCCTTATATAAAAAACATTGTCTTTGAAACTGATTGCTCTTCTCTGCCTAAGATCTTCGATCCAGGAGCAGTAGACAGGTCGCCGGTGAGCATCGTTGCAAGGGAGTTTAATCGTTTGTAGCCGGAACGAAGGATGATCAAGTTAAAGCATATTAGTAGAAAGATACATGGTGTAGCTCATAACCTGACTCAGCTGGGGCATAGAGAGTTGTGTTGTGGTGTGATGCAAGGTCAGGTACCTCTCTGCGTGGTTGGGCTTATCTTGCAAGATTGTATGAACAGTTTGCCTGATTAATTAATACACAACTCTTTCAAAAAAAAAATACAAGTATTGTACCTTGCAGCATATGGTTGGGGGGACCAAAGCATGGGGGTCCTATCCCCTGCTCCCTCCCACCCCCCGACCAGCCTTTGGTCCTTGCACTATGTTATGGCTCGTGTATAAAAAAAGATGATGGTATGGTGGTATAGTTAAGATCTTAGTTAATAATATAACCAAGTGATGGATATATGCAGCTGCCATGTCATTTAGAGCCATCATTTATATCCACTCATATAGTAAGGTATGCTATATAGTTGGCTATTAGACTGCTATTTTTTTTTACAATCTTCCCTCCCCATCTTTGCTTACATCTATTACATTTGCTTAGGAACACACGGTAAGGTGAGCATTTGCATTAAATGCCAATCCCCTTAATTTTTCATGCATACCTCCTTCACATTGGAAAAAAAGTTCGTAAACAGGCTGTAAGGACATTATTATACTTGCTCTAATCGATGGGGGTGTGTGTATCTCTGGTGTGTTGCTTACTTGCCTATTGCATTTTGCCTGCTGCACATCCTACTGAGTTTTGACCAAGCGGGTCCCATTCTTGAATTAAATTGCCTTGGTATGACTCTTTGTCAGGCCCATCCAACCAGTGCATGCACAGGCTGGTGAGAGCCCTTTTTAATTGAAATGACTATTAACTATGTGTAGGGCTGGACTAACGAGTTGTTCGGCTCGTTAAGACTCATGATCATTAAGACTCGAATCGTTAAGCTCATTAAGGATAACAAGGTAAATATAAATCTTGGCTCTGTTAAGAAAACACATGAGGAATCAGGATACATCATGTTGTTATGCATTACAAAAATGCATAAGTCCAGCCATCCACATGCAGGAATATAAGCGCATCAAGCTAATTGAGCAAGCTAGCTAGCAATCATCAGGAGCAAAGCAAGTGCTAGTAAGCTCTGGCAATAGGACTACGCTCGTAGCCTTGTGGCACACTGCTACCGATCTTAACGATTAGCTCGGGAAACACACAAGCTCGATTATTTAACTCATTAGTGTTAACAAGCAAAAATTGTTGCTCAGCTCTGTTTGTTAAGATAACGAGCCAATATTAAACGAGTCGAGGAGCCGAGCATTCATTGAGCTTCGAGCTTTATGTCCATCCATACCTATATGGCCTCATAACTAGTGGGAGGGAGCACTCTGTTTGGATTAATCAGCTTTGACTGGACAAGATCGGTGTCAAGCAATGGAAGGAAGCTCAAGCACACATGAACACCAAGTCATTTTTGTACAAGATATACTGATGCATTTTAAACAAGTCACATGTTTCCAGAGCAATTGACAACTTTTATAGCTAAAATACAGTTTGGCAATACAAATAGTCCGCGTAGGGACCAATACAATTTCCTCTTCGCAAAATCAATTATAAATTTGTTAGCCGGCGTAGAAGAATATAGGTAACAGTGAAAACAAACAATATTACTTATAAAATAATATAGGTGTCCCGACTATGTTTTAAAAACCTGGAGTCCTCGACAAGTAACACACGTAGAAACCAAGTGTGCTAGGTAATTTTAATAACGAAATCATGACATATACAAAACATTCCTGGACTGTTACCGTGTCACTGGGCTCTAAGAGCATTGGCAATGTGGATTACCTCTCGCGACACTAAATTTTTGTTTCTTTATGCCCCATCTCACCATACAAATAGTTAATCATAACAAAAGTGTTCACCTACTTGATGTGTTTCCAAATTTTTGCTGTCTACCAATATTTGGCCAACCTTGGGTAGAGAAATCCTCTATCAAATAATTAGAAGATTATTGGTGGCGACATATCCTAAGAAATGTTACATTGGGTATGTTTGGTTCATGACATGACACACCCTATCAAAAGTTGGTAGCCATTGTCTAAGGATTCCTTTAGGGTGCGTTCGGTTCTGGAATATGGAGGAATGGGACGGGACGGAACCGTCCCTAGCACCCGTCCTGGTGTTCGGTTCCAAAATTTTGAGGAATGGGATGGAACCAGGTAGTTCCCCAGAATAGCATATACCCAGAATATTCCGTCCCAACTCGTCCGGCCGATTCGGCCGGACCGCGCGGAACGCGTCTCTCCCTCGATTAATTAGGCTCTAATTAGGCTCTAATTAATAATACTTAGATTAATTAAGCTCTAATTAAATAAATTTTAAATTAATTAGGCTCTAATTAATAATACTTAGATTAACGCGGCTCTAATTAGGCTCTAATTAATAATACTTAAATTAATTAGGCTCTAATTAATAATACTTCGATTAATTAAGCTCTAATTAAATAAATTTTAAATTAATTAGGCTCTAATTAGGCTCTAATTAATAATACTTAGATTAACGCGGCTCTAATTAGGCTCTAATTAATAATACTTAAATTAATTAGGCTCTAATTAAATAAATTTTAGATTAACAACATCTGGTTCCATTCCCTACTTTCCAAACCAACCGAACACGAGGACGGGACGGGATGGGATCGACGGAATGGGATGGAATGGAACCATCCCGTTCCATTCCTCCACATTCCCAAAACGAACACAACCTTATATAGAGGATTTGATGAGAGTTGACAAATACAATGCGACAAATGCAATGTTAGTAGTGTCCTTACACGTGTCGGCTTGGTAGAACGTAAACAGTGTGCAATCTTCTATGTATTAACATCAACTCCCCGCATTAGAAAAATGAACTGCACAAAAAAATTCAACTTCTATTGTCATATCAAAGGGCTGGAAACTTAACATATGTTTGGAATTGTTAGACGAAAATTGTAGTTTCACATGTATTTCTGAAGTTGTAGTACCTTGTCTTTTTATGGCCAGTTACAACAAAGGAGGCTAAAATAATACTAAGTATATTATTTTAGCCTCCTACGTTGTGTGCTGTGATTCACTAACTAGGTAAAGAAAGTTGTAACGAGCCACCATTGATAAGTATTGAACTAGTTCGGCATTCGCAATCCAGTTCATCGGACAAACGCAACCTTTCAGGCATGCCAAGTGCCGGAATGCGGAGGCAATCGTCGGCCCCGCGGTCCAACTTGTCACCTCTTTCTCTAGCGGAAAAGTTTGTCCTACATGTGTGCAAAGACTATCCTTTATCTGAGACGTTCTACAAATATTATCAACTTGTGCCTCAGTCATGGAGTGTTCAGCTACAAACTTTTGAAAAACATAAAAATGTATATATTCTTAGAGGATTTTTTTTAGTAAAAAGTAAAAGCGCCAAAAGTTTCAAACCCCAATTCTAGTCGTGATAAAAAAGAAGTGTTCTGTTACGTAATTTTGAAAAACTTAAAACAAAAATGTTCTTGGAGGAAAAAATAGCAAAGCGCCTGTAAAATCGCCGTCCGTGGGGATCGAACCCACGGCCACGTGGTTAAAAGCCACGCGCTCTACCACTGAGCTAGGACGGCTGGTGCTCTGGAATTAAATAAAGTAATATACAGAATGACAACTATACGCGTTCTTATTTGATCGACACAGCATGCGGCAGCGATCTCCTTTTTCCACAGTACTGGTAAAAGGAGAAAACGAACGTGCAAGTCAGGCACGGCGATCTCCCTTCTCCACAGTACGTATACTCCGATACTGATACACCACGGTGCTGGTCACATATCTGTAACTGGGCCGCCGCTCACGCGCTGCACCGGCCGGAAAACACACACGAAGCAGTGCTCCAAGATCACTGCAAAACCAGACAGTGACAGTGTGCGAGCTAGCAGCGTCACATCTACACGACCGCACCGTCCTTACTTTGTTTCACTACTACTACACCACATCAGAGACGATCGATCTCCGAAACCCTCTCCTCCTAACTGAGGGGAACGGGAGTCAGCTTCCCGCCGTACATCTCCGGCATCTGGCTCTCCTCCAGCTCCCGCTTCAGCGTCTCCTCCAGGTTCTTGTCGTCGATGAACACGAACTGCATCAATCCCACAACGATCAAGAAGTTCGAATCAATAACAGAGGGATTGATCACTAAAACTGAGTTACAGTCAGCGCTCGAGCTAAAGCTAGTACACACCTTGTCCCTGGTGTTGGCGTCGATGAAGGGCTGCACCAGCTTCCAGGCCTTCATGAACAGATAGGGGACGTGGATCATGAGCGCCTTGCCCAGCCTCTCTGGGTAGTAGCTCTGCATGATCTCGATGGCCGCGATGTAGGCGCGCACGTCGCAGTTGGCGTACCCCCATCCCTTCAGGTCCACGATGCACAGAAACTTCTCCTGCCCCCGAGGGATCCTGCAACAAATTCAGTTATTCAGTACGTCATACTGAATGAAGAGGTTCTCCTAGCTACAAAAATTGTGTAGATATTCAGTACCTGGCACAGATGCTGTCCAACAGATACACCACAAATCCTGCACAGAGATACGTCGAAGAACATAATCAATAATGATCAATGATACCATACCCTACTACAATCACCATCTTGAGAGTAAATGTGAGCTCGATGTGCCGGCTGTGTACGTACGCTTGAATGCGGCCATGTCGCGGTTGGCGGAGAAGTGACGGGCGGGGAAGACGAGCATGACGGGGCGGCCGCCGCGGTCCTCGCCGCACATGGAGACCTTCTGTCCGTCGAGGTCCGCCCGCACCAGCTCCGCCGGCATGACGCCTCCGGGCACCGCCTCCCGCCTCCACGCCACGAACTTGAGGAGCATCGCCGACGCCTTGCCGACGTCGTGGTCGCGCGCGCGCAGGAACCTCCGGAGCGTCAGGTTGTCCACCTCCTGCGCGCGCGCATGTGAAATTTCATTGCCCATGTGACTTTGCGATTCGAGCATGTTCGACCAGTTAGATAAATTGCCTGATGGAATTAAACTATTGATTTGTTCTAGCTGCCCCGATGGGTCTTTGTGATTCGAGCATATTCGATCCGTTGTATCGTGGTGGACCTATGCTGCTTCACGTGGCCGCTACTTTACTTGCTACTCCTGTTCTATCCCTATCACTTGTACTACTTGTGGCATAATATATACGATTATTCAGTCAACGATCAGCTTGCTAACCAACAGCTGCTAAAGATTTTAACTATATAAAATCTGCTCTGAAGCTCCCAAAGATGAGGAGAAGGAGCAGAGTAGAAGTGTAGAACTAGTAATAACGGATCGACCGGGTAAAGGATACCGCAAGAACACGGCCGGAGACTATTTGCACATCGATCGATCACCGGCCGCGAGACAGCAGAAATCCGTCAAGCATATGCATCCCTCGGTAGGAAGAAGAAGACGGCGACGGTGAGGACGAAGACTCAAGAATGAATTGTCGAGGAAGAAGAACGTACCTTGGCATGCGGGTCCTGGGCTCCCGCCATGGCCTTCAGCTCGGCGACCTTGAGCCACTCCCCTTCCCCTGCATCCCCTGCTCCTCTCACGCCGCTCGCCATCTCCTCCTGCTCCTTCTCCTTCTTCTCGTCCTAGAGGAGTCAGGCAAGGCCGGCGTGCAAGATGGTGGGGGTCTGGTCTCCGGCTGCGGCGGAGGAGGATAGGGAGGGAGTACCAGTACTGACTGTATGCACGAGCACGTTAATGTTCTCTGTTAGGAGGGAGACCGGTGGAATATAAAGCTAGAGGTTTCCAGGGATCCTTCGCTTCTTCTCATTGTCCTGACGTGGGTTTTCCATTTGTTTTCTTGCGTTTTTTTTCTTCGCCTCTTATTTTTAGTCAGCAGTCAGCACACGTGATAATCTCAACGACTTATAATTCTCGCTTCTATTTTCTCCGATTTCATGGCCTTCTCAGCACAGGTTTTCTCTGCCAGATGTGTGGTCAAAAAATTCACACATGACAGAGAGAGACTATATGAGATGGTACATATTAGTTGTAGGCCATCACAAATATCAGCTTCCCTGTGGACGACGTCGATGATTGAGCGGATGAGCAGTTCCCGACCATTTGCGCAACCAAGTAGAGCAGCAGGGGCCTACTTGAGCAGACGGTGACTGTCGGGGATGTAACCCCGGATATCGCAGAGTTGGTGGTTTTTCATACGAGACCCAGCTATGACTGGCGACACTGTTCACTCGGGGTACTGTTCACCCGACATACACGAGCACTGTTCACCCAGGTATTGTTCATCCGACATACCTGAACACTGTTCATCCGGGTACAATTCATCCGACATATCCGAACAATGTTCACCCGGGTACTGTTCATCCGACATACCGAATACTGTTCATCCGGCATACATGACCCGGTATGACACCGTTTGCCAGAACACTGTTCATCCGACAATGTTCACCTCGGGATACCCCCGACACTGTTCATCCGACATACCCGGACGACATATTGTCCCGGCCGACATACATGTCCCGGGACGACACTGTCCATCCCGACACTATTCATCCAGCATACTCGGCTCCTATCGCTACTTCGACCGGATCATCTACCCGGCGCCCAGGTCTCCATGTACTCTTTCGCTGCCAGATCCTAGGACACCCACGGCTCGGACCTGGCATCCTTGACCAAGACGAGAGGATAAGAGCAAAGGACAAGATGACGGATGCCAGGACGCGGGCAACGTGGCTGCAGTACACACCATGACGCGTGCACAGTGCGGACAAGACCCCAGTAGGCAAATCAGCTACAGCGCAACACCCATACCGTGCATAGTGTTTTGTGGGTCACCTCTTGTCCCCTGGGCTCCCCTTTATAAGGAGCACCAGGGGGAACGCTCCGGGCAGCGGCTTAGGCTCATTTTCCCCCCGTGAGCTCAGTCTCACTCCCTCTCTTGGCTAGCTTAGCACTGCACTACTCTCACATACAGCTCAAGGAGCCCTTGTACAGATCACATATACGGAGATGAGAATACACCAAATAGGATAGATGCTGCAGTAGGGGTTTTATCTCTCGCGAGAGCCCCGAAGCAGGGTAAATACTTGTGTTCGTCTGTTCTTCCGTGTGCGCTCTTCAGCGCGCTATCCCTCCTCGAATCCTCTAGCGTCCATCGGCCCCAAACTTAAGCCTACCCCTAGGCATCTGTTGTTCACCACGACGACAGTTGGCGCCCACCGTGGGGCTGGTAGTGGCGCTTGCTGGATCAAATTCGGACGGGACCTACTTCATCGACTCCGGCGAGCACCTCGCGTAGCGTCGCGGGGTTTCCGCTCGCTGGGCAGCTTCCTCAAGCTCTTCATCACCGACGCTAACGTCGTCAACGAGTCCTAGGGGCTGCGGTCGGCTCGCCATGCCTCTGATTTGCTCGGCGGCTCTACGTCAACGCCGCCGCCGTGCTCGCTGGTCTCCCTGGCATCCCCAACGGCTCTCGGGGACTGACGCGACCGTCGCCGCTCCCGGCGTCCGTGCCGAGTCGACCGGCATCGCCGTCGGTGTCTTTCCTGCGACCGGCTCAGCCACGTCCGACTTCGCCCGCGACCGGCTACCCTTAGTCCGGCGTCGCCATGGCCGGCTACGCCCGAGCCCAGCATCCTCGCCACCGGCTTCACTCTGCGACCGAGTTCGCCCGTGACCGTCATTGTCGTCTCTGGTTTTGTCGACGACCAACCTCGCTTTCCCCATCTTCGCCGACTCCGGCTTTACCGCGACCGAGGTAGCCGCAACCGGCTTCGCCGGATCAATTCCGCCCCCACGCGTCTGTCTGCGCCTGCTCCGGCCGCCCTCGCCATGGCTGGCTCCGGCTCCGTCATGCGCGCCCGAACTGCTACCTCATCCGCACCCGCGCCTGCGCGCCATCTCCAAACGCCCCTGCCGACCTGCGCTGGCACCTCCAGCTGCTCCGTACCCGGCCGCTCCGCCCCCGGTTCGAGCTCCTGCGCCTCGCACGCCCGTGCGCCTCCGCGACGGTGCCCGTATCCGGCTGCCCGGTCTCCGCGCTCCTCCGCACCTCGCCGGCTGGCAGCGCCCGCGCGCGTCTGCCTCGCCCCCGCGCGTTCTCCGACTCCGGCGGTCCGGCCTCCCGCGTCCCTGCTTCGACCGCCTCGAGCCCTGCCTCGACCTCCTCGCCTCCGCCCCGGCCCAACTGCGCCTCGGCCGGCTCCATCCCGCGCTCGCCGTGACCGCCCTGAGCGCGGCCCCGTCGTCTCCGCGTCCCGGCTCCCTCACCCGGATGGCCGACTTCCGGCTTGGCCGGCTCCCCGCCTGGCCGGTTCCGCCGCGACCCGGCTCCCTCGCCTCGGAGGGCCGACCCGGCTGGCCGACCTCCGGCTTGGCCAGCTCCCCGCCTGGTCGGCGTGTCCTGGGCCGCCCCGTCCGGTTCCCTCCGCCGCTCGCCTTGGCCGGCTCCTGCGAGGTGGATAGGGAGAAAAGAGAAGAGAAAGAAAGAAAAAGAAAAGGAAAGAAAGAGGATGACGCTAGAGGTAGCAACCGGCATAGCTTATGTCGGCAGTTGAGTGAAAAAAGAAAAAGAGGAGAGAGAGTTGGAGGCAGCCAAGCCGGGTACTGCTTATGTCGGTTGACCGGGTCCAGAGAAGAAACAAAAAGAAAGGAAAAGAAGGGAAGAGAGAGAAGAGGTGTGGTGTACGGTGAGTGTGGTCTCGGTCATTTGGCCGAGTCTCTTATGTCGGCAGTAATAACGGACCAAGTGGCTGGTGGCCTGGTCGGGTAGCTTCTAACGGCAACCGAGTAGAAAAAGAAAGAGATAAAGAGATGGACTGGCATACAGCTATGTCGGTAGCTGTGTAGCTGGTAGAAAAATAGAATAAGGGATTGACTGAGTAGTCAGTGTCGGCACGCGAGTAAAAATTAGAGAGCAGAGGTATGGCTGCCGGCATATGTGTGTTATCTCGGCCAAACGAGCTGCTGAGGAGAAAAATCCTATGTCGGCTAAGAGCTATTTGCCGAGATTAGACAAAGAGTGGCCAAAACGGGTATGGCGGGTCAGAAAAAATGACTCGGGCGGAATATGTCGGGCCAGCAGAAAAAAATATGCCGGCCGACATTAAAAAATATGTTTCTGGACGAGATAAAAAGGTGGTATCTCGGCTCAGTTTTGCTGGCCGAGTAAGGCATGACCGACTCTACCCCTGCAGGTTTCTTCCGTCGCCGGCGCAATTCGGTTTGCTGGACTGAGCGCATTCGAATCAGTTATATTCAGGCTGTCTGTTTCTAGCATCTCACCTGTTTGATGTATAACCTGGGCCCACTTGTATGCCTCCATCCGGTCCGTATCGACAATGCAATGTAAGTATTTACAGTATTTGGTTTTATACCGCGCACAGATAGTTAATCTCGAAAATAGCGCGGGGACTGCCCCTTTGTACCTTGCTTAGTTTTTCTCCCCGGGAACGAGTTGTCATGACCCGGGGACTGGGCAGTCAGTCAAGTTCAGCTGTTTCTCCTAGATAAGAAAAGTTTCTCGGGGACTCGGTTGAGACCGAGTCTGTTTATACGTGCATAGTTTTGCTGCCAGAATAATTTTCATCTGTTAATAGAATTGTTGTCCCCTTTAAATATTCAGTATATATATGCTTGGACTAACATTGAAAGAGGGTTTTGCTGAGAGAATATTCATCACCGAGTTATCCTGGAAAATCCGAGATGAAGCTGTGGTCCGACTTATATTAGTCAATTCCAGCATACAGGACATCATCTCAAATCGCTTTCACCGTTTATTTCGGTTCAACCTATCAACAGGGCATTTATCTATATCTACATCACCGTTTATTTCGGGTTGCCAGAGTATCACGGCATCATCCCATATCTCTGATCACCGTTTATCTCGGGTCGCCAGAGTATCACGGCATCCTCCATATCTCTGATCGCCGTTTATTTCGGTGTGCCAAAATATCACGGCATTTATCTCATGTCATCGAGCATCTCACAATTGTTATCTTTATCGGCTTAACTGACTATCATGATTCTTCAATTATCCGAGCTTACAGAGTATCATAGCATCATTATCTCGGTGCATTGAGTCGAAAGATATCTAATCTCACTGAGTGTTACGTGTTGAGAAATATCTCAACTCATCATTCGACAAGTGCCCATGAAGGCAAAATGTCAGATTAAGCCCATGACGGCTATATGCTGGTTCAGCTAAGGCTGCCAGCATATCTTTACGGTAAAAACCGACATATGAGATATGCCCAAGCAGGCTGTATGTCGGTCCAGCAATTGCTGTTGACATTCGACCTCGGTAAACGCCCAGAGTGGCTTAAAACCGGCTTGTGATAAATGCCCGTGCAGGCTATATGTCGGTCCAGCAAATGCTGTTGACATTCGACCTCGGTAAACGCCCAGAGTGGCTAAAAACCGGCTTGTGATAAATGCCCGTGCAGGCTATATGTCGGTCCAGCAAATGCTGTTGACATTCGACCTCGGTAAACGCCCAGAGTGGCTAAAAACCAGCTTGTGATAAATGCCCGTGAAGGCTATATGTCGGTCCAGCAAATGCTGTTGACATTCGACCTTGGTAAAGCCCGAGATGGCTAAAAACCAACATAAGATAAATGCCCATGCAGGCTATATGACGATCCGGCTCTTGCTGTCGACATACGACATTGGTACTGCCCGACTTGGCTAAAAACCAACATGGGATGGCGCCCATGCAAGCTACAAAATGAGCCTACTCATACTGCCGATATGTGATTTTAATATTCTCTATGATGGCTATATGTCTAACCAGCCCATGCAGGCTATATTTCGGGTACCAACTCTGCGATACAAATTTTTGGTGAGACTATGCACGACTCTACGAGTCCCACATAGCCTCGGGGACTACTGTCGGGGATGTAACCCCGGGTATCCCAGAGTTGGTGGTTTTTCATACGAGACCCAGCTATGACTGGCGACACTGTTCACCTGGGGTACTGTCCACCCGACATATCCGAGTACTGTTCATCAGACATACGCGAGCACTGTTCACCCGGGGTACTGTTTCGTACGACATACCCGAACAATGTTCACCCGGGTACTGTTCATCCAACATAACTGAACAATGTTCACCCGGCATACATGACCCGGTATGGCACTGTTCACCGAGCACTGTTCATCCGACAATGTTCACCTCGGGATACCCCCGACACTGTTCATCCGACATACCCGGACGGCATATTGTCCCGGCCGACATACATGTCCCGGGACGACACTGTCCATCCTGACACTATTCATTCGGCATGCCCGGCTCCTATCGCTACTTCGACCGGATCATCTACCCGGCGCCCAGGTCTCCATGTCTTTCGCTGCCAGATCCTGGGACGCCCACGGCTCGGACCTGGCATCCTTGACCAAGACGAGAGGATAAGAGCAAAGGACAAGATGACGGATGCCAGGACGCGGGCAACGTGGCTGCAGTACACACCATGACGCGTGCACAGTGCGGACAAGACCCCAGTAGGCAAATCAGCTACAGCGCAACACCCATACCGTGCATAGTGTTCTGTGGGTCACCTCTTGTCCCCTGGGCTCCCCTTTATAAGGAGCACCAGGGGGAACGCTCCGGGCAGCGGCTTAGGCTCATTTTGAGCTCAGTCTCACTCCCTCTCTTGGCTAGCTTAGCACTACACTGCTCTCACATACAGCTCAAGGAGCCCTTGTACAGATCACATATACGGAGATGAGAATACACCAAATAGGATAGATGCTGCAGTAGGGGTTTTATCTCTCGCGAGAGCCCCGAAGCAGGGTAAATACTTGTGTTCGTCTGTTCTTCCGTGTGCGCTCTTCAGCGCGCTATCCCTCCCCGAATCCTCTAGCGTCCATCGGCCCCAAACTTAAGCCTACCCCTAGGCATCTGTTGTTCACCACAACGACAGTGACAGTGGTGGCGGCTGAGCACGATGAGGAGAGAGAGGCAAACCGTGAACTCCCCTCCACCTCTTCTACTCCCAGCACTGGCCTCCTTGCCGATCTCGTCGAGGACCTCGTCGTCAGAGGCGGCCAGAAGCTACAAAGGGGTGGATAAGAGAAGGAGAGAGGGGCGACTATGCGATAGATGATAAGGAGAGGTGGGAGATCGAGAAAAGGAGAGGCTATGCTTGTAATCGTCTGTGTAATTTTTCTTTATCATCCTTGATGTGTGGTCGGGCTGTGTGCATCTTGTTATGCAGAGATCGGGTGTGGCATACTTTGTATCTTTGATACATTAAAATGAAAATCCCTTTATCAAAAAATGTTAGGGTGGGGCGAAGTATTATTGAACAGCGTATACGGGCCTTTGAGCCAACCTAATTTGCATACATGCCATTCTTTCACCCGTGATATTGGATACAATTAAATATGTGTGACCGTTGCCGATGTGTCGGAAGCCCATTCTTGAAAAACCTCATTGGTGAAATTCTTGAAAAGCCTCATTGATGAAATTGCATTTTTTAACCATGGCAGGCTGTCGTTTGCAATGAGTGGTGTCCTTAGTATATCGCTCCGTACTAGTGTGCTGATGACCATGGGCACAACGTTAATAGTTTCAGGCTGAGATAGAGCAGCCTGTACCTCAAGGGGATGTTGTCGATCCTGCACCGAGGCTTTGCATGGGAGACTTTTGGAAAGGCAAACAGATGCGCTACGAGCAAATGGGTTATGTTTAAAGTGCGGAGAAAATACGACCCCAACTAGTGGCTGAATTGCCAACTGAAGATGGTCCTGAAAAGTTGTGTGAAAAGTGTTGAACATAATTAGAATGCAAGACCTCGCATAGCATATTGATCGATTGAGTTTTTCCATTTACGACATGGCATGCTCGCCTTCGAGCGGCACTATTTGACTGTGAGCTCTAGTTGCCAATCAAGTGCTTATGATCTTCATTGATTCAGGGAGCACATGCAGTTTTCTCAAGAGTAAAACACAGGTTTAGTACACCAACTTGCCGCGAATGTGCGTTTTGATCACCAAGTTGCGAAACGCGAAAAGCGGGTCACCAAGTTGCCACACGCGAGCGTTTTGGTCACTCCGTGACGGCGCCAGTTAGTTTACATACGTGGCACATTGTTTTTTTACAAATCCCCACTAAAGTTTTGTTTTATTACAAATCCCCCCTAAAAAGTCAAACAAAAAATAGTTGAAAAAGGACCTAGCAATTGGAATAAAAAAAATTAAGGGGCAATTTGCAAAAAAAAAAACAGTCTTCCATGTATGCAAACTCGCGGCCACCTTCACGGTGTGACCAAAACGCTCGCACACGCGAGCGTTTTGGTCACTCCGTGACGGCACCAGTTAGTTTACATACGTGGCACACAATTTTTTACAAATCCCCACTAAAGTTTTGTTTTATTACAAATCCCCCCTAAAAAGTCAAACAAAAAATAGTTGAAAAAGGACCTAGCAATTGGAATAAAAAAATTAAGGCGCAATTTGCAAAAAAAAAAACAGTCTTCCATGTATGCAAACTCACGGCCACGCACGTGGCAACTTGGTGACCCGCTTTTCGTGTTTTGTAACTTGGTGACCAAATCGCACATTCGAGGCAAGTTGATGTACTAAACCTGCGTTTTACTCTTTTCTCAATGCATCTATGCTTGGTCGACTTCTATGTCCAATTCAGAAAACAAGCATGGTTCCCGCCAAACTAGCGTAAAGTGAAAAAAAAAATCAGTGTGACCAAATGATGCCGCACCTCTACACCTATCATGGTGGATCCAAGGGGAGACTTTCCATACACCAATGCGAGTTCTACCATTGGGTGCATGTGATGTCGTCCTAGCTTGGCTCAAGAAACACGACCCCCATCAAAGGTGATTGTGCGTAGAAAACCATCATAATTACAAACATGGGCAAACGAGTGATTTGTGCGTGTGTGTGGGGGAGGGGGGGGGGGGGGGGGGGAGTGATTTGATCAAAGGACGCTGAAGTGTGGGCTCTGACGGTGGTACACCCAGATTTGTGAGACGCCCTCTGCTCTGTGCCAACTGAAGTGCAAGTAGTTCTTTCCAGTTTCGTTGGTGTCTTCGCAAAACCAACAAGTGTGCCTCCTTCGCACCAGTACGACCATGCCATTACTTTGAAGTCTGAGATCGCATCTTTCAATGCTCGACCATACATATATTGTTCGGAAGACAAAACAGAGATTGGAAAACAGGTACGGAAAATGCTCGAAGCTGGGATAAAAACACCAAGCATTTGCACGTTTGCGTCACCCCTCCTCCTAGTCCTAAAAAAGAAGGATCGTTGCGGTTTTGCATTGTCTACCAGCGCCAAAATGAGCTCATTGTCTACCAGCACCAAAATGAGCTCACCACACAATTCCATAAAGAAAGTGTTCCCACTGCCCGGCTTCAAAAAAAAAAAGTGTTCCCACTGCCCGTGATTGATGAGTCAGTAGACGAGCTTGCTGTATTAGATGGAATCGGTACAGGTCTCCGATACCTTGCCGTGTACGTATAGTCTGTACCACGTTTTATGTATAAATAGAGGAGAACCCCAACGGGGATAGTACGGCAAATCTTCTTCTCAACTTGCTGGTGCGAAGATATTTTCAAAACTCTATCTACGCGCGGGCTATCACCCAATGCGTATGTGTACTGAATATGAAGCTAGAACATGGGTTTAAAACGCGGCGGGGACACTACTAGTTTAGGGCTATGCCTGTCGGGCTGTGAAATGCACCATCCTCAATTTGTTGCTCTACTACACCACAACAGCGAAGATCGGTCAGTATCCTCTCTGAAACCTTCCTCCTAACTAAGGGGAACAGGAGTCAGCTTTCCGCCGAACATCTCAGGGACCTGGCTCTCGTCCAGCTCCCGCCGCAACGTCTCTTGCAGGTTCTTGTCGTCGATGAACATGAACTGCATCGCGCAAACGACGATCAAGAAGAATGAATCAATAACATAGTTACAGTCATGAACAGCAATCAGAATAAGCTAGTAAACACCTTGTCCTTGGTGTTGGGGTCGATGAAAGGCTGCACCATCTTCCAGGCCTTCATGAACAGGTAGGGGACGTGGATCAGCAGCGCCTTGCCCAGCCTCTCCGGATAGTAGCTCTGCATGATCTCGATGGCCGCGATGTAGGCGCGCACGTCGCAGTTGGCGTACCCCCACCCCTTCAGGTCCACGATGCACAGGAACTTCTCCTGCCCCCGAGGGACCCTGCAACAAATTCAGTACGTCGTGCCGAATTAAGCTCTGCTAGCTACAAAAATTGTATTGACGTATAAGGCAGACAGCCGTAGTGCACTATAAATACCTGGCACAGATGCTGTCCAGCAGATACACCACGTATCCTGCACAAAGATATTTCGAAGAAAATGATCAATAATAAATTGTAAGCTGGATGTGCCGGTTGTGTACGTACGCTTGAAGGAGGCCATGTCGCGGTTGGCAGAGAAGTGCCTGGCCGGGAAGGCGAGCATGACGGGGCGGCCGGCACGGTCGACGCCGGCCATGGAGACCTTCCCGGCGGTCAGGTCCGCCCGCACCAGCTCCGTCGGTATGCCGGCGCCGCCCGGCACGGCCTCCCGCCTCCACGCCACGAACTTGAGGAGCATCGCGGAGGCCTTGTCCACGTCCTGCCCGCGGGCGCGCAGGAACCTCCGAAGCGTCAGGTTGTCCACCTCCTGCTCGTACGCCACGGCACGGCGGCACCGTCGTCACTCGTCAGCCTTCAGTTCTTTTGTGATCGAAAATAAATTATAGTACCGAATTCTTCTGGCTGTCCCATGTGCCAATGGGATTCGATATAATTTTTTTTTTGAACTGGGGATTCGATCCGTTGTATGCCTCTTACGCCATCCACTATGCATGATAGACAACTTTATATATAGTGACACCTATCAATAATTTTGTGCATAAGAAAAAAGCTTATGGACAACCCACAAATTTGGACTCAATCCATAAGAAATAGAATACTGTTACTTTATGCCTATTGTGCACAAAGCAATAAACATGTAATATTTTTTCAAAGCTAATATTACTTTCAAGGTTTTATTATCTAATTTTGTTGACAGGTGGAACCCATCTTATTATCTTAAAGTGTGCTTTTGCAACCCACTGGTGTTGTCCGTAGTAAATGATATGATATACTCCATCCGTCCCAAAAAAGATGTCACAGATTTGTCCAATTTGAATGTATCTATACACTAAATCATATCTAGATACATTCAAATTTGGACAAATCTATAACATCCTTTTTAAGACGGAGGAAGTAGTAGAAAATATAGCAGGGCACCTATGCATGCTTCACGTGGCCACAGCTCTGCTAGCTAGAGCCTAGAGGTGACGAAGTGATGGTACACCTGTTCTATCCCCAATCCCCATCACATGTACTTGTGTCTTGTTGATAATATATACTCCCTATCAGTACGATTTTCGGTCAACGACCAGCTTGTTAAGACAAGTCCCTATCATAAGCATCTCCAGCGCGGGCGTCCAAATATCCCAAAAACCCGTTGGGTGCTGGATAAGAAAAACGGTCAGACCGGGTCACCCCCAACGGCCCAACCTGATTTCTGTTCGGCACCCTGAGCGGGCCTCCAAACTTAGGCCCCGTTCGGCTTGCAGGGTCAGAAAAAATAGGTACAGGAAAAATCAAAGGAATAGGAATAGGCAGTGGGTGTAAACCGGAGGAATTCAAATAAAGGAAAGACAAGAGGCATGGGTGTTTGGTACTACTCCAGGGATGGAATATTTTATTGTGTTAAATTGGTTCTTTGCAATAGGGTGGGACCATGATCATTGTTTATTGTGTGATGACTGCTCTCTTTCTTTGTATGGTTCTACACGGCCTGAACTTGTTTAGCTGAATGGCAGAGTTCTGCCTCGGGCCTCCGCGAAACATGAGGTTATAGTGGATGTTTCGTTTCATGTAAATAGTGCAGGCTAGGAAAACTTTCCTAAGGAATTGAGGACAGTGTTCCTTCGGAACGAACGGCACCAAGGGAAAACTTTCCCTAGGAATAGAAACCTGCAAAATTCCTTCACTTTTCCCTTGAACCAAACGGAGCCTTAGGGGCCTACTCGGGAGCGCTGGACACCGGCCAGACAAGGCCTCTGATGGGAGGAGCCTGCATGTCATAGACACCGGCCTACTCGGGAGCGATGTGCCGCCGGCACATCGATGTAGCAAGGCGTAGCAATGTACTCCCTCCGTATCGTATTAAAATGTAAGATGTTTTACCATTTTTCTTTCCATCCGTATCTAGACATGTTTTAGTGTAAGATTTATTTGAACCTTACACTAAAACATGTCTAGATACGGATAGAAAGAAAAAGGCTAAAACATCTTACATTTTGATAGAGAGGGAGTAGGTATGCAGCGAGATAACGACTAGTCAAAGCGGCGCAACAGTCTTTGAGGTGGACGACCCAATGAAGCGTCGTCGTAGCGCTGTAGAAGCCAACACGACAGTTGTCGGGGGATGATCCCCGATATAGTAAAGTCCACGACTTAACAAGATAAAGACAAGCAAATCAAAATGAAGCATCTAGCCGGCTGGAGGCTTGGCCGGCTGCGTCCTGGCTGGCTGGAGGCTTGGCCGGCTGCGTCCTGGCGGCTAGCCATCTGCCAGCCGAATCGCCTGTGAGGAGGTCAACCACCGCGTCCCATCAGACACACGCCGACGAGACAGCCGGACACTGCTGATGAATAGCAATACTATGCCTGATGGAAGAACACTGTTGATGAATAGCAACACTATGTTTGATGGAAGAACACGTGAATATCAAACACTATACGCTACAGTGTGGCATGTCCCCCCGAATAGTGAAGGTTAGGCATACGGGCCACCCCTTGTCCCCTGGGCTCCCCTTTATAAGGAGCACCAGGGC
This sequence comes from Puccinellia tenuiflora, assembly GCA_012064385.1. Taxonomy (NCBI): domain Eukaryota; kingdom Viridiplantae; phylum Streptophyta; class Magnoliopsida; order Poales; family Poaceae; genus Puccinellia; species Puccinellia tenuiflora. The sequence goes on from QRDG01000753.1 coordinate 78,134, forward strand.
TGCCCTCATTCCTTAGTTTCTCACACCTCGGAGGAGCTCCCGGGTGGCCGGCTGCTCCACTCACTCAGCCGGCCTGGCTCTCTGGCAGTCGGCCGAGCTCGCTTCTCCATATCTAAGATCATATACAGCTCAAGGAGCAACATTGTAACACCACATATACTCCACCATATACCACGGATCATGCAGAAATAGGGGTTGTACCTCCTCACGAGGGCCCCGAACCTGGGTACATCCCGCGTTTGCCGTGCTCGTGCCCAATCCCGCCGGAACACCGTCGCTCGCGCCTTTGTCCCCACACCTTAAGCCACCCCGTTGGCATATGCCGTGACACCCACCACGACAACAGTCATGCATGCCATTAGAGTTTAATGGCACACTCACCTTTGCTCCTTCGACCGGCTTTAAAATGATACCACCGGCCCTCTCGTCTCCTACACAATTCACCATCGCCCCTCTTCCCTCCCACACACAGATCCATGTTTGGCCGCCGCGGTGTCGGTGTCGGGCTGCCGGACGATGCGCTCTGCCGCCACTATGACGAAGTGTCTGCGGCGCGCGCTGAACGCCGCAACCGGGTACGACGCAACCAGAGACTCGAGCAGTAGGCGAGCCGGTCAAGAGCGCCGCCACCTACGCCTCCACCCCCACCTCCACCGAACCCGTCCTATGCACCTGACGGTCATCGTCTGATGATGATCGAGGAGGCGCAGAACCACTTGCACAACAACCTCCCGGTGCATGCTGGCCGATTGGGTGCCCAAAATCATAAACGTCTCGGTCTCGGTGGCGCCGCCGCTCACCGAACAGCCGCAGCTCGACTGCATCCAAACGGTGTGGCAGGCCATGCCATGGGAGCAGCAATGCGACCCGTAGTACCGCACGTCGTCACCCTACTGGGACGTCGTGGTGGAGGACGAGTACAACACCCGTCTCCACAGCTTCTTCCCCACCCTCCACCGACATTGGTCCTGGCCATGGGCCGGGCCTGGGTGGGCTTGGGCCGGGCCCAGAAAAGCCCACAGCAGAAAACCTAGGCCCAGGCCCGGCCCAGGCCCACTGGCGGGCCTAGAATTCAGGCCCAAGCCCGGCCCATTGGCGGAAAATAGAGGCGGGCCTCGGGCCGTGGGCCGGGCTTCTTCCCTAAATTGTCCATATGTGAAGCCCAGGCCCGGCCCTACCAATCCTTTGGGCTCAAAACGCAAGCCCAGGCCCACCCGCGGGCCTAAAAACATAGGCCCAGGCCCTGAAATTTCGGGCCGGGCCTGGGCGGGCCGACCGGGCCGGGCTTCCCATGGCCAGGCCTAACCGACATCGAGCTGCTTGACTGGTGGTTGGAAGAAGACGAGGAGACAATATTCCAGCCTGACATATGTGAGAGCATCTCCAGTCAGGGCGCCAATATAGCGTCCGGATCAGCGCCCGGACGAGCTGTATTGGCGCTGTCCGGACGGGATGGCACCTATTGGCGTCGACGCTCACCAGTCGCGGCGCCAATAGCCGACGCGGAGACTTACATTTTTTTTTGAAAATAAACATTATGAATATATTTAGTTCATGGAGCCCGCATGTCATCGACCCAAAGACGGCGCAGCGATACATCGCATCGGCGCGGCGTAGCGACGCATCGATGCAGGCCGCGCATTGATGCAGCGCAGGAGTGTGAAATGTGAAGCGTCGCCTCGTAGCAGGGACGCATTGATGCAGCGGCGTAGTGACGATCACGCGGCACCATGCATGCCGGTGGCGTTCCAAGCGTCGGGCCGCAGTGACCACGCAGCGCCATCGGCCGGCTTTAAAAGGCCACCACCGGCCCTCTCTTCTATCCACACAACACCACCACCGGACACTCTCCCCTTCACTTGCAAAGGAAGCATGAACCGCCGTGGCCGCGGTGCCCGACCGACGGAGGAGGACCGCGAGCGAGGCTGCCGACGCCGCAACGAGGCACGCCGCATCCAGGGGCTCCGGATCACGGCGCGGGTTGTTGCTCCCCCGCCACCACCTCCTCCGCGTCCGATGACGGTCGCCGAGGCGGAGCACCACCTGGAGAACTACCTCCCGGTGTCGCCCGGCCGTCGCCTGCCGGACGGGTGGCATACCAACTTGGACAACGTCTAGTGGCGCCGCCCCTCGCCGGGCGCCGTTGGGGTCCGACGTGGCGTCGCCCTCGTTTCGTCCGGCGCGCCCAAACGGCTGCCTCTGCGGAGGACGTGGGGTGGGTGTGCCAGATGAGCTATTGGGACTCGCCGGACGAAACGGGCCTATTGGCGTCGCGACTGGGCGCCATTTTTCGTCTGGCACATCCAATAAGGCTATTGGCGACACTATTGGCGCCCCGACTGGAGATGCTCTGAGAAGTAGGTCGAGCATTGCATATGTGAATCGTCGTAGTTCTACCTGTACTCCGTGCACCGTGCTCGAAGGCTGGAATATTGGAGTAAAACTAAAGGGCATTACATTTAGGGTTTAGTTTCAATTTAGTTGAATTAAGTTGTATCCAAATTTATATTTAGTTGAATAAATTGTATCCAAATATTTCGTTTATAAAAATTTGATTGGATCAGCTGTTTGGGGTGCCGCTGGGGCAACACCCGCCATTGTGTCGGACAAATCTGGGGTGCCTCTGGAAATGCTCTAAAGATTTTAACTAGTGAATAGTGATAGCTCTATTTGTATTATTGGCAAAATTAAAGGAACGGGTTGTTATGTGTACTCCCAAAGATCAGGAGAAGAAGCACAGGAGCTAGGTAACGAATTAAAAAATGGATCGAGCTACCGGATAAAGCAAAGAACAAGAACACGAGGACTGTTGACTAGTCGTTGCACATTGATAGATAACCGGTGAGATCCTACAAATCCGTCAAGCATATGCTTCCACAGACCATTTGTCGAAAGGAAGACGAAGGCAACGACGAAGAATGAATCGATCGACGAATTATCGAAGAACGTACCTTGGCATGCGGGTCCTGGGCTCCCGCCATGGCCTTCAGCTCGGCGACCTTGAGCCACTCCCCTTCCCCTGCATCCCTTGCTCCTCTTACGCCGCTCGCCATCTCCTCCTGCTCCTTCTCCTTCGCCTTCTCCTCGTCCTAGAGGCAGGCAAGACCGACGTGTAGGTGTAGCCTGGTGAGTACGGGGAGCGCGGGGTGGAGAAAGATGGTGGGTGTCTCCGTGTCTGGTCTCCGGCTACGGGGGAGGAAGATAGAGAGGGAAGATGCACAAGCTTGACTATATGTAACATGTTAAGCGAGAGGTTTGCACTTGTTTTCTTGCGTTTTTTCGTCATCTCCTGTTTTTAATCAACACACGTGATAATTTCAACGACTTCTATTTTCTCCGTTTTCATGGTCTTCTCAGCACAGGATTTCTCAGATGTCTGGTCAACATTGTGGTCACGATTTTCTTCCTCCATGGTTGGGTTTATGTGAATACCCTGTTTGAGGGATTTGGTTACAAATGTTACTCTTTTCTTTTAACCGACTACACTTTTTTAAAAACCAAACAGGTGCCTATATGCAAACATATACTCCAAATATAAATACCAAAATGTATTTTGTTTAGTCGTTTGCCACCCCGTCCTGACAAGGCTGGCCCGCCCGCCAAGTGTACACGATAGATAAGTAAGAGATACGGTGTTCAGTTATTTAATTTAATGAGGACTAACAAAATACCGATTTGAAAAAAATACAATTCAATTATTTAGTTTAACGACGATATATATTTCAATAAGTTACACGGAGTCGGTCTAAAGTTAACCTGATTTTTTAAAGAACTTTTAAGAAAACGCTGAACTTGTTATAAATTAAAATTGCAAGTTGAAAATAATGCAATGCAATATAATATAATCAACATAGATCTTAATGGAGAGAGGGACTGGAGTTGAAGTTAAGTTAAATTTATTGGAATTTTCATAGTATCTTAAATGTAATTTCTGAGTTCATATCATATAAACTGAAACCCAATAATAAATTTTGCAAAATCTTAGTAATAAGTATCACTTAATTCGTCAAGCATTTGCAGCATTGCATCTCCAACATGTCATCGTAGTTATTTGACATCTACATATGACTTGAGCCAAGCTCATCAACATGGTGGAAACGATTAGAAGCTCTTGCCTTTTGTTATATGATTTATAATATATTCATGGGGAGTACTACATTTAGAAAGCAAACAAACTGGCCGATTGAATGCGCCGTCTATTTGAGAGTCACTATCACTTCCCTCAAAAAGCTAAAGTAAAATAAAAATGATATATCACATACATAAGAGAATTTCCAAAGGTGATGAATTTGCCACTAACAAATTTACCAACCACTTTGTCGATGAGTTGTTGGAAATCCACGCTAATAATTCTATGCACGGATAGTGGAAGCCCAAATGGCGCATTGGGAAATGCACATGAGCCACTAGGAAGTTCTGAAGTGCGTCGTCGAGATCAACGCTCGAACATCTAAGAACATGTCCAATAGGTGCCCTAAAATAGGATTTAACCGCTTTTTACATCATCACGGGCCAACAAGTGGTCTCCAACAACAGCCCGTGATGTATATTTTCGCAAAAAAAAAATTAGGACGCGCCCTAAAACGCGTATCGCCGTGCGCGACTCCAACCGCCAAGCTGAACCTTCCAGCCCGCGGCTGATTGGCGGTTGCGCAACCATCGCCGTCGCCGCCGGCATCTAGCCCTCCCCAGACCCGCCGCGACCCAGCCGCCACCCAGCACCCGCAACCCCTTCACCGCAACCCCACCGCCGTCGCGATCCCGCCCAGACCTGGCCGTTTCCCCGTCTCCCGTTTGCCGCTACGCCGCCACCCGTCACCCTCAGCCATCGCCACGACTACGCCAGTCCATTCCCACGTCTCTGCAGCCAACCCGCCCTCCGTCGTCACGGCTCCGCCCGGTCAAGGTAAATCTCCTTTTTCAATCTTTTTATTTGATGTTATGAACTTGATGAATTATTTAATAATATTATGGGTTGTCCACTTTTTATTGTTATTTTATCATGTTTATTTTCAATTTATATTCATATGAGTCTTCTGTTTATATGTTTTTGAGTAGAGGCTGCCGCACGACGACACTATTTTACATCACCTACTGGGGAAGTGGTGCCCTAAAATGCATAACCTATTGGAGTTGGACACTTTCGGTGCCATATAAATCACATTTTTGGTGATGTATATTTTACATCATGCTATTTTTTGGCCGATATTATACATCACCTATTGGAGATGCTCTAAGAGCACCATACTTTTATACATTTTTCACAAGCCTCGCGGCCTCTCCCAAAACCCTCAAAATGGCGACAAGATTGTTGATATCATTCTTTATAGGAGCTCCAAAAATTGCTGCGTGTGCGGATGCAATTTTCCTAGCCTCTCATTGTATGGAGGTCACCTGAAGTTGTTGCCATGTGATACGTCCATTTTGCATCACTATTTTACATCATAATTCATCTTTATTCATTAATATATTTCATATTATGATGCAATACTTATGTTATTTTATCTCAGTTTGCATATTTGGCAATTATTGGAGATGCATCCACCGGAGCCTGGAATCAGCTGGAAAAGTACCTGTCAAGACACCTGACTTCGGAAGCTCTATAAATTCCAGAAAAATTCGAAGATAAATATTATGGGAAATAAGCCATGGAGCCAAAAGGGCGCACGGAGGCGAGCTCCAGGGAGCAGGGGCGGCCCCCTGCCGCGGGCCCACCCTAGGCCGCGGGTGGGACCCGCCCCTGGCCCCTGTGGCCCCCTCCGGCTCCCCTTCGGCGTATTACTTCCCTTTGACCTAAAAACATCGGGGGTATCGAAGAGGAATTTTTCGCCGCCTCCACGAGGCGGAAACCAGACAGAGAGAAGAAGAGCTCCGGCAGGGAGAAATCTGCCGGGGAATTTCCCTCCCGGAGGGGGGAATCGTCGACATCGTCATCGCCATCACGCCGGGCATCATCGGGATCATCATCAACACCATCTCCATCATCAGCACCATCATCACCGTCACCGTCCCATCTCATCCCGCTGTAGCAATTGTCATTGTTTTGTTATTAGTTCATTGGAATCGTATCCCGGGTGTTGATTACTACTTGTAGTTGATGCTTGAGAGTTTTATCGGTGAATTGTCTTTACAATCAGATTGTTGCCCTTATTCATATCACCTCTGATCATGATCTATATGATGTCTTGTGAGTAGTTCGTTTGGTTCTTGAGGACATGGGGAAAGCCTAGTTGCTAGTAATTGCATAATGTTGAGTAATATTTAATGGTTTGATTTATGTTGTGGTGTTATTCCTCTAGTGGTATCGTGTGAACGTCGACTACATGATACTTCACCTTTCAAAGGGCCTAGGGGAATGCATAGTGTATTTAGTTTGCTTATGGTAGGGTTGCAGGAGTGACAGAAACCTAAACCCCAATTTGTGAACTAGTGCACTAGGGAGCGTAGGGTCTCGGAGTTTAAGGCTGTGGTTAGGTTTTTATCTTAATTACTTTCTTGTAGTTGCAGATGCTTGCAAGGGGTTTAATCACAAGTATGTATTTGTCCAAGTAAGGGCGGTGCATTAGCATAGGTCCACCCACACAGCACTTTATCAAAACATTGAAGGTTAATCACCGGCGTGCAATGAAACTGGCTAGGCAGAAACTCCCATGTGTCCTCGAGAACGTTTTAATCTTCATAAGTAACACAACCGGCATGTCCTTTGAGCTTAAAAGGATTGGGCTATTTGCTGCAATTATTGTAGCACTCTTTTATTTACTTGTTCTTCATTTGTTCTTTAAATCAAAAATCCAAAAACATTTCTCTTTTAGTGCTTGCAGTGAAACCTTGCTGAAAACTACTTGTCAACACCTTCTGCTCCTCGTTGGGTTCGACACTCTTACTTATCGAAAGGACTACGATAGATCCCCTATACTTGTGGGTCATCAAGACTCTTTTCTGGCGCCGTTGCCGGGGAGTGTAGCGCTATTGGTAAGTGGAACTGGTAAGGAACTCTTTTATTGTAAGTGTTGTTTTTATTTTTGCTTGTTACTTTGCTTCGTTATGGAGCACTCTTCACTTAATATGCTGTTTGGGAGTGACTCTGCCACCACACCTGTAGTGGATAAGAGTCCTCCGCTCTCTGAAATTGATCCATTTAAAATACCCATGGGAATTATTGATCATGTTATGAGTAACCGTTATGCAGGGGATGGAACCATCCATCCAGGTTATCATTTGCTTTATATTAAAGATCTGTGTGAGCTATTTAAGATTGCAGGTATGTCAAAAGAGGTAATCATGAGGAAATTATTCTCAATATCACTAAAGGATAAAGCTATGGATTGGTATATGCTTCTGGATAATTCTCACTTGATGGATTGGAAAGAGCTTATGTCTCTCTTTTATTCTAAATTTTATCCTCTTCATGAAATTCATCAAGATAGAAATTATATTTATAACTTTTGGCCACATGAAGGAGAAAGCATCGCTCAAGCTTGGGGGAGGTTGAAATCTTTAATGCTTAAATGCCCCAATCATAAGCTTCCTAATGATATAATTGTTAACAATTTTTATGCGAGGCTGCCTCGCTATGATAAGGATATGCTTGATGCCTCTTCTCTTGGATCCTTTACAAACAAAGAAGTTAATGCTAAATGGGATTTAATTGAAAGGATTTATCGCAATGCGGAAGATTGGGAGATCGACAAAGGTAAAGAATCAGGTATAAATTATGAGTATGACTGCATTAAATCTTTCATGGAAACTGAACGTTTTAATATGCTTAGTACTAAGTTTGGGCTCGATTCTCAAATTGTTGTTGATCTTTGTAAATCCTTTGCTGACCATATTAATATTCCAAAAGAAAAGTGGGATAAGTATCATGAACCATTTAAAGATGTTTGTAAAACAGATGTGCTTGCTAGTGATGATGTGCCTGTTCAAACAGTTGAATCTGTTTTACCTGCTGTTTACTTTGAAAAACCACCCTTTCCTATAAAAATTAAAGAACACTCAATCGTGGCTAGTGTGGTTAATAAAAGTGAAAGGAAAGCTTATGAACCTGATGAACAACTTGAAATTGCCTCTCCAGTAGCTTTGGTTAAAGATCTTGTAACTGAGAACGTCGATGGAAGTTCTATTTATTTTTGTGAAGCTGCTACTAACATTGTTAGACAGGATAAAAGTGCAAAAGTTGTTGGTACTCCTGTTGTCTCTGTCAAGATAGGTGATCATTGCTATTATGGATTATGTGATATGGGTGCAAGTGCAAGTGCTATTCCTTATACACTTTATCAAGAAATAATGCGCGAAATTGCGCCATGTGAGCTTGAGGATATTGATTTGGAGATTAAATTGGCTAATACAAATGTCATCCACCCGGTGGGAATTGTCAGAGACGTTGAAGTCTTATGTGGTAAGGTAAAATATCCAACTGATTTCCTTGTCTTGGGGTCGTTTTAAGATAAATTTTGTCCTATCATATTTGGTAGACCTTTCTTAAATACTTGTAGTGCTGTTATAGATTTTAAGAAAGAAAAGATCTCTGTTCAATTCGCTGGAGAGCCGTATGAATTTAACTTTTCCAAATTTGCTAGACAACGTTATGATAAAGAATTACCTAATGAGGATCTTATTATTGAAAGAATTGCTTCTATTGCCGTGCCTCCTAATGATCCTTTGCAGCAATATATGGAGGAGCACGAGAATGATATGTTTATGCAGGAAAGAGAGGAAATTGATGAAGTCTTCTTTAGACAGCCGGCTATTCTAAAGCATGATCTACCTGTGGAGTCTCTGGAGACCCAGACACCTCCAAAGGGAGATCCTATTTTTGAATTAAAAGCTCTCCCAGACACTCTCAAATATACATATTTGGATGAGAAGAAAATATATCCTGTTATTATCAATTCTAACCTTTCAGTGAAAGAGGAGGAGCGATTATTGGAGGTCCTTAGGAAACATCGAGCTGCATTGGGATATACTCTAGATGATCTTCAAGGGATTTCTCCATCTATTTGTCAACATACAATTAATCTTGAGCCTGATGCGAAGCCCGTTGTTGATCATCAACGAAGATTGAATCCAAAGATGAAGGATGTGGTAAGAAATGAGATACTCAAGCTTCTCGATGCAGGTATAATCTATCCTATTGCTGATAGTAGATGGGTTAGTCCTGTTCATTGTGTTCCCAAAAAGGGAGGTATGACTGTTGTTGCTAATGATAATAATGAACTCATTCCTCAAAGAACAGTTGTAGGGTATAGAATGTGCATTGATTATAGGAAACTTAATAAGGCTACTCGAAAAGATCATTATCCTTTGCCTTTTATTGATCAAATGCTTGAAAGACTGTCTAAGAATTCTCACTTTTGTTTTCTTGATGGTTATTCTGGTTTCTCTCAAATTGCTGTTAAATTTGAAGATCAAGAAAAAACTACTTTTACTTGTCCTTATGGAACTTATGCCTATAGACGTATGCCTTTTGGTTTGTGTAATGCACCTGCTACTTTTCAAAGATGCATGTCTGCTATTTTTCATGGTTTTTGTGAGGAAATTGTGGAAGTCTTCATGGACGATTTCTCCGTCTATGGAACTTCTTTCGACAATTGCCTCTATAATCTTAACAAAGTTTTGCAGAGATGTGAGGAGACCAATCTTGTTCTCAATTGGGAGAAGTGTCATTTCATGGTAAATGAAGGCATAGTGCTTGGACATAAAATTTCTGAAAGGGGGATTGAAGTTGATAAAGCCAAAATTGAAGCAATTGAGAAGATGCCCTATCCAAGAGACATCAAAGGTATTCGTAGTTTCCTCGGTCATGCTGGTTTTTATAGGAGGTTTATTAAAGATTTTTCTAAGACGTCGCGGCCTCTCACTAATCTTCTTCAAAAAGATGTTCCATATGTTTTTGATGAAGATTGTAAGGAAGCCTTCGAGGTACTAAAAAGGGCTTTAATCACCGCTCCTATAGTTCAATCGCCTGATTGGAATTTACCCTTTGAAATTATGTGATGCTAGTGATTATGCTGTAGGGGCCGTCCTTGGCCAAAGAATCGATAAGAAGTTGAATGTAATTCATTATGCTAGTAAAACTTTGGATAGTGCACAGAAAAATTATGCAACCACTGAAAAGGAATTTTTAGCGGTCGTTTTTGCTTGTGATAAATTTAGACAATATATTGTGGACTCTAAAGTAACTATTCATACTGACCATGCTGCAATTAAGTACCTTATGGAGAAGAAAGATGCTAAGCCTAGACTTATTAGATGGGTGCTTTTGCTGCAAGAGTTTGATTTGCATATTGTTGATAGAAAAGGTGCAGAAAATCCTGTAGCTGATAATTTGTCTAGAATGGAAAATATTCCTCATGATCCCATCCCTGTAAATGATAGTTTCCCTGACGAACAACTTGCCGTCGTTAAGGTAACTTCTCATGATGCTCCTTGGTATGCTGATTATGCTAATTTTATTGTCTCGAAATTTTTGCCTCCAAGTTTTACTTATCAACAGAAAAAGAAATTCTTCTATGACTTGAGGCATTACTTTTGGGATGACCCACATTTATACAAGGAGGGAGCTGATGGAATCTTGAGGAGATGTATTCCTGAGCATGAACAGGAGGAGGTATTGAGGAAGTGCCACAATAGTGATTATGGAGGACATCACGCAGGTGAAAGGACTGCACATAAGGTTCTTCAATCAGGTTTTTATTGGCCTACTTTATTTAAGGATGCTAAAAAGTTTGTTTCATCTTGTGATGAGTGTCAAAGGGTCGGTAACATTAGTAGACGTAATGAAATGCCTATGAATTATTCTCTTGTTATTGAACCTTTTGATTGTTGGGGGTTTGACTTTATGGGTCCTTTTCCCACTTCTCATGGTAATACTCATATTCTTGTTGCTGTAGATTATGTTACTAAGTGGGTGGAAGCTATACCAACTAAAAGTGCTGATCATAAGACCTCCCTAAAAATGCTTAAAGAAGTTATTTTTCCTAGGTTTGGTGTGCCTAGATATCTTATGACTGATGGAGGATCTCATTTTATTCATGGAGCTTTTAGAAAGGTTTTAGCCAAGTACGATGTTAATCACAGAGTCTCCTCTCCGTATCATCCTCAAACTAGTGGGCAAGTTGAACTAACTAATAGAGAAATTAAACTAATCTTGCAAAAGACCGTTAACAAGTCTAGGAAGAATTGGTCTAAAAAACTTAATGATGCTTTATGGGCCTATAGAACTGCTTATAAAAACCCTATGGGTATGTCTCCTTATAAAATGGTTTATGGGAAGGCATGTCATTTGCCTCTTGAATTAGAACATAAAGCTTTTTGGGCTGTTAGACAACTTAATTCTGATCCTAATCTTGCCGGTAAAACTAGGTTGCTTAAATTGAATTCCTTGGATGAGTGGAGAAACGAGGCTTATGAAAGTGCTCGTCTGTTTAAGGAAAAAGTAAAGAGATGGCATGATAAGAGAATTTTGAAAAGAGAATTTAATGTTGGTGATAAAGTGCTTTTGTATAGGTACCGTCTTAGATTTTTTGCAGGAAAATTGCTATCAAAATGGGAGGGACCATTCATCATTGACGAAGTTTATTGGTCCGGAGCTATAAAGATTAATAATCTTGATGGGGACAAACCTCAAGTGGTGAATGGTCAGCGACTTAAGCACTACATCTCCGGTAATCCCTTGGAAAAGGATGTTGATGTTATTCAAGTGGTCTCTCTGGAAGAACTCATCGAAACCAAATACCGGAAAACTTCAGAATCAGCAAATGAATAGGTAACTGTTTCGGTAAGGAAAGTGTCTCGGAAAATTCTAGAAAATTTATATTATTTATTTCTCGAAAATTAGGAAAATTCGGAGACTTGATGGAGTACGAGACGGACTCCAGAGGGCAGAGGCGGCCCTCTGCCGCGGCTCCACCCCAAGCCGCGGTGGGGACCCGCCCCTGGCCCCTGGACACCGCCTCCGACTCCGCCTAGTCCCGTCGTCTTACTTTTATTGCAAAAAATTTCGCTATATATTTCCCCAAATTTTTCGAGAATCGTATCCTGTGTTTTCGTCATGTTCTTGTTTCGAGTTTTCTCTTGCCAGGGTCTCGAAAACTCTCCATCTAGATGTCTTCTTGCGGATCCAGTAGGGAAGATTACACAGCAAGGCGCCTTTATCGGATCCAACAAGACATTAATCGTGGGGACTTCATGAACTGGGCGACCGATGAGGAGATCGCCGCTAGGAAGGCGGAGCTGGAGCGCAACGTGCGGGAAGAAGTGAGAAGGGCAACATCACGCCAACCGGGAGGAAGGGCAGAGAATCCAAGGCCAGGCAACACCACTTTTGTGGGATCCATTAACCCTCGACATGCTTATTCTCATGATGTTCCAGGGACAGTGCCACAGCAGCAGGATCCCCATATTGCTCCATTGCTGTCGGAAGCTCATAGACTGACTGATCAGTTCTGTGAGCAGTTCCGTTGCTTGAAAGCGGAAGTTGCAATACTAGAGGCAGAGAATCTGGAGCTTCGTCGACGTCTTCAGTATTTCTTGATACCTCGGGCTGTGGTGCCGCCATCTCCACCGCGGGAATAAATTCAAGCACTATGGGTAACGACACTCCCTTGGCTTGTTCCAAGCTTGGGGGAGTGCCCCGGTATCTTTATCTTATGTCTTTTATTTTTCGCAGTCTTGTGAGTCGTATCATCAGTAGAGAAGTTATCTTGTAGTATGGTTTTGCATTGTGTCTTGTCACTCCTTGTGATTCCTTTGTATCCGTTGGTGTGTGGTTTTCTATAAAGGAATATAAATGAGAAGTATCTTTTATTCTTCTGCACTTTAAATTTTATTATGGCAATCTCTCTCATCTGCTGATCTTGTGGTAATTAATGATTTGACATTGGGTGCATGAGTAGAAGTTTATTCGGTATTGATAAGCATGGCTTCGTTTAAATTGCAATAATTGCTTTGGTGCTTGAGTAGAGAATAAGAATTTAATTGCAAATACACTATCTTGTATGTCTTACATGCTTATGAACCTTCCAGCTCATACACCTTTGTATTAGATTTATTTCTGACAGTGATGATAAGCTTTATGTTGCATGTGACATATGTTTGATAGCATAGTTGATTTACATCTCTCAACACTGTTTGTTTACTGTAAAGCCTTTCTAGCCTAAAGTCCTGTACTGAGTGTATGGTTCACTCGTGCATCCAATTTCTAAAGCCAAACTTTCTTGCCAGCTGAGTCCACCATATCTACCTATGCATGGTATTTCTTGCCATTCCAAGTAAATTTGTCATGTGCTACCTTTAAAAATTCAAAATACTTCTCTTTGTGCCTCTGTTTTTAAGCTCATGAGGGAGCAGTAGAGAGCTAGATATAACTTGTGACAAGAGAGGTCATTTCCCCCCTTTTCACCAGGTGTTGATGGATTACGTCTTCACTTGAATCAACCCGAGAGCAGCTTAAGCAAAAATATAAATATAACTCACAATTCTCCTCCGCGCAATGCAAATCTGAGAAATCAGCCCAAACATTGGACAGTGGTAAAACCAAGGAGAAAGAGGAGCGTACTCGCTCCTCTAAAAACCAGCTGCTCTCACAAGTCTAAAAACCTTGCTTGTCATGGGGGATTAGATAGCTTCTCTGTTGTGAAGCCGTTGACGGAAGCATGCATACCTCAAAATCATTTTACTTATGTTTTAAAAACCAAAAAGCTCTAGCACATGACTAATCCCTGCTTCCCTCTGATGAAGGGCCTCTCTTTTACTTATTGTTGAGTCAGTTCACCCACTTCCTCTACCTTCTAGAAGCAAACCCACAGTGTTGAATTTTGATGTTAAGCAAGTATGATATCTACATTATGTCTTTTATGTCTCATGATAGTTATTCATGTTTCTTATGTCAGTTCTAACTCTTTTATAAGGATATAGATTTGACGATTTGCAACTCGTGGGAAGATGACCGGATGGTTGAAGCATTTAAATGAATCTTTCTTGAAATATGGGCTGATAAGTATAATTGTTTCTTAAGAAGAGTCTCGTTTTGTCTTTGCTTAATAAGTTTCTGTCTTCTTTCACCTTAACATGTTGTAGTTACATTACTTGTCTTCGAGAAGCTTTATGAGAGAAAGGTTGCTGTTTAAGATATATTTGTGTATTGATGAGTAAATACTGATGCTTCATTTTCGTATTCTTTATTTATCGACACTTCACTCTATAAACCTGTGGTCATGTTTACCGAGTTCAGTTTTCGCTTGGGGACAAGCGGAGTCTAAGCTTGGGGGAGTTGATACGTCCATTTTGCATCACTATTTTACATCATAATTCATCTTTATTCATTAATATATTTCATATTATGATGCAATACTTATGTTATTTTATCTCATTTTGCATGTTTGGCAATTATTGGAGATGCATCCACCGGAGCCTGGAATCAGCTGGAAAAGTACCTATCAAGAGACCACGTCGACTACATGATACTTCACCTTTCAAAGGGCCTAGGGAAATGCATAGTGTATTTAGTTTGCTTATGGTAGGATTGCAGGAGTGACAGAAACCTAAACCCCAATTTGTGAACTAGTGCACTAGGGAGCGTAGGGTCTCGGAGTTTAAGGCTGTGGTTAGGTTTTTATCTTAATTACTTTCTTGTAGTTGCGGATGCTTGCAAGGGGTTTAATCACAAGTGTGTATTTGTCCAAATAAGGGCGGTGCATTATCATAGGTCCACCCACACAACACTTTATCAAAACATTGAAGGTTAATCACCGGCGTGCAATGAAACTGGCTAGGCAGAAACTCCCATGTGTCCTCGAGAAAATTTTAATCTTCATAAGTAACACAACCGGCCTGTCCTTTGAGCTTAAAAGGATTGGGCTATTTGCTGCAATTATTGTAGCACTCTTTTATTTAATTGTTCTTCATTTGTTCTTTAAATCAAAAATCCAAAAACATTTCTCTTTTAGTGCTTGCAGTGAAACCTTGCTGAAAACTACTTGTCAACACCTTCTGCTCCTCGTTGGGTTCGACACTCTTACTTATCGAAAGGACTATGATAGATCCCCTATACTTGTGGGTCATCAAACCCATGTCCCCCGGTCCATCTTTTTACATTGATTGCAACCTTTATTCATCACTTTTCATCATCATTACTCCTCTGGTCCACTTTCATATTTTCATCTATTTCACTATACAATTAGCCGCTTTGTTTTCTGCGAGACCAGAAAGATTGACAACCTTTCCGCCATTGGGGGCAAAGTAATTGGTTGAGTGTGTGCAGGTCCACGTCTGTTGAAGATTAAGCGCCAGAGATCTTCAACATTCACTTTGTTGTTGATTTGAAAGTCCTACTGGTTTGATAAACCTCGGTTCGTTAACGAGGGAAAACTGCTACTTACTACATCCACGCCTTCGCTTGGGGCACAACCCAACGCTACCAAGTAAATTTATCATGTGCTATCTTTAAAACTTCAAAATTTTCCCGTTTGTGTCTCTGTTTTTAAGCTCATTTCCCCCTTTCACCCGGTGTTGATGGTTCACGTCCCTACTTGAATTTGACCTGAGAGATGGCTTAAAGCAAAATATAAATATAACCCACCATTCTCCTCCGCACAATGCAAACCTGAGAAATCAGTTAAAACATTGGTTAGTGGTGAAACAAAGGAGAAAAGAGGAGTGACCTCATTCCTCTAAAAACCAGCCGCTCTCAAAAGTCTAAAAGCCTTGCTTGTTATGGGCTTTCATGTCAAATATGTTGATCTCATTGCTTTCATGTCTTTAACGTACTATTTATGAAAGGTTTTTGCTTAGATAATTCAACTTGGTTATTCATTACTTTCTTGCTATCAACTATAGACAATTGTTTTGGATCATTTCATTCATATCCTATGCTTTACATTGCTATCTTGATCAAGTTTGTGTTGGTTGCATGTCTCATAAAAAATATTTTTGTTATCACTTACCTACTCGAGGACGAGTAGGAATTATGCTTAGGGTTGCTGATACGTATCAAACGTATCTATAATTTTTGATTGTTCCAAACTAGTTTTGTGATGTTGTCACATGTTTTAATATCATATTACATCATTTTTATGCATTTTGTCGGACTAACCTATTGACAAGATGCCCAGTGCCAGTTTCCTGTTTTTGTATTTCAGAAAATCTTCTTCTGGAAATATTCTCGGAACTGGACGACAATTTACGAGAATTATTTTTACGCCAAGACGAAGACGGAGTCCAGAGGGCAGCCTCGGGGGTGCCCCACGGGCTAGGGGCGGCTAGCTGCCACGGCCAGGAGGGCACCCGCGGGTGGGACCCGCCCCTGCCCGTGGTGGCTCCCCTCGGGCCCCTCCGACGCCTATAAAATCACATTAACCCTAAAAACGTCGAGGCGGCCATTATTTTCCAGAGAAGTCACCTTGTGCTGCCGCCACCATAAACCCTACTTCGGGGGTGATTCTGAAGCTGATCCCGGCACCCTGCCGGAGGGGAGATCGATCCCAGAGGGCTCTTCATCGCCATGCCTTCCTCCGGGATGATTTGTGAGTAGTTCCACCTTGGACCATGGGTCCATGACAGTAGCTAGATGGTAGTCTCTCACCCTTGTGCTTAATGTCTTATGATCTTGTGAGCTGGCTAACATGATCAAGATCGACTATTGTAATGCTATGTGATGTGTTTGTTGGGATCCGATGGATTATGAAGTTATGATCAGATTGTGCATGATTCTTATATGTTCATTTATGTTCTTGCATGCTCTCCGATATGTGTAGTTACTTTGGCCAACTCATTATGTGTGTCTCCAAGAGGGAGTATTTATGCTAGATAGTGGGTTCATGCCCCCTTTTTTTCCTGGGCACGAGTGATAGAAACATCTAAGGGCGAGGGCGTGCTGTTACTACTAAGGGTAAAACAGCGGTGTTAAAATCTATTTGATGTTTAATATTGCTTACTTCATGCGCTTTACTTAATGCAATTATCTGTTGCTTGCAACTTAATACTGATGGGTGACAGGTTGGATAGCGATCCCACGGTGGACTTTTTAGACAAAGATGCAGTTGGACTCTGTGATGCCTACATAAATATTACCATGTACTTTTTGTCATAGCTAGATTAAGTTTGTGTCATAATCTTGTCAATTGCCTAGCTGTAAATTGGTTACCCATCATATGAGTGTTTTATTTACTTGAGAGACTCCATTAGTGAACCCATGGCACCCGGTCCATCTTTTTACATTGTTTACAACCTCATTTACTTGTTTTTCATCATCATTACTCCGCTGGTCCGTTTCCATAATTTTGTCCACTACATTATACATTTAACCGCTTTGTTTTCAGCAGACCGGAAAGATTGAAACCTTTCCGCCGTTGGGGGCAAAGTAATTGTTTGAATGTGTGCATGTCCATGTTCGTTGACGGTTAAGCGCCAGAGATCGTCAAGATTCACCTCGTTGTTGATTTCAAAGTCGTACTGGTTCGATAAACCTCGGTTCGTTAACGAGGGAAAACTGCAACTTACTACATCTACGTCTTCGCTTGGGGCACTACCCAACGCTATCATTATACGCAATCAGGAGGTGGAGAGCAAGGTCGGCGTTTCCACCCTGGTCGGCCATCCAGGCGACGCGGGGCCTTATATCTGGGCCGGGCCCACCGTGGTGCTAAATGTGCGGCCGTCACAGGGCCCATAAAATTTGGGGGCCCCAAAATTTGTGTAGGACAATATACACTTAGGTAGAAATCTAAAAAGAATTGGGCTGGCCAGCAGGATCCAACGCGCTGGGCCGCATCCTGAGTATCGATCGATTCCCAGCTCGTGTCTTCGCTCGGCCTATCGCGATTGAATACCAGGGATAAATGGATCGCATACAGACTCTAGGGTCGTGTTTGGTTAGCTGAACTTGCTCTCTAATCTACATAACTGTATATTGATTCGAAATAATTTATATACGAAATATGTGCGTGTCGACGGGTAGGTTCTATTTCTATGCTCAGTTTCGAGTTTTGTCAGTTGTAACTTTTTAATTTCGAACCGATGCTCTGAACTTCTTAGACGAATTTTGTCAAATTCGTCGTAGTCGTTTGACTGTTTAAAATATCTTTTTACGAGAAATTTCATCTATTAAAATAGGTACCCTGCCGACGACATTAAAATTGTTTTTTAGTTTAAATTTTCATGTGCGATAGGGCCCAGTTTTAGAGTTTCGCACAGAGACCCGAATTTTGCCGGCCCGACACTGCCTTTTATGTTCATTTTCTCTCTCTAAGTTCTTCCTCATTAGTTGAACCATGTGACTCTAGGAATTAACCAATTCTCTTGGTGGTTGGAGTCTGAAACTCTGAACAACCGAAGACACTCAATTTTATAACTTGTGACATGACAAAATTGTAGTAGCCTTTCTTCATAGTACTAGTACTATATCGGACTGGAGCTAGCACTTACAAGCATGCATGCGTGCAGTCGATCGTTTGCAAAGCCAAATAACGTACGTATAGTCGTATACACTACACATTCTCGCTGGATCACATAGTACAGATGCATGGTGTTGGCACCTCCCAAGCTGTACGTGATACCCCAACACACCATATATCTACAAAACCGTATTTACTTATGCCTAATGACAGCACACATGCCACCGGTATGGTAGAGAATTCAGAGATTCACGCCTCGTCGGAGCTGCAGCTACTGGCGGCCGCGTGTACCGCCGCCGCCGACGTGCACGTGGTGGTCTGCGCCAGCTTCTTGAGCTTGGCGATGATGGTGACGAGCTTGTTGTCGAGACGGCTGACGATGCACCGCGGCAGCCACCCCGCCGCCGGGTCGAGCTGCACCACGTAGGTGACGACGCAGGACTCGGCGTCGTCGTCGAGCTTCTCGACGACCCACCCTGACTGGAGGAGCAGGCCACGGCCCACGGTGCTCCGGCCCTTGGAGTCCCGCGGCAGCAGGCCCGACGCGATCTCCTTGGGCAGCGACGCCACCGCCACCACCAGCGTGCCGTCGTCCATGCTCTGCCGCCGCTCGTACACCACCAGGTCCCGCCGCCGGAACAGCTTCGAGGCGTCGCCGAACTTGAGGTGGATGATGCTCAGGTCGTCTCCCAGCTCCTTGATGTATGTCGCGTCAACGAGGTCAGACTCCCACTGCTGCAATAGTTTAAAATTTTGCATACATGTTACCGTTTTGGTACCAATATATATACCATGGCAAATAAATACACTACAAAAATATTTTATGAAAGATATATTGATATTGATTGATCGGGTAGATGTTTATTTTTTACTTAGTCAAACTTAAGTAAAAAGAAGCTAAGACAAAATCATTAATTAGTACTATGAGATTACTTTGGGTAGGAGCAAGCATCTCAGTGTAATTAAAATTATTAATTATTGTAAATTGAAAATTTGGATAACGATGCTGTATTAAATTGGTAAACTTAGGTCATCAGAGGATAATAAAGGAAAACACATTGATTAGACTGAATCTTTTCTTTAGCAACGTCAAACAGCTTAGTTTTACATAAAAAAATTGGACACAAATAAGATTTATTGGAGTTAGCTGAAAAATCAGTTTTTTTTGTAGGGAGCATAATAATAATCAGATAATGTTAGAGTTTTTTCCGAGGGTTATCGGATAATGTAGATATGAGATCCAACCCTAGGCAGGATCTGTATCTGCATGTTACTAGTAGGCATCCCTAAAGAATGCACAGTTCCTATGGCCCATTAACTTGCAGCCTCATACGGCCCATTTGGCTCAGCTAGCTAGTACACTACCATATCATTCTCGACTTTCCCTCAAAAAAAAAAATCATTCTCGACTTTCCACTTTTTTAACTTCCACTAAAAAAATCGTTCAATAAAAAAAATCCCTGAAATAAAAATATTTTGCTCTCAACCTGTTTCCATTACAGATTGGGTATATACTGCAAAATTAGTGGACTATATTTTTCCCTAGTAGGAGTAAGCATAACTAGAAGATAGTGTATGGTGGAAGCATCCAAAATGGGAGTAAGCATAACTTTTTCAGGAATATTAGTGGAGTGGATACATCCAAAATGGTAGAAGCTCAATCTACCAGATTAGGAGCATGCCGGACCATCCTAACATGTATGTTGGATTGGTGGGTACCAAGTCCCCTGATCACCGAGTGGTGTACTTAAAGGGGTGGTTAGGTCTTGACCTTTCCAAAATTTAATCTGTACATAACTTTGGAGTCAAAGAACGGCCGCTGCACGTTCGTCCGTCCTATGCAAGTGCACTATCCTTTTCTACAACCAAACCTAAATGAGACCTGCCAAGCACAAAAATGAGAAAATCCCAATATACATTATTATTATTATTATTATTATTATTATTATTATTATTATTATTATTATTATTATTGTTGTTGTTGTTGTTGTTGTTGTTGTTGTTACTATAAACTTCAATGTAAAAAAACCCTGCTTATTACACAAAGCTGACAATTGACACAATTTTACACAATGTGGATAACCCCCCCGGCTCTACATCGATGCACACAGCCATATATTACACACATTCAAATATATGCATAGTTGATAAAATGAACAAAAAAGTAATTTTCCATTGACCACTTCCGTCATTCAACAAGCTATCTGACTGTCATTCAACAAGCTATCTGACTACAAATAGGTATTTTCTCGCCAAGTTTAAATTTCTTGTGGATTAGGATATCAAATTTGGTTCCTTAGTGACGATTTAATTAAGCTCTGCTCGGTACTTCAACGGATCATGTTTACCTGTCCATAATTTTTACTATTTTATCATCTAACTAGCCAATCTCTAGTTCAATACTTATCCCACACCAGTTCAGAAAATTAGTTTGACCAACCATAAACCGGGCCTTAATTCCAAGTCAAAAAATAAAATAAACTGGGCCTTGATTCCATGATGTCCCCAATGATGTTTTTTTTTAAAAAAGGTACCTTTTCTAAAAGGAATCTTTAAATTTAGAAAAATTCTGGGTCGATAGTTTTTTTAAATCCCACCAGACAGAAAAACCCTAATCGTTTGTAATTATTCACTTAAGAGTAAGTGTGGTTGGAGGATGGAGCATGTGGTTCCACGTGGTCATATGGGGCGGCCATGGCCACCGTTTAACCAGGATTGTTAATTAGCACGCATGCAACTCTCTAAATATCATCCTCGTATGCCTCTCTCGGCTTTCTCCGGGATCTGGAGGTGCCAAATGATTTGGCCTGTACTTGTGGGCTCGCCAACCCACGCATGCCTGCGTGCGCCTGCTCCATTTCAGCTCAAATAAAATAATACTCCGGCGGGGGCTTAGTTCTATTTTTAGCATCTGTAACTACCTATTGCATTACATGTCCCGTGATGAAAAATGCCTCCCATGCATACCCTAGCATTTGTTTTATCAAACAAAAATCCCTATAGATAAAGGCGTCCCATCTCTATGCTTTAAGAGGATCTCCCGTCGTGGCCCCAATAGCCTTCTTGTTAGCGCTATCGGGAAAGTTGAACGCAAAAACCGCACCGAGTCGCGTCTCTAATATTCTAGTGATGTCCGGACAATCCTACTACCTTGTTCGGTGGTATCGTACAACCCATATGCACTGGGAGTCAGCTAAGAGCGTCGGAGATTCGACGGAGAACGGCAGACCCACCCGTCGACGGAGAACGGCAGACCCACCCGTCGGCCTCTAACTTTCCCCACCAACCCCCTCTCTCTCCTCGGGGAGACACACTCCAAATAGAGTGCTGTTGTGTCCGGCACTCTAAATAGAACGCAGGACGTAACAAATTCGAACACTGTATTGAGACCACGACTTTAGATGCTCTAAGATACCATGCATGGTAATATGTGCAACCACAGCCGGTATCAGTTATTTGTATTCACGGTTCGGCTGTGGTCGAGCATGGGCAGGTTTAAGTCCGAGCGGCAGACATTGCAAACGGAATCTGGTCAAGGGTCACGGGTTTATACATACGCCGTCCCAGGCCACGCACACACACATGTCAAGGTCGGCAAATCACGAGACTTGCTACGTTTTTACTATCACCGCCGTGACCACTTAAAGCTCGCTGACAAGACTAACCTCCTACCTAGACTAATCCAACTTGCAATGGCGTAACGTGCCCATTCTAACTGCCAATACTGTATCCTGGTCTCTTTAGCTGGATCGCAAAGCCAAATCACCCATCAAATCATCACGACAGCTGGCTAGCTTCGCCCATACACTCTGTTAGCAACTTGAGGCAAATAATCCTCGCAAAGAAATCCTCAACTAATTCTTCTAAACAAATTTTCGCAGAACCAAAGTTACTCAACTTAACGATTTCATGACGTTAATTACCTTGGCGGCGTCGACGGCGTTGGCGACGGCCATGAACTGCTCGGGCGAGACGGCGTGCAGCAGCCACCGGCTCCGGAACACCTGCCCCGTGCCGGACCGCCGCTTCGATATCTCCACGCCGTTGCAGTACGCCAGCGTCTTCCACCCGTCGTCGTCGCCGTCGTCGCCATTTCCTTCGCCGCCCCGTCCGGACTCCGACGCGGCGAGCAGCTCCTGGATGCAGCTCTCGCTCGCGTACCTCACGTACCTCCTCAGGGAATCCTCGCTGATAGACCTTTACAGACATATATACACACACGGCATAAGAGGATCTATCAGAGAGACAGAGACTTGACCTTAACTAATTTCTGAACAAGATTGTAGCACCGGTGATCGATCCACATTGACTGGTCAGCTCTGGACTAATAATTGTACAATACATACCATGATCTTGAGCAGACGGAAGGGGAGGAGGTAGGAGAGCCGCCATTGCTCATGCTTCTTCTGCTTCTTCCCATTCCTCTGAATCTCTGCCTTCCTGTGACGATGATATCTTGATGAGCTCAGTAACGGAATGGAAGGATATATGTTGACTTTATCGTCGATGAAATATATGGCCGGCCGGGCTATATAGCGAGATGGAGTAGGTGTCGCGAGCTTTCATACATGGTGATGGAGATATTAATTGGAGTTGCCGGCGAGGTTTTAAGACGAGAGAAGAGGAAGAGTGGAAGGAGGCACTCACGCACATGGAGATGTCAGTGCCAGAGAGGGTGGCCGGTGGAGACTCATCAGTTTAGCTTTGATCCTCTGGCTGCATAGACCACAGCCACAAGGTAAATTAAGGACCAACGGGCATGGTACTAAAATGCAAATCTTTCTGTACTTTCCGCTCCATGATGCATGTCAGGATTCGATTTTTGCTACCTAGGAACTTGGAACTTTGCAGTATTTTACATGTGCATCAGTAATTTGCCTTGGTTCACCAGAGTTGTTTGTAAGAAAATTATTTAGTAGTAATTGATTGATTTGCTGCAGTTCAAATGCAAAAGTAGAAGGATATATGCTCTTCCTTTGGAGATGACGATAAAAAGACGAGGAAGCAAAGGGAGATGCCGTGCCGGGGGAAGGTTTTGTGCACATGGCATGTTGGCAGGACTGCTCTACAAAGGAAGGAATTGTGAGCTTTAAGGGACTAACTAAATCGTGGATGGTTAAGTGAGATTAAAGTTGTGAATGAAAGGATTGCTTTTGGGGCGCCTGTCGACCTTATTTTCCGTGGGGTTTGGGGGGCACGGTATGCTTATCATTGCCCATACATGTGCCAACCAAGCTCCATGCAAGGAAGTGTACATGCCACGTCAGAAGGAAGAGGACCATCATTTTGGGACTTTTCCCCCCATCTTGGATCGCTTCTGATATTCAAGGAAGTGGTACTTGTTTCTCGCAAAAAAAAAAAAAAAAAGCAAGTAGTACGTGCCACATTTAGTAGCTCTGGATGTAAAAAAAAAAAGGTGAACTGAGATTTGCTTTGTTGGCCGAGTGGCCTTATATTATGTCTTCCCCAATCTAAAATATGTATTTTGATTTGGAATACAGGAGAACTCCACAACGTGGTCAAGCTAAGCCTTAAACGACGCATTTGATTCAAAGGATTTTCATTTTTTTTTTTGGAGGATTACCATCTTTAGAAGTTATTATGCCTATGTGAATAGTTTAATTGATAGGGTTGAATTCTATTGAAATTTCTTACAACTATATTTTATATTGACTTTTCCATCGACTCAAATCTCTTTGAAGTTAGAAAGATTTTTTTGTTTTGTTTTCTCTACGGTGAGTCAAATGAATTTTAGTGCAAATTAAGTAGGACACAAATCAACATAAAATTGCAACAATCCTTCCATTTTCCATTTCTTGTGTTTCTGGAAACCATCGAATCAAACGCCCCCAAGAGAAAGCCATGGATCATGCATGTATTTGTTATGTGTGATAGACCAACCGAGACAATAATAATATTTTCTCCCCCTTGTGATCCACATTATTTGGAGTTCAAGCTTCCTATAATTGATCAAAGAGTAAATTGAACATACACACATCTATCGAGGTCATTGTAACAAAACACCCAACTATTGGGGACTATTAACAAATACCTGAATCCGCACTACCGATCTCCGGCTCTATCAATAGTCGCAACCCCTCTCCCTAGAGACCTCCCACAACCGAGCCTCCAACATCGACGCCTCCACACTTGGACAGATCATCAAAGTCGTCTCGTCATCGATGCCACCCCATTCTCGTACCGACCACGCTGCCCCAAGCTAGTTTCTGCCAGCAATGCCCCTCCTGTCAGAGAAGCATAATCAGGCGAATGTGGTGCCGGTGGTTCTAGAAGTGGGCAACTATGCAAGTTCCTTCCGATGGAGCGGACACGTCGTGTTATACACCACCACCTTGCGCGTAGGCTCCACTAGCGAGGTGAACAAGGTGGAGCATGAGAGAACCCTGCTCCGAAGGCTATTGTCGGTCTGGTGTGCGCGGGGTGCGGCGGCGTGACATTTGTAATGTGCAGGAGGAGTGCTAAAACATCCTTCATCCATCTCGCGAGGCAGAGGAGTCGTCGTTGGCTCGCGCTGTCCGGGTTGGCACCGCTATGGCCGTGGCGTTCGTCTTTGATCTGTGTGTGTGTGAGAAAGAGTCAATAAGTGAAAGGAAAGGGGAGACAGAAACGAGCGAGACATGTAAGAAGCACCTTTACAAGCCAGGTGGACTAATATGGGCCTCGCATGTCATAATTTCTGTCATATTCCTTAATTTTGTAGATTTGTGGTATTCCGTACAACATTACCCAAAAGCATGTGTTTATATGACCCAATAGGTGTGTTTTGCACAATTTGGTTGCGACCAAAGATATTAAAAATGTTCTAATATCTAAACACCCAATTTAGTATTGCAATAAATTTTATGATTAAACTGATGAAACTAATTCCGTGTTATGTATGTTGATCTAGTTTCTATATACTTGGTCAAAATTAAATAAGTTTGACTTAGGACAAGGCTAGAATTTTAAATAATTTGCAAAGGAGTTCGGCGTACAATTTCTTGTAGCCAAATCTCGACGTGATCTGTTTTCAAGAAAAAATCCCAATATAAGGAAAACATACTCCCTCCGTCCACAAATAAGTGTAATTCTATCTTCTATACTAAGTTAAACCTTTTAAAGTTTTACCAATTTGGCATCATATATATTGCTACTTTTTTTTGTAAAA
This sequence comes from Puccinellia tenuiflora, assembly GCA_012064385.1. Taxonomy (NCBI): domain Eukaryota; kingdom Viridiplantae; phylum Streptophyta; class Magnoliopsida; order Poales; family Poaceae; genus Puccinellia; species Puccinellia tenuiflora. The sequence continues at coordinate 103,694 of QRDG01000753.1, forward strand.
TTGGTTAATTTTTTTTTGACTTAGGACAATATCTTTTCTTTTTGCAGATACTTAGGACAATATCTAGAAATACACTCTTGTAGACAGAGTGAGTAGCCCACAATGGAATTCACACTAAACCATAGTCAGTCTTGTTTATTTTGACCCAAAATTCGGACCACCTCAGGTCCCTACGTGTAATCAATGAAAATAGTGACTCATATGAATTTACGCACCTGCTCCTTGGTACACAACTCGACACCTAGCTCGACCGGACAGGTCAGCTGGCATCATTCTTGTAAGTTGTACTCAAAGAAGCCATTGGCTACGTTGATCATCATCACCAATAGAGGCATCCAACCATGACGCGTACGTACCTAGTCTTAATTAGCAGCACGACGCTGTTGTTGGGGAAAAGTCGAAATTTAAGTCCCAGAAATCTGAAGTTGGTCACTTTTCACGATAGATCGGCAAGAAAATATCCAAGCCCTGTTCCCTTACATGTGCACGATGCTGTCGTTCTTACATGTTTGTCCTTGGAGTAAATTGGTCGGCCAGGTCATGACTTTGTTTCGACTTAATCAGTCGTAACGACGATTAACCTGTTCCCTTGGACTTGAGATGTCTGCTCTGAATGCTGCAGAGGATGGCAACGTGCGATGATGGTCCAACGAGCAGTAGTTCATAATTCACAAATTAACAACCGAACAAACATGCTTATTAATCGTTCATTCCTTACCAAGCAAACGCAACCTGAAGAAACAGAGCAGGCAAGTTCAGAAGCAGACAAGAGTAAGAAGAGCCGGGCATAGCTACAGCCGCCCATACACTTCTACCACAAGTTTTGTACTGTATTTTTTGTGTGTGTGGAAAGTTCCACCGATTTACTGATAATCATCCACATTAGTATAAAGAGATCAAAAGTAATGAAAATTACAAATAGGTCCTTAGACTATCTAGCGACGACTACACACTGGCACGAGCCGAATGCGCGCCGCCGTCCACGCCCCTCAATCACTGGAACCGGGTAAAACTTGTCGTAGTAGTCCTTGTTGTCGTAGATAGATAAGAAGTTGTCGTGCTAAGATCACAAAAGATCAACACACAAAACATTAATTATTGCTAAAGATTAGACCCGTAAATCAAAAGAGACATACCTAAACCACATGAACGAACACAACAACCGACTACATCCATAAAGATCCACCCCCCCCCCCCCCCCCCCCGGACATAAAACTTCACGCGCCCACCGCCGGACTGTATTTATTCTACGTACAAGAGAATCTGAGCAGCATTATATAGTCCACACAATTTTACGTGTCAGCACTAACCAGTCACCACACACAAAGGAGATCACATATTCACATGGGCAGGATCACACTACTACTGAAAGAATTAGTTGGCCCTGATCACTAAGGATGGCAATGGTAGGGTATGAACAGGGTAGAGCAATACCATACCCATACCCATATAGTCTATGGGTACAAAATTCTACCCATATCCTTACCCGCGGGGATGAAACTATACCCATACCCGGCGGGTATCCGTTGGGTAGATCAAGTAATACACAAATTGTTCACACTTTTACATTTGTTGGTAGCACATTTGTAAAAAAAAGTTAGTTATCTCAACTTAGTAATAGGTAGATGAATACATGACAATTATTAACTTTGGAAATCACAATCTCATGGTCATATCTAGTAAGTCAACCGAGTAGGATCCATATGTTAGTATAAACGAGTAGGGTATGGGTATACCCACGGGTATAGGGTTGTACCCATGCCCTACCCGCGACTTGGCGGGTAGGGTATGGGTACTACCCATGGGTATGAAAATGTGCCCATACCCTCCCCATACGGGTACGGTACCCGCGGGTACCCGTACCCATGGGTAAAATTGACATCCTTAGGCCTTCTTTGATTCATAGGATCCAAAAATACAGGAATAAGGATAGGAATAGGAATAGTCATAGGAATGCAACTAGAAACCACCGGATGGAAGAGTATAGGAATATTTCCTTTAGTAGTCGTTTGAATTGTAGGAAAGAAAAACCAGAGAAATTTAGCATGTTCTCTTAAGCAACTAGATTAGTGAAATATTAGCATGGGTGGTAGTGACTGCTGGACGTGTTCCAGCCATGTTAAGTCACGGATTTGCCTAGTTCCTTTCAAAGGAATTCAAAAAAGAGGTCTGACTGGATTGTCTATTTCCAATGCTTTCCATAGGAATCTGGTTGCATAGGATAAATTCCTTCAAAATTCCTTTGATGCATTCCTATGAATCAAACGCAGCTACAGTGCAGAATTCCTATAGGAATTGAATCCTACGATTTTCCTGTAAAAATCCCGTGAATCAAAGGGGGCCTTACTGATCACCCACTGAGATCGACGCGGTGCATGCCCATAATGGTGGAAAGAGATCCACGACCACTGCGTTCACCAAAAGCATCGGTTGGCCGGTGGCAAGCTGTTGCAATGCCACACCATGTTTTTTTGAGAAGTATACGCATATATTAGATCAAAGTACATACGGGGTACAGAACACGTACACAGCAAAGAGATAGGTCCAGAAGGACCGTAGACTCGTACAAAATGCAAAGAAGCCCCCAAAGAAACGAGAAATAACAACCCAGTCCCTGGAGGAGCTCTGCATCACCAGCCACGCACCCGCCGTTCGTCTCCGGCGACGAGCACCGCAAGAGGAAGCAGCGGAACCAGCAAATCCGAGGAAGAAGGAGCTCCATCGCCGAATCCGGCTTTGTGAACCACCAGAAGGAGCACCGAGATGCCCACCTATCACTGTGGCGCGCGGGTCGGGGAACTGCCCCGAGCTGACCTTCGTCCTCCAAATCCGGCTGCTCCGGTCGACGGCGTCGAGGAAGCGCACCAAATCTGCCTGCCACCAACCACCAAACCAGCACGAGCCACGGCACCATCCAGGCCGCCGCTAGTCCCGCGAGACCAGCAGCCGTAGCTCCAGCAGACCTGCCTCCCCCTCCCTGGCGGCGCTGGAGAAGGCACCACCAAGTCGCGGACGGAGGAGAGGCACAAAAGTCCATAGCGCGGCCGCCGCCGCACCAGCGACCGCACCTAGACAAGCAGCTTCCAGATCTACACCCGGTCGCCGGCAAGCAAGCCACCGGATGCAGAGCCGAAGCATCTTTATTCGCCGCCGACCCCATCACCGGCGACGGAACGACGAAAAACTAGACTACCTAGCTAACCCTAGACTAGGAGTAAACAAATCCGCCCGGCGAATCGCTCCCCCGCCCCCTCCCGACGGCACCAAGGCCGACGGAGAGGAGGAGGGTGGCCGATTCGCCGGCGGAAAGGGGATCGCCCTTGCTCTTTTACTGTAGAAAGAGATAGGGGTCCGACTGTCCGAGCACGCCGTCGCCCCAATAGTACGTCCAGTTGATCGCACTAATGCCACACCATGTTTTGCCCCCGATAGCCTGGCTGAGTGGTTGACATTTGGGAATCAATTAACGGATCCATGCAAGTGTACTGATGGATGGTCAACTCGTTTTGATATGTTTGTTTTTTGCCTGAAAGGAAAAATACTTCTAGGAGTGGTGCACACAAGCACTTTTCTTGTGAGGTTTATATAATCCATTACATAATGTAAAAAGGTGATTAAAAAACTTCTTAAACAACCGCAAATACAAAATTCGCTTATGCCTCACAAATTTTATTACTAGACTGCCTTCTGAACATAGTGCACGTTACCGTCGTCAAATGGTTATATCCAGAGACCAGAGGTGGCTCCGACGCTCCCACATGCTGAAGTGATGAACGCATACATATCCAATGGGTAACTTTGTAGACAACCTGTAAAAAGATGGGAGCAACAATGTTGTACTACCTCCGATCGGAATTAATTGTCGCAGACCGTATAGAAATTTGTACTAACGCTACTCACCTCCCGCGCAATTATTTCTGACCGGAGGGAGTACAAAACAAGACGATTCTGATAATTTCATATAGTCCAACATAATAAAATTATTCTATGAAACTTCTTACTTTCCTAAGTAACACTAGTGGAAAACCCCCCTATAGTCCCGGTTGGTTTGAGTCATTAGTCCCGGTTCTCCAATGGGAGGCAGCAGGTGGCCCGGCCGGAGGCAGCAGGGGCGGAGGGGCTTTAGTCCCGGTTCGTATTACGAACCGGGACTATTGTCCCGTCAGATTTTTTCACTTTTTTCAGAAATTTTAGAAAATTGTTTAAATTTGTAAAATCAATAATGCTTATTCTGTAATTCATAAAAATATGAATAAAATACCAAAATATTCAGAAAAATAAGACCTATTTGATTATGTCAAATGCATGCATGTTTAAAAAACTTAAATTAAATATTTTTTAGAACTATAAAAATGGCACTACTAGTGAAATATGGTGAACCACTATTACACATCATCGTCACGAATATATTACACACATCTCATTCGTCGTGCTTGGTCAAACATATTACAAACGGTACATATAGTACACACGAGTTTCATTCTTATATATATACATCTATTTTACACTCACTATTTAATTTCAACCTTACAGTAGTATTCTCTCCTTTCGGATCTAGGACCTCTGCATCTAAGAATCCGGCAATATCCTCTTGAATTGCTCGTACGCGATCCTGTGGTAGAAGACCTTCCCGCAAACCGTTCGATCTAATTAAAAAAGGGTCAATATATATGAATGAAAGTAACACAATTGATGGCAATAAACTAAAATTATGAATATTGCATACGCACTTCAAGTTGTTCTAAGATTCTGCCCTTCTTACAGCACGTCTAACGAATGAACTCGCAGACGTAGTATCCACATAAATGATTCCCATTTTCCTGCCTCAAGCACTTTACGGGAACAGAGTTCAATCAAAATAATAATCAAGAATGGTAATGGTATTGAACTAGAATCAAAGAGATGCGCGGATCTAGGTAGTAATACTTACATTTATTGGTTTAAATGTAAGCTCCTTCGCCCAATCACCCCTAGCCCTGGCGGTGAATCGTTTCCAAGCACTGCCCGGCAAAGAAAATGAATAAAGGAGTTATATATTAATTACTTGCTATCAGTAAATGAACGGAAAGTTGACTATATAGTGCCATAATATGATTGAAATTACCTCTGGAGGCATTCCTGCATGTCCGCCCAATCCTTAAGGGGTTTATGTAACGAGTCCATGACAAGTACTACTCATTTGTTAGGCATAATGATTAGCAGAATAAAGTGGTAGCTGCGCACGTATAAGTCATCAATTATACACTTAACATCGATAAATTAAGCGAAATAGAATGTGTACAAGACAGTAACACTTACTTGAAGTTGTAAGGAAATAGTATTTCTCTTTTGGTTTCGTTAAACAATAACGCATTTACGAAGTTATTCTCTGTATCGTTGTAAAAATCATAGAGACTTGCTTCATGAACGAAATTTGGGTCAACGAACCTAATGTCATAGATTTGTCCTTTTTTGCATTGGAGAATCTTCATTCTGCATAATTAATATAGTGATGAGTAAGATTATAAATACAATGAACGAGGTGAGCTAGCTAGAGACTTAATTACAGAAATAATACTTACAGACAATAGACAAGGATGCTAGATTTGTCAAGGGCGTCTTGTTGGTATAACTGAAATAATTCACAAAATTCAATCATTACCAAGCCAGCTCTATGCCCGTAATGCTCGTTCTTATATCCCACGTAGATCCAATTTTCCCCTTTCTTTAAGTCTGCCATGTACCATCTATCCAATCTTCGCATTTTTGTTGGTAGATCTTTGACTAACTCAGGTTTGACGAGAGGATGCCCGTGCCGGTATTTGTATTTTGGAACTATTTCTTCGTGGAATTGTAATTGGTCTAAGTACTGAGGAATAGACATGCCCTGAGCAGAGGCTGCTTCTCCGTACAGTGCAACAAACTCAGGATCGATGCCGACCGCACGTTTGCTCGACCCCACCTCGGAAAACACTTTGAGCGGGGGGCACGATTGTTTTTGCTGTTCTCCGAGCTGGGCAACTGATTTCCGGCTTGCACTACCATTCTTCGACCACCGTTTATTTGCCTGAACCGACTTGAGAATAGAGCGCTCATAGTCTGGTGTCAGCTTTGGCGGGGGTTGTTCAAGGGTCTTCAACATTTTTAAGACGGCGGCTTTTTCTTCTGGGGTGTCGGGGAACTCTGGCGCTTTCAGCTTCTTTAGCTTCAAGTTAGCAAACCACTGTTCCATTTGGGCTTTTGCGATCGCCTTATTTTCCTCCACCGTACAGTCGTAAGGTCTCTTGGGAAGATTCTTATGAGGTACTTTTGGGAGGGGTGACCTTGTACGTTTCAGTGATCGGTTACCACTCCTCGTAGTACCAGCAGTGGTACGCTGAGCCTGAGTGGGCGGAGACGACTGACGCGGCGGCGGAGACGGCTGCTCTAGAGACTGGTGAGGCGGCGGAGAGGGAGCCTGAGGCGGCGACGGCGGCGAAGAGGACTATTGCGCTGGAGAGTGGTGAGGCGGCGGAGACGGTGCCTCAGGCGGCTGCGGTGGAGAGGACTATTGTGTTGGAGACTGGTGAGGAGTCGATGGCCTTGGCGGCCAGTTTGGAAGCACGATGAATTCCTTTGGCCATAGAATGGTCCCTTTCCTGGCTTCTCCAAGTTCAACCACCTCCCCATCTTCACCTGCAGGGTGTTCCAGCTTCAGCTCCTCAAATCCTTTACTAACTTCATCCACCCCGACAACAGCGTAGCCATGAAGAACCGGGGAGCAATGGAAAGTTGGTGTAGGTCCAATTGGTACGGCATAGCCGACCGCCACCTTCATGGTTAAGTTGAGCACTTTCACATGTAGCTCACAAGGTGTGCTCTCCGTGATATCATCCACTGGGTAGCGACGAAGAGGATCCGTCGTCAGTGCATCATCATCACCAGCCGGGACCATGCTTGAAGCCACGCTGCTTTTTCCGATATGATGGATCGGTAGCATCGACTGCAGCTTCTACAACGTGCTGCTAAGATAGGCCGGCAGTGCCTTGCTGGCTAAGTCGGTCAATTTGATTCTGCTACCGCTTCATTGTTTCTTCTATATGACGCAGCCGGTCTGCAGCAGCGCTTGCTTCCCTTGCCTCCCTTTCCTTTCTCCTCAGATGACTTCTATCGGGAAATATTTTCCTTTCCGCGGGAAACCCATGTGCCCACGGCTTGGAGCCTGAGGTGCCTCGTGTTCGTCCTTTGTGTTCGGGATTCCCAAGGGCGCGTGCAAGCTCGTCATTCTCTCTATCGGGACGGAACCATCCCTCTTCAACATCCTTTACTGCTTTCCTAATTTCTTCGATGGGTAGTAGGGGATTATCCTTGTGTCTTCTGTTATATATGCACTTTCCTTCTGCGTCCAATGTGCCCCCATGCCCGTAAAACCAATTTCTTGACCGTTCGATCCATCCTTCTTTTATAGGCTCTGGAACGATCCCTTTAGCCAGCAGGTCGGCCTCAAGTTTTTCCCACTTAGGCATGGAAAAGGCGTAGCCACCAGGCCCCATAGTATGGTGGTACTTCTTTTTAGCAGCATTTGCCTTATTTATTGCAGACTTTAACTGAGCTTCCTCCGATTTCTTGTACGCCACAAAATCTTCCCAGTAGTCTCTTATCTTCTCATACCCGTGATCGAAATCCGGAGTTTTATCTTTCAAGATAAAGTCGGTGTACAATCTTTTCTTAAATTTGTTGAATAGCTCGGCCATCTTCTTAAGAGCCGACGCCTTGACTTTATCTACTAGAGCTTTTTTTGGGCATCCATCTCCTCCTCATCTGGCTCCCCCTCCTCTGGATCAACCTCTGGCAACGACAAGGTGAAATTAACCATGACCTTTTGAAAAAGGCGTTTTTTGCCTTCGGGGCCGAGCCAGCTAACTTCAGGATCCCTTGGCTTATTCCATTCTTGGATGGTGATCGGGACGTAGTCCCTAACAACAACACCGCATTGCTTCACAATTTTTTTTCTAACATCAATTGGAGCAATGGGTTTGCCGTCTGCAGCGACTTCTTCGATCCTGTACCGGAGATGGTCCTCCAACTTTTTGGTTGGGCCTCGTTTCGTCCTCACAGAGGATTTGCTCGATCCGAATGGCTAAAAGAAGAAAGACCGTTAGTATGTGTATATAGACAACAGAGGCTAAATTAATTAATATAAATATATATGCACCTCGTCGGAGTTTGTAATAATCAATGTTGCACCGGAGCCGCCGGCTTTTGCCTTGTCGGCTTCTCCCTCATCGGAGACGCCGAGTTCGGCCTCTTCCCAGACGTTGGAGACGCCGTCTCCTCGGTTGAGAGACTCATCCCCCTCACCGGAGTCGTTCAGAAAGTGACTTGCGTCATCCTCGCCGCGGATCATATCCTCGAGGATATTTTCCTCATTTTCGTCTCTGCCGTGTGGTTCCATAGTTTCTGCAAAATACGAAAGTTATTTTCGGAGCCGTCTCTGCCGTGTAGTTCAGAAAACTTGTAGGAATAGAATGGTACTAGAAGGAAAGGCGCGCGTTGCTGCGCCCGTAGTTTCAAAGCGTCGTCATGGTGATACATTTTTATGAACATGTGTGATTTATGCTCATCGTCGGCACTTAGGTGACTAAATCGTCGATGACCTAGCTCATCGATTCATCCCCCGCAACACGGTAAAAATGTCACGGTAAAACACTCCTCACAAAAATGAAACACTTAGCACATTCGTGCTTTGTCGAGTTTTTTTGGCAAGCATATTAGCATATACATAGGTTTCAACTTATAACACGAAAAAAGATTGATAACACCGATAAAATCAAAGGATCACCATGTTAGCCTAAAACTAACCTTTTTTTCCCAAAAAATGCACACAGTTACATTCATCTTAATCATGTTACTGAGAACACAAGAATTAACATTAGAATCAACATTACACTGTTGTAATCACTGTTAACAACACCCACTAAATAAAAATCAACATCACTAGCTATATGACACTAGCTAAATTTACACATAACAACACCCACTGTTAACAGCTAAATATTACACTAAATAAACATCACTATATGACACTGAAATTTACATCACTAAATAAAAATCAACATCACTACATGACACTGAAATTTACACTAGCTAAATATTACATATCTGATGATTCACTAACTAAACATTACACTAGTGAAATTTTTGGCCGGGACATGGGAGGTCGGCGGCCGACGGCGGCACAGGGAGAGAGAGGAGGGGCAGATGGCGCGCATGCTTAGGGAGGTCGATGGCGCGCGTGCTTAGGGAGGTCGGCGGCCGACGACGGCACAAGGGAGAGAGGGAGGTGCTCATCGGAGGCGGCTCGTCTGTTGCGGCCGGAGGAGGAGGGCTCGGCGGAGGCTGACCGAGGAGGAGGCAGCGCGGAGGAGGCGGCCGGCAGAAGACGCTCGGTGGAGGAGGCCGGAGGAGGGGCCGGGGATCGAGCGCGCGCGCGGAAGGCCGGGGGAGGGCGGCGCAGGTGGCGGGCGGTGCAGGGGGAGTCCGGCGGTGCGTGGAGGCCGGCGGCGGCGGGCGCGTGGAGGCCGGCGGCGGATTTGGGCAGCCTGACGGCGTCGGCGTCGGTTCCTAGCGCGCTGGTCCTTAGTCGAAAATGAGATGGATTTGGGGGATAAGAGGCAGAGTCAGTTTAAACAAGACGTCTTTAGTCCCGGTTGGTACCCCCAACCGAGACCAAAGGGTCTTTAGGCCCGGTTGGAGGCACCAACCGGGACTATAGGCCTACCCTTTAGTCCCGGTTGGGGGTACCAACCGGACCTAAAGGTCATTTTCGGCTGCACCGAAAAGGCGCGCGCCAAAATACCCTTTAGTCCCGGTTCGTGGCATGAACCGGGACCAATGCCCTGAAAAGTTTAACGCCCTGAAAATTTTCAGTTCTGAATGTTGTTCCCGCCTTTTTTTTTCTTATTAAGGTGTTTGAATATGAATTTCAAATGGTTTTGAATTTGAAAAGACTTTCAACATGAAAAGTGTTTAAATTTGAATAAATAATCCAAAACCATTTTCGGTTTTCTAAAATAATTATTCTAACTATAGAAACTATTAACCATTTTGTCATTTTCGTTTGAGATTAGAGGTGAATTCATTTAATTAAACTTTTTGGAATTTGAACTTAATTAAGTCATTAAACTTATAAATTCAATATATTTTCATATGTTTAGCAGAAAGAATGCAATTAAAATATCAAATTGTTGATAAAAAATGTAATCTATCTATTTATGACAAATTCATTTTTTTGAGATTAGAGGTGAATTCATTTAATTATTTTTTTGGAATTTGAACTTAATTAAGTCATTAATTAAATTTATAAATTCAATATCTTTTCATCTGTTTATCAGAAAAATGCAATTAAAATATCAAATTATTGATAAAAATGTAATCTATCTATTTATGAAAAATTCATTTTTTAGATTATAGGGGAATTCATTTAATTACAAAATTTGGAATTTGAACTCCATTAAGTCATTAATTAAACTTATAAATTCAATATTTTTTCATCTGTTTATCAGAAAAATGCAATTAAAATATCAAATTGTTGATAAAAATGTAATCTATCTATTTATATAATTTATATATTCATTTAATTTATATCTATTGAATTAATTCATATCTATTTTTGCCATATTATTGAATCTCACTAAACTTTCAACATGAAAAGTGTTTAAATTTGAGCTCCAACGGTGCATTTGATACGGTACAGAATGACAACAGTGGATCAGTTGTCCTAACAATCTTAGTCATACTCCTGTCTAGGCCTATAATACTCGTACTCGTATTCGCCGTCATCGTCGTCGTCGCTGTCATCGTACTCATACGGCGCTCGTGGCTCGAACCTCGACGGGTGAGCACCCCCGGACTGCATGTTAGGGTAGCGCAGGCGGGGGTTATCGCCAGTCATGATGTAGTTCATAACGCACTGGAGAGTCCGGCCAGCCCACCACAGCTGAAGGCCGGCCTCGTTGAAGTCCGAAGGAGGCGGGCCGTCCCCCTCGTACCTGGCAAGCGCCCTCTCACATCGATTGATGAAGAAGGCTTCCCAAGTCGGGCGGTAGTCTGTATGCCAGCCCGGATCCATCCGCTGCTCCGGTGTGAGCTCGAGGTAGTAGTGGTTCGTGATGGCCGCCCGGCGCGCCACACCTTGAGGGACAGGAGGGACCGGCACGCCTCCGGCGCTCAGGATCCAGCCGGCGGGGACGCGGTAGCCTGGCGGGCAGGGTTAATTCAAGGCGGAAAGCTCCTCCGCCTGACGGTAGGTTAGTACGGTGGAAGACATGGAGGAGTGATGAGGTTGCAGATATGAGTTTAGATGTGATATGGCAATGGCGGCCAAGCCTACATATATATAGTGAGAAATTGTGGGAAGACAAAGGGGGGAAGCGGTGGAAGAAGCACACAGATCGTGTGTTTCTTTCGAGCGCTTGTGAGACGTTGGATCAGAGTTGTGTTTCTTTCGAGTGCTTGTGAGCTGTTGGATCGTGTGCACACGGATTGTGTGTTTCCTACGAGCGGTTGTGAGCCGTTGGATCAGAGTGTGTTTCTTTTGAGTGCTTGTGAGCTGTTGGATCGTGTGCACACGGATCGTGTGTTTCCTTCGAGCGCTTGTGAGCCGTTGGATCAGAGTGTGTTTCTTTCGAGTGCTTGTGAGCTGTTGGATCGTGTGCACACGGATTGTGTGTTTCCTGCGAGCGCTTGTGAGCCGTTGGATCAGAGTGTGTTTCTTTCGAGCCCTTGTGAGTTGTTGGATCTCAAACAGAAGATAATGCACACATATCAACGCTCCTTTAGTCCCGGTTCCAGCCGGGACTAAAGATGAAGATTTTCCCTGATCTTTTAGCTATAAATACCCACCATGAGGAGGATATGAAGAACAAGAGTACGGCTAGTCCGGAAGGCAAAGACCGAATACAAATCATTCGGATTCCCTGCATACGTCCTACGGTGCATTTGATATGCGGGCACTCTCTAGCCACCGTAGGGCTGTATGCAGGTGAAACCGTGTGTTTTGTTCTATCTAGAAATCCTTCAGTTCATCAACCGAATACAAGCCATCAATTGTGATGATATGTAACACTTTTGGGAACCAGCGGCAAGGGCTTCTTTGATGATCTGGTATATCCCCAACACTTGTTGGGACGGTTGCAGATCATCAGAGAAGTCTTGCCGCTGCTTGGATTGAATGCCGGTTTAAAATGGATAGGCTTCTCTCTCGACGGACCAAGGCGACGATGAACTTCTCACCAGTTTTTGTTGCAGCAGAAAGAGTGAAGCGGAGCCGGCATGATGCGCAAGTGGGCGCTCTCCTGCGCGCTGCTGCATGGCTGGGGATGACGGCGACCAGCTGCAGGGACTCACGAGCCACCGTTGGGCTGTATGCAGGTGAAACCGTGTGTTTTGTTCTATACAGAAATCCTTCAGATAATCGACCGAATATAAATTACATAAAAGGTTTAATGCATTTGGGAACACTCGATCATACATATATTGTGTAATGCAATTGACAACACTCATACATAATTTTTTTGAGAACACTCATACATAAATTGTTTAATATATTATTACACTCATACTTAGATCATGATCGCTATGATCGCTTCTTCGGCCGTAACCATGGAGTTTCTTCATTATGTAACAGGATGCTTGGGTCAGTTTTCACTGTGAAGGGCGGAATTTCATCAAACTTATTATAGTCTGCTGACATGTCTGTCTTGTTCTGGACTCCCACGATGTTTCTTTTTCCTGAAAGAACTATGTGACGCTTTGGCTCATCGTGTGATGTATTTGTTTCCTTATGTTTTCTTTTTTTCGATCTGGAGCTCATGTCCTTCACATAGAAAACCTGAGCCACATCATTGGCTAGGACGAATGGTTCGTCTCTGTACGCAAGATTCTTGAGATCCATTGTTGTAATTCCGTATAGCTGGTCTACCTTTACCCCTTCTCCATTCATGTTGACCCAACTGCACCGAAACAAAGGGACCTTAAAAGTAGGTCCATAGTCAAGTTCCCATATCTCCTCTATGTAACCATAGTATGTGTCTTTTTTTCCATTCTCGTCTGTTGCATCAAAGCGAACACCACTGTTTTGGTTGGTACTCTTTTTATCTTGGGCGATCGTGTAAAATGTATTCCCATTTATCTCGTACCCTTGGAAAGTCAATATAGTCGAAGATGGTGACGCGGCCAATAAGTAGAGTTGATCTCCAACATCGGTGTCATTCATGAGATGTAATCGCAACCAACTGCTGAAAGTCTCCATGTGTTTTGTTTAATCCAGGAGTCAGGGTTCCCTGGGTTTTTGGAGCGTACAATATTCTTGTGTACCTCGATATACGGAGCCACGAAGGTGGAACTTTGTAGAACTATGTAGTGTGCTTGAGTGAAAGAATGCCCGTGCCTACATATCATTGCTTTTTTTCCTAGCGTGCCTTTTCCACTAAGTCTCCCCTCATGCCGCGATTCAGGAAGACCAATCGACTTAATGTCGGGAATAAAGTCAACACAAAACTCAATGACCTCCTCTGTTCCATAGCCTTTGGAGATGCTTCCTTCTGGCCTAGCACGGTTATGAACATATTTCTTCAAGACTCCCATGAACCTCTCGAAGGGGAACATATTGTGTAGAAATACAGGACCGAGAATTGCAATCTCGTCGACTAGGTGAACCAGGAGATGCGTCATAATATTGAAAAATGATGGGGGGAACACCAACTCAAAACTAACAAGACATTGGAGCACATCCTTCTGTAACATTGTCAGACTCTCTTGATCGATTACCTTCTGAGATATTGCATTGAGAAATGCACATAGCTTCAAAATGGGTACTCGAACATTTTTCGATAGAAGCCCCCTCAATGCAATCGGAAGCAACTGCGTCATAATCACGTGGCAATCATGAGACTTCAGGTTTTGGAATTTTTTATCTACCTTATTTATTATCCCCTTTATATTTGACGAGAAGCCAGCCGGGACCTTGATACTGCTCAGGCATTCAAAAAATATTTCCTTCTTTGCTTTCGTAAGAGCGTAGCTGCTTAAGTAATGACGCCCTTTATCCGTATGCTTGTTGTTTGGGTCTTTCATACGCTGCTGGTCCTCCCTTGCTTCCGGTGTATCTTTTGTCTTCCCATACACGCCGAGGAAGCCTAGCAGGTTCACGCAAAGATTCTTTGTCACGTGCATCACGTCGATTGAAGACCGGACCTCTAGGACTTTCCAATAGGGTAGCTCCCAAAATATAGATTTCTTCTTCCACATGGGCGCGTGTCCGGTAGCGACGTCTTTCGGAACAGATTGACCGCCAGGAGCCTTTCCAAAGATTACTTCTATATCCTTGACCATACCAAATATACCATCACCATCAGGGAGGTTAGGCTTCTTCCGGTGATCTGCCTCACCTTTGAAATGCTTGCATTTCTTTCTTACGGGATGATTGGCTGGAAGAAATTGACGACACCGCAGGTACACGACCTTCTAACATTTTTCCAAATATGTACCTTTAGTCTTATCTAAACAGTGCGTGCATGCGTTGTATCCCTTGTTTGACTGTACTGAAATGTTACTAAGAGCAGGCCAATCATTGATGGTTACAAACAACAACGCTCGTAGGTCAAATTCCATCTGTTTGTGCCCATCCCACACACGTACACCTGGTATGGCCCACAACTACAAAAGTTCATCAACTAATAGCCTTAGGTACACATCAATGTTGTTGCCGGGTTGCTTCGGGCCTTGGATGAGAACGGGCATCATAATGAACTTCCGCTTCATGCACAACCAAGGAGGAAGGTTGTAGATACATAGAGTCATGGGCCAGGTGCTGTGACTGCAGCTCTGCTCCCCAAAAGGATTCATACCGTCTGTACTTAGACCAAACCATAAGTTTCTTGCGTCACCTGCAAAGTCCGAGAACTCTCTCTCAATTTTTCTCCACTGCGACCCATCGGCGGGGTGTCTCAACTTCCCGTCTTTCTTACGCTCTTCTTTGTGCCATCGCAACAACCTGGCATGCTCTTTGTTTCTGAACAGACGTTTCAACCGTGGTATTATAGGAGCATACCACATAACCTTAGCAGGAATCCTCTTCCTGGGGGGCTCGTCATCGCCCTCAACATCACCAAGGTCATCTTGTCTGATCTTGTACCACAATGCAGTGCATACCGGACATGCATCCAAATTCTCGTACTCCTCACCGCGGTAAAGGATGCGGTCATTGATGCATGCATGTATCTTCTGCACATCTAATCCTAGAGGGCAGATAGCCTTCTTTGCTTCGTACGTAGTCTCGGGCAATTCGTTATCCTTTGGAAGTTTCGGCTTCATTATTTTCAATAACTTCTCAAATCCCTTGTCAGATAAACCAGTCTCTGCCTTCCATTTCAGCAATTCCAGTGTGGTACCGAGCTTTGTGCTGCCATCTTCGCAATTTGGATACAACAACTTTTTGTGATCCTCTAGCATGGCCTCCAACTTCAGCTTCTCCTTTTCTGTATCGCATTCTCGTTTTGCATCAGAAATGACCCGACCAAGACCATCATCGGGCTCATCTGACGCCCGTTGTTCTTCACCTCCTTCTTCTTCATTGTCTTCCATCGCAATATCACCATATTCTTCAGGGAACATAGGATAGTTCTCATCATCCTTTTCTTCTTCATTATCTTACATCATAACCCCTCTTTCTCCGTGATTCGTCCAACAATTATAGTTGGGCATGAAACCTCTCCGAAGCAGGTGGCCTTGAAGGGTTCTCGAGTAAGAGTGCTCCTTAACGTTCCGACAGTCCACACATGGACAAGGCATAAAACCATCCTCTTTGTTTGCCTCAGCCACATGGATAAATTTATGTAGGCCTGCAATAAAATCGGAACTGCGTCGGTCGCCGTACATCCATCGCTGCCGTTCATCCATCTGCATATCATATAATTAAGTTTATCAAATACAATTAGAATAACATATTGAATACTGAAATGACCACCGTATATCGACACATGCAAAATTTGTATCAATTATAGATGAAAAGGACAAAGGTTGCTAATTAACCTCGATCGATCGGAGGAAAGAGAGAGGACAAAGCCTAAGGGTGTCTCGGGCACCTCATATCATTTTGTGTGAACTTAAATGTGGCTCGGGCATTTCATCGAACACCTCTAGTGCATAGCTAAGGAAAACAAACTAGCACCCACCTCTCACACCTCCTAGCTGAAAAAAATAATAGAGGAGTAGAAGCTGGCTGGCTTTATATAGGCAGGGGACTATTAGTCCCGGTTCGTGCTATCAACCGGGACTAAAGCTCCCTCAGAGCATTAGTCCCGGTTGACAGCACGAACCGGGACTAATGCCCCCGACTATTAGTCCCGGTTCGTTCTGTTAACCGGGACTAATGCTCTGAGGGAGCTTTAGTCCCGGTTGGCAGCACGAACCGGGACTAATGCCCCTGGCCCAACCGGGACTATTGCCTCACGGGGCCCTGGCCAGTCGAACCGGGACCAATGCTAGGCATTGGTCCCGGTTTGTCACTGAACCGGGCCTAATGGCTCCCCCCCCCCTTCCCAAAGACCATTTTTCCACAAGTGTAACGTCTCCGCATAAGTACCAAATCAATATTTTATTCTTTGGCGAAACTAAGATGATGGCCATGGGGTGGCATGGCTTCGGCGGCATTGAGGACAACACATCGACCGCCTGTGGATCTAAGCCGCGGAAAGAAGATCGAAGGCGGAGACGCCAACCATGGACCAGAGGTGACTCACCGTACAACTGTGCCTCGTTGTGAGTAAGAGTATGGTGACTTCATGTCGTTTCGACCTGTATACTGGGGCTGATAGGCGGTCGTGGTTGTAGCTGGATAACAAAAGGGATTTTTTCTGAAGGGGCCCCCCTTTTCCAAAATCCATCATCATCCACCGATGGCAGGTACGCCATGGGTCTGTCGGAGGGTTTCTTAACGTGGGTTTTGGCGGTGCTTGTCACACTCGTCGTCATCTGTCAACAAGCTCGTAGGGGTAAAAAAAATTGCGTTCTTTATGTAAGAACTATGTGTTTGAGCATTGGTTGGAAGACCCAACATTCAAGCTAAAGATGTTCTGAGATATCATGTTTCATTATTCTCATGTATGAGGCTTATGCATATTCGTTGCCGAGCAATCTGGGACACGACGTGTACAAGAGGGACATATGTTTGTGTTCGGTAGTATGAAGTCTAGACGGAATAAATGTGGCGCTCAAGCTGATGCGACAAAACATCATGATTGAGTCTTTTGGTGCTACTTTTGTATTGGGACCTGATGTCGGATATCAAAACCCTTGGTTTGACCTTCACCCGTCATACCTGGCTGGCAATGCTTCGACATTGTTACTTTGTCAAATGCATTGCATTGTATTTTGCTCATTTGTACTGTTCGAGGTGAAAACTCATGATCTAGTCCTTTACTGAATCCTGCAACGGCTACACGTGTGTCGTTACATTTCTGAAAGAGTTGCTTTTGGATAACCTGCTCACTGCCTATGTGTTGTACGGGCAATGGTTGATGTCGTCATTGGTTTGCCTTAGATCTTATTTATTTATTATTTTGTTTGGCTTTGTGTATCCTCAATGTCTTAAATTGCTCATGATGTTGAGTTGTTGCATAGCACGGCTGCATTAATATATTACCATTTATCAAAAATTAAAACTAAACAAGTAATTTCTGATCAGAGGTTTTGCTTAGTCTGATCATGTACGACAGGTTCCATGCATCTGCTCGGACCGCCAAAAGAAGATCTCACATGTGATACCCATAGAGGCATACACTGATCTTACTAAACGAATCTGGTAAGTTTTGTTAGACATATGTATCGTACCCATATAGGTATGGTGTAGTACACCACCCTATATGGGACAACTCTTGTATCAAGCCACGGTGGGGGCTATTCCCACCACTATATAACACGTACTCGAGATCCCTAACGGGATCATCGTTTCTGCATAGGCTAGATCGTTGATATGGTATCAGAGCCCTCCTCTCCCATGACCTAGCCGCCGCCTCTCGATCTACACAACAAAACCAAGAAAACCCTAAAACCCAGCTCCCTCCTTCCATGGCGTCCTCCTTGAGTTCTGTTGTGACCGCCTTGGGGTCTCCCCCATCGCAAAAACTGACGCCGGAGAACTTCCTCTTTCTGGAAGGCTCTGGTGTTTCCGACTCTGCATGGAGCGCGAGTCCTGGGCCTGCTCGACGGCAGTGATGCCGCGCCGGCCGAAAATCTGGAGGTTGAGGATGCCAATGACCCAAAGAAGAAGAAGACCATCGAGAACCCGGCCTACTTGGCCTGGCTCGAGCGGGACCAGCAGGTGGTTAGTTACCTGGTGAACTCTCTATCCCCGGACGTGCTCGCTCATGTCCTCGGTTTGAACACCGCCGCTGAAATCTGGGCTGCCATCTCCGACATGTTTGTCTCTCAGTCGCGTTCTCGAGTGCATCATCTTCGGACAGCCCTCTACACAACCAACAAATTAAACATGACCACGGCGCATTATTTCACCAAGATGAAGGGGTTCCAATCTGAACTCGCTGCTGCCGGAAAAACTGTTGATGATGATGAGCTGGTTGGATACATCCTAAATGGTCTTGACGGCTCCTAGAACTCCCTCGTGTCCTCGGTGAACGCCAACCCCGGCACGACGCTCTCTGATCTGTTTGGCTAGCTGAACTCCCATGACATGCGGCAGAGGATGCTGTCCGAGACAGGCCAGCGTGATGATTTCATCTCCTCTGCAAATGCAGCACGCCGCGGACGAGATGACCGCTTCCGTGGTCATCCTGATTTTAGAAGGCCCCGGTCGATCTCCTGATCGTGGCTACGGTCGCTCGCCTGACCGTGGTGCACGCTATGACAACCGACACTACGATGGTGGGGGTGACCACCGTGATGGAGGTGGACACAGTCGTTCTCCAGATCGCGACCGCCGTGATGATCGACGCCAAGACGGTGGTGGTGACCGCCGCGATCGCCGTGACAACATGGGTGGCCGTCGTGATGGGGGTGGCCAAGGGCGGCATCGCCGCCATGGCCATGCTCCCACACCCTACGTTGACATCATATGTCAAATTAAATATGTAAGATCCATGGCCATGCCGCCGCGGACTGCTGGTGGCGCTACAATGATGATGATAACGGTGGCGACCGTGACCATGACCACAAGAATGCTAATGCTGCTTCATACGGTGTCGACACATATATGGACTCGGGCGCCACACATCACCTCACTGGCGACCTAGAGAAGCTCACTACAAGCGACAAGTACAATGGGCGCGATCATGTTCACACGGCCAACGGTAACGGTATGAAAATAAGTCATATTGGTCATTCAACATTGCATGCTTCTCATGATTCCTTACAATTCAAAAATATCCTGTATGTTCCTAGTACTTCCATGAATATTTTGTCTGTTCATAAAATCACACTTGATAATGGTGTATTCCTTG